>WEDG01001469.1:0-206051 GCA_017591395.1 Schistocephalus solidus
AGGTGTGAAGACAACACTGGAGACCCTCACCTGGTTGAGCCCGCTGGTCGTGGCAGATGCCCGGGGTGTGGCCGCTGGGAAGAACCAGCTTCGAGGAATCGCACGTGAGAGTTGGGTACCAGCTAGAGGCGGCCACAAGAGCATCCACATCTATACGAGACAGATGGAGCGACTAAATGCTATCTGTGCGGTGCTACCCATAACAAGTACCCCCTAAACCACACACACGCGCGCGCACCCACAGGCACACGTGCACTTTGCGCTTGCTGCAAGGGCCCGTTATCTCGTTTTTGGATGTAAATAGCATTATATTTGAAGGACCTCACACCTATAAGCACTCCTTGCTCGCGTTCTTGTGGCTGCGATGCCTTTCGTTAGCTAACGCAATGCTTGCGCAATGGCCTCCACCTGCATCCACTGTGCCAGCCTTTCTTTCGGTGCTTGTTGTTTACACATACGTTACCTATGCGACACTCAATCCCCGAGAGCTCTTGTGCGTGTGGTGGCAACTGTCTTCTTTGTGCTCGGATTGCGTCCTCACAAGGGACCGTCACAGCCGCGCATTGTGTCGCCAGGATTACGCAATAGCACTATTTTGCTCGCGCCTCTGCGAGTTACTCGTGTGCGAACAATGATGATGAAAAAAATGAGTGTATGTTCGTTTGATTAGCTGCATCTCCGTCTTTAGCCGCCACGCCAGCCTTTCCTATGTGAATTCGGACTTGTAGCGTTTGCTGCAGTTATTAACATAATTACTTCGTCCTTTTTAAGCAACTCAATTGCTTGACTTAGGTTGTAGCAATGGGACGTATTTACGATAGTGTTATGTTACCACCTGCATTGTGCTATGCCGGCTTCCCGTACGTTACTCTCTCAGTTGCATTGTCCGGTGGGATAATCGGCAATCTCATTCCAACTAATGTCCCTACTGATGTAATTTGGTTTCTACCAGTGTTTTTGCTGCTGACAAAAGGAACATTTTTACCTTTACCATCCGGCGATCGTTTAGGTAATTATGCTAGGTATATTTCATCAAAATTACTGTTACTGTATGGGTGATTCAAGGTAGTCTGATTCTACTTCAGTATCCTCGTCAAAATAAAACGCTTATTTGGGATGGTATTTGTGAGCAGTTTGTAAAGTAGCGATCTCTCCAACTTTACAATCCTTTTTTCCCCTAAAGGTGCGCGCCAAATGGGTTTTGCGTACGCATTTAAGTTCAAATTATCAGTAATGCAGATCCAGGCGATAGCCCATTGGATGTACTAGTGAGTAAGAATTAAATACCAGAAAGTGTGAGGTACTTTTCTCCTTGTAAGTGGTTTTAATGCCTCAAACTTCGTCAGGCGTGTGGTATTTTATGCGCAGGGGTTAATCCAGTGCACACAAGTACTTTTGTATTCTACCTTTATTTAGTCAAACCACAGTGCAGGAAAGCAGCACGCTGATTCGCTTCCAAATCCACCATCTGGCCTGGAAATTGCTCTGTCGCGAACTGGTCTCCACGCCTTCTTCTCCCTCCGCCACGGCACCTCAGACGCCTGCCAGTTTGCCAATCTCTGGTGGCTGCAACAGCGGGCTTCAGCAGCCACCACCGCACGATCGTCTCTGCGTGTTGCGCGAGTTTGCCACTCAGATTGTCCGCCTCGCCTTGCCCGGCACCGGCTCCATTGGGTCTGTGTCATCTCAAATGGAGGAAATATTCCGTCGTATCTCCGCCCTCCTGGGTGAAGGTAGTGGCGAGGAGGCACTGACGGCTTACGAAGTCATCACCAGTGGCCTCATTAACGCCCTTCTCCTCTGTCTTTCTCCTACCAGAATTCTGTCTTGGGCCTCCGCGGTGAGCTTTATGCCACTTGTTTTCCTATTTGTTGTTATTGTTGTCGTCATCTTCGTATTCTATATTCTCCTTTGCAATTAACCAAAGCACGTAGGATTCCTGCCATGCCTGCTCTTTTTTACGTCTTTTAATCGATGCCAAACCAATCCAAGCCGTGTCTTTAATCATGTCAATGCGTGATCTTTGTGTACTTGACCTTTTCCTACCATCTTTGAATGAAGTTCATCTCCCTTGACCAGGACAGGGTTAATTTTAATGAAACCTGTTGGCGTTATTTTTTTCTGGGAAGCCCGAGACTTCGCGCAGCGTATCAGATTGTTAGCTTGACAAATCAAATGGTCTAGTTGCGATTACCATCGTACGTTCCTCTCCTTCCCTCACTCCCTCAATCAGGAACGCTAGTTCGGTTATCACTAATTTGACACGGTGACCTCTACTGGCAATGTAGTCTAGGGATTGTCAGTGATACGAAAATGAATGCAACATCGTGGTCTTCTTGCAGCTGTGAAGATGAAATTCGATGTTTGGAATGGGGACGTTGTGTTCCCTGCAGGACGTTTATAGAATCGGTTGCTGTTGCAGTTTTCGTTGCCTTCACAATCCATCGCATCATATCTGTTTACATGCGTACAACCTACTCGGGCATTGGACTCCCAGAACGGAGAGTATAGGTCATCGTAGCAGTCATCCATGTCACTGTAGCTGGTCATCGGCAGGGCGTAAGCCCTGCCACTTGTACAGACTTACGCGATGAGTCCAACTTTGTTTCCTTTCGAGGGGTCAGTAAGTTCCTTTACGTTTTCTTTCGTGGCAGAGAGAGAGACGCTGTTGCGT
Source organism: Schistocephalus solidus (assembly GCA_017591395.1). Lineage (NCBI taxonomy): Eukaryota > Metazoa > Platyhelminthes > Cestoda > Diphyllobothriidea > Diphyllobothriidae > Schistocephalus > Schistocephalus solidus. The sequence goes on from WEDG01001469.1 coordinate 2,675, forward strand.
CAACTTTTCCCCATCTTAATCTGCGCTCCAAGAATCTGCATCCTCCGTTTATGTGTGCGTCATGACGGCAATGTCAATCTCGTCTTGAGAGCGAACCCACACAGTCACTGGCGGATGGAGAATTCAGGAGGGGAAGATGCGATCGCCGGACCAAGAGGTTTATTGGCCTGACGTTTCAGATTCTCACTCGATTCTCAGATGCAGTCGAAATAAGGGTAGTAGGGACACAAGGTGCGCACTGTGTACAGGACGTAGTGGCTACGTGATCACATGCGTACTCCAATTAGCAGCTCTCGCGATCACCGCTAGGAGTTGTAATTGGTACGATGAGGCTTGACCATCCGCGTCCGAGTCATTAATTGCCGTCATTTCATCATCCCTGTTCAGATGTTGGCGTGATAATTACTGGGTCATTTGGTTCCTTGCCATTGGATGTGTTGGTTGCCCGCGCCCTCCCCACGTGACTGATTCTCCTGCTCAGGCAAAGCCTCGGCAGAGAATCTGAGAGCGGGGGTCATTGAGCTTGATGATGGAGAGAACCGTGACTCGAGCAGCTCGCGGCTAACGTGTTTGCCACTTATTGCGATCATTTTGGCCTCGTGCAGTTTTTAAATATGGCCGGGTCCCATCGAGTGAGGCGCAACCTCGGGGCTAGCGTCTTCCCTCCTCACTGCTGCTGCGTACTCGACCATTCGCGTCCGGAGTAATTTCTCGGTTTCTCCGACGTGGTTGCTTGGTCCAGAATGGCATTAAGTCCGGTAAACGACGCCGACTGTTCCTGACGTAGCAGTGGGGGTCTTTCAGCCTCATTACCCGACGTCCGATGGTTGCCTCTGGCCTGTGTGCAACCCCAACTCCAAATGGAGTGGAAAGGCGTCTTCGGGTTCCGAGTCGTTCTTCAGGTACGTAAGAGCTCGCCAAAATTGTGCGCTGGCTGGATTTCGTCTCTCGCGTCGTTTGCGCATGCACTGGTTTACAAAGTTACACGGGCAGCCATTCGCTCGCTGGTTTTTAGACCACAATATTTGTGGCCACCGAGGACGTCAAGGAAGCCCAGTAATGTCAGCACTTAATCCCGTTCGATGACGACGAAGGTATTATCCACATGCTTTGCTCAGAATTTTGGTTTTGGAAAACCAGCGACTCCAACCGTGGCAGGACTGCCTCAGCTGTGGGTCCTGAAATCGACAAACCCACTAGCGTGCGCAACGGGGTGCCCTTCACCTGCTCGTACATTGTTCGGTCGAATGTAAAGTACGTCTTGAGACAGAAATTCAGCAGTCGGATGATTTGGGCGTGTCTGAGGCGGTTCTCCGTTTCATTATATCTGTCTCGTAGGATTGATTCGGTGGTCTCCATTGCCAGGTCCTGCGGAATAGAAGTAAGAAAAAGGATATGACTTCAAAAGATACCATGACATCGTTTAGCTGAGGGGTGTACCCTTCTAAGTTTCCCAAAGAATTTATTTGAGGAGCTGACTGCGATGTACGGATCAGCGATCAGAAATTTCAGACGTTGAAACAGCCTTGTTTGCCAGTTGGCAGGTTGGAGTGCCTTTGAGTGATACGATTGGCCGGAGAGCAGCGCCCTCTTTATTCACTGTAGAGCGACCATAGAATCGGTCCAGGACCTTTTCCTGTGATGCCGTCGTGCGTCGGTCAATTGACCATATTGCACCTGAGATCCCTATTGTCAACAGCGTCGCATTGATCTCATGTTTCAGCGTTTTTACGAGGTTAGAAGTCGCATGAAACAGAACTGACGATCTTCCAAAAAATCTTTGACTTTTTGAATGTAGTCTGTCTTATCCAGTACGGCCCCGACTTACTCACTGTGGAGTCTTCTTGGTTTCCCTTTGCTTTTCGTTCCTCATGATCAAGGGGGAACACGACCATTGCTATGGAACCGTTGACACCAGTAAGACATTTAATTGCTCTGTCAGAATTTGGTGTGGTCCGTAAAATTTCCAAGAGCTAGGCTATTACCTAGTTACACCAATATGGGGAAACTCGCTACCAGAAGAGTGAACCGTCAGCTCGAATTGCCCACCTCTCAGTCTGCGCCGACAGCGCTCGTTCTCTGATTGCGGATTTTCTTTCTTTTCCCTACTCCACTGTAATAAGAAAAAAACTGCAGATATTCGAACATTTTTTTAAAACCGCGAGTGATCGATGTTGCTGGACGCTCAGGGAGGTAGGCAGAGGGGGCATGGTTGGCCAAGCTTTGACCATGTCTGTCACATAAACGTGCCCCTCTGTGTGCATCGATGCTCTAATGTGCCCGCGTGACTGCCAACAATCTCCACAGGCCATTTTTTTGGCTTCCATACTTTTGCTCCTCAGCGACGGGACATTTTTCGTTTAGTATACTGTGCTGTTATATTTATTCCGCTAGTGCTGTCGGAAGGATTGAAATGATCCCTTACAGGCCTATTTTGACCCTCATTTTCCGACAGATCATGCGACAGACAGTCTGCCGTATTGGCTCTCTTGCCTATATTACTGAAATTGGGAATTGGAAATTTCTTGTAAACGGTTCTTTTACCCACAGTTTGAACTATCCTTTGCTTCTAGTCGACGGTCCATGTGTTCCCCATTTTCGTTCGATTTTATTACTCTTAACAGCTTTGAGCTATTAGATTTTTGGAAAATACTGGCCCATTTCAGAAACAGAAATTTATTCGTGAAAAATTCACACTACCGATTTCAAAAAATCAAGTTAAAAATCAAATCATTGTCTTGTCGATTAAAATCCACTGATTATGATGCTAAGAAATCCTTGAATCCAGCTTGCAATCCAGTGTTGTTCTTGAAAGTTTTTTGCTAAAAATGTGTCCAGCTGCTTGAAAAAATGTTGGTCCGTGGGTGAAAGATGTGGAGAATGTGGTAAAGTCTTGTATCTCCACTTAGTGAGTTTCTGCAGTGTTATCTGGCAAAATATGTGTTGTCCTGGCGCAGACCACCCTTCAAAACGCCGAACTCTTTCACATTCATTGAGCTCATGCGGCACTCATTTATCCAGCTTTTTACTTTACTTATTTGCACCAGATGGTCGACCCCGTAGAAATACTGATATCAAGCGCCTCTAACATTTGTCTGCGGTTTTTATTCAACAATTGCTCTCAAAAGTTAATGTTCAAGAATGATGGTCATGATGTACCTTCTTCCTCCTCATAGCTCTCATTGCCACTACGGAATTTCTGAAACCACCTTTACACCCCGATCACTTCTGAACTCTTGTTTCTATACTCTGTTGATATTAGCGGTGGTTTGAGAATCATTCTGGTCGATTTTATACTCATGCAAAAAAAGCACATTTATTTCTTTGTCCTTGTCAAGGACATAGACGATTCAGAATTGTACTCTGAAAGGAATTATATAGTACATGCCATTTATTAAGGCTTTAATAATAGCAATAGCAATAACCTTTCAATCACCATTTCGAGTTTTTAAAAACGAGTTGAAAAATGGGCCAGATTTTTTCTGGCCAACCTAATAGAACAAGAAGGCCAACATCAACCTTTCGACGCTGTCTCATCCTATCGCAGAGGCAATGGTACCTTTTCCTCGCATTAAACGTTTCCTCCCCATACGGCTGAACTTTTTCAGTAAATTGAATCTTCCTACGTAGCACTCACACAACCCTAAGATAAGTCGAACTTTTTTATTATCAGCCACATAGACTGCCGTTTGCCTCTGGATCCCTGAATTGCTACAAAAAAACATGCACCACTCCTCTTTTGGCTGGAAGAGACGAGTACTCCACGTTTGCTGAAAGGCACGCTTCGAATCATGTCTTATTTTCCACACCTCACACCAAACAGCGTGTGCCCAGCGACGTCGCCCCATCCAAATTTTCATCGTGGAATTTGTAAGCACCCATAATTAACTGCTTGGCCTCTCATTTGCATCCACAGGTTTTGCACATGGCAAAACAATAAAATCCGGGCGCCACGGTGTTTGACTACATAACTGAAAAAAAGTAGAACAAAATGAGCCCTTAAGACCGTAAAAACGAGCATATGCAAAATATTTTTTTCCACTTTGTCCGAGAGCAGTTACATTTTCACTGGTTTTTCCTTATCTGACTGTCTCAACATGCAATTTTTAGATTACATTGAAACCCCAAGAGGCCCAGGACCCTAGTGTACACTTCCGCTTCCTCCAGGCTCGTCGTCTTGCGTTCTGCCGTGCTTTCATGCCCAGCCTTGGCGGGGCTGGTATCTCTAGTCTCGTGCGGAGGCTGATCGAGGCACTCGACCAGACCCAGCGTCTGCCCCTGAATCTCTTTGAGCGCATGGAGAGTGTGCGACACATACCCTCTCGCAAGATCAAGACCAAACCTGTACAGTCTGACGCCGCCGCCGCTGCAACGCCGGATAGCCAGTCGAAGAAGTCAGCCGGTGGGAGCCAAATGCAGCTACCACCAGGCACAACCGCACTCCCATCCTGCGCTGGCCAAGAAATGTCCACACTGACCCGGACTTCTGTTCCTCCCCCAGTTTCTTGTCCCCCAAGTACTGCCGGTGGTGTAGTGTTTACGTTTCAGTCGGCTGATCCCACCGACGATTCAGCCGCGCCGATGAATTGCCTGCCCCTCGGTTTGCTCTGTCCGCGTTCAGAGATGTGGGAGATGACACATCGGTCTCTCAATGGTGGTGGAGTGCGTGCCCTGCTGGACCGTCAGGTGAACCTCGTGTTGGGTGAATTTGTGCCCTCATCTGCCTACTCCATGTGCACCGGCCGGTTGGGTATGCTGCAGCTCCAACAAGGCTGCCCTCTTCTAATGGAGCGCGACGAAGTGGCGATTGAGTGCGAAGCACCCGATGCCAGTGGCAGACTGCGCCTCGCCAGGATGGCAAACCACACCATCTTTGTCACTACCCTGACGAGTGTTGGTCGCTTACGGTCCCGAGTTAAGGAACTAACAGCCAAGTATTGGTAAGTATGGCAGCTTTATAGTAAGGCTGATTGCCTCCTTATCCTCGGGACGAAAATCTGCTCACATGTCAAGGGTGATATTTTTACTGATAAGTATTGGAGAAGTAATGCCTCTCTGTTTATGTACGTTAGGTGGCGTATCTTATAAAACGGAAATCATCAAATATGATCTAGTTTAAAAAGGATTACCTTAGATGGGGGTTGATAATCACTGTTAACCACAGCCAACGCATTGTTTTTGGTTAAATAAGGATGTTGGTTGCCACTGACTTCTGGATTTCTGATAACAAAACTGCCGAGGGCATATTTCGTCCTCGGTTTAGCTTTGTCATGACGTGGTCTCCAAATTCTTCCAAACTTTCTATGCGGTTGCGGGGAATGCATGACCGAAATTTCCGAAGGCAGTCGTAGTCCGTAGAATTTTCACCTATCGTCTGTGTTGAGAGTTGGGCATATAGACCAACCAATCTTACGGTAGATGTGCTATTCCATGAAATGACAACCGAACTTTTGAAATGGGTTTTCTTTTCAAAGAGAGTACTTAAGTAGGCTTTTAAAACTAATTAACCTTCAACCAGTCACCACAGGATGCTGGCTTTTAAACGAGCTTCTTTTCCAAACCTGCACGGTATGCATTTTTTCCATTGATTTAGATACTCTTATAAATTTGACTATATTTCATAGAAAGCATGCACGAAGATATTCTTTCTTGTACGCAGTCCATAGCAAATTATGCCTCCTTTAAACTTTATACTTTTGGTTTTTTCGGTTTTAAAAACAGCTTCAACTGCCGAATAATTTTGACCCTAACCCACTGCTACAATTCAGGGTTTCTAAAATACATGCTGCATGCATTGCGTCATGAACTTTTGCAATGGATATTATTCATGTTGTATACGTTGTAAACAGCATTAATAAATTAACAGATAAGATGCTTTAGGGATGGCATTTCACGGTCTTAAAAAATCTGATAATTAAAAGCTTTTGTGAAGCCGAAATATACCCTTTCTCCAAGTACGAAATTTGAAGATAACGCAATTTGTTACCAAATGCATTCAAATTAATGCTTTCGTGCATGTTTTGTATAAAAAAGATTTGAATTTATAAGAGCGTTGCAAATCAATGACAAAATCTGTAGTACTTCAGTAATCATTTTTTAGAGTTGTAAATTTTGCAGGCATTCGGAAGAATCGTTCAGAAGCCGGCATACTATGGTGACTAAAACGTCTTGGGGTTATACTACATGATAATTAATATTAAAACCATGCCTAAGGGATTCTTTCGAAAGGAAAACACATTTCAGCACTGCAGTGGACATTTCATGAGATGGCTAACCTACTTCACAAGAACGTTATTCGCCTGACGTTTCGAACTCTAACCCATCATCATATAAAGCCACAGCTAAGGGTAAATCGTACACAGGGAGTTGCAGTGTTTATAGGATGCAGTCGATATGCTACTACATACCTATAAATAGTCTGTGGGCGCGGTATTCGAATAATATTTTCGTCGTTATCGGCCGAGATCAGGTGCTCACATTCAAAGAACGTCTCAACAGTGTCTTTCCGGACATTCAATTTACGATGCAGGAGGAAGAAAACAACCAGCTGGCCTTCGTTGCTATCCTTGTCTACCACAACGATTGTGTTAGCCTAACGACCGAAGTGTTCAGGAAAGAAACAGATACGCCGCAGGTACTGGACTTCATCAGTAACCACCCAATCAGTCACAAAAGCACTTACGTTAGGGTGCTAGCTAGGCGTGTTGAGAAGCACTGCAGTGAACTGAAAGATCAGGCTGGTGAGTTACAGTATCTACGACGGGTACGGAGAGTGAAAGGCTACCCGCGCACCTTCATCAATCCGTGCCTGCGCAAACGAGACAAATGACAAAATCGTTCTGACTACAAATTTTCGTCGAGCGATTCCTTACGTGAATAACGTCGCGGAGGTTGCCGACCCGAAGCAACCATTAAGCGTTAGATAACTAGACCAAACGACCCACTGCCATAGCAAGAAACCACTGGGGTCCTTTATCAGATCTGGTGCAGTTGTGGGCAAAGCAACTACGTTGGAGAAACTGGAAGACCGCTACGGACACGAATTGCTAAATACGCGGCAGCAGTGCGGAGTCGCATTTCATTCGAAAAGACATAGCCACACTTTCGAGTTGGATGATCGCTACGGGTGTCAATCGCTTTAGCCACGAGTTGCTTGGTTCAGAGTTTACGGGTCCGCAGTCTATTAACAAGCGCAATGACCTCCCCAACGCATATTTGGTGTTGAGACTCAGTTTGACCAATTAGCCACTAAAGGAGCGCACAGGCGGACGCATTTTCCAACACCCGTGCCGGTGAGCCAGATGGCTGAAACATAATCATGCCAGCATCCAACCAGGTGATTAAATAAAAGCAGGTCATAACCCGCGTGCCGGCCATCGAGCGATTAGCGCACACGAGGTCAACTATACTCGATGAGGGCAGAGCCGTTAATTGGCAGGTGAATAATACTGGTTGGCAATATTCAGCTGCCTTTTCTACTACTGGCCGCAGTGCGGCTACTGGAGGGGCTCGAGAGTGAGCCTCAAGGCAGAGCGGAACGAGTGAGTTCCGTTAGCGATCGGTGAGCGTTCATCAACGAATGCGAGCCGTTTATTTTAATAGGCGTGCAGTATCCTAGTGACTGCATCCAATAAATACCGCAATCCTCTGTGTAGGAATTGTCCTTATCTGTTGCTGTCCCTGACGATGGGTTCGAGAGTAAATCCGAAACGGCAGGCGAGTTAAGTTCTTGTCCCTGCGATCGTGTCTAATTCTTCCCAATTACTTCCCGAGAATAGCATCTTCGCTTGCATCGGCAATCTACTGTACGTTAAGGAGTGCGCCTGTGACCTCTGCAGTCTATGTTGAAGGAGGCGGACTCCCAATCCTTCAGCACCTTGGCTGCCTTTGAGTGCAGTGCAACCGCACTAAGTTTTTTTTGAAGTTGTTATACACACCACCGCAATAGAGCTCGTTGGGGATACCATATACCATCACTTGCTACTCTTTTACGGGATTCAAGCACCTGAATTTTCCGTAGCCATGGAGGTGCTCTTAGTGATTGTGTACCTGGCTAATTAAGAGTGCCTACGTTACAGCAGACATCACATTTTATCTGGAGGTCCAGGTGCGCCGATTGTTAACGTCAGTCGGATTGTAAAAATCGTGGATTATCATGGGGTATAATTAAACATGTGACGTCTCCAGCCCCATTATGCTTTGTGTCAGATTACAATCTTAAGACGACGGTGGTGAACTAAGCCTTACTGAATGACCGGCCACATTCAGCATATCGTGACGCTGCAGGGGTTTGTGATGATTTTATGGCATGGTATAACCACTATGTGCCATCTTCCTCATAGCACAGCGAAACGTCTAATTTTTCTTAGACAAAATACATACAGTATGTCATAAAGCCTGGAGTGGCCATGTTCTTCTTGTTGTCATTCTAAGTGAGCTATATATCCGTCAACTCTAGGGACTGCGTCATCACGGCACTCTGCGCATACTTTTCACTATAGTCACTAGGATACTCTCACGAAGTTAGGAACAGAGCCTTTTCATTGTTTTATGAAAACCTGGCCAATCGAGCGTGGAACAGGCGTATTTAACGCGAGTAGACTGGTTGTTTATCCTTGTCAGCTATTGCTTCCGATCTCGCCTCCTGTCTTGACAATGAACTCAAGTGGGTTAGGCGGAAGAGAGTGCGGTAGATGCAGCGTAGGTCTACTACCAATATAAACTAATGCACATAGATGTCACCGTCTCTGAATATCATTTTTTCGAGTACCCCGTGGACATCTTCGCTCGCGATAGTCGAACTGTCATCACAAGGCGCAAAGAAAGATAGGAATGGTAATTTCTAGCTCAATTTTTATCCGTGTCTCTGGCCTGGAATCGGGATGTGGCTGGCTGGCGGTAGCCAGTAGTCAAGTAATTGCTATTTCATTCTTCCTGGTCTTTGTTGGCAACGCTTCTTGATTAGTAGTTGTTCCGTAAATACGTTATTTCCCGTCACTCAAGGCACAGAACTTGCAAACTAATTTGCCTACATTAGCCTGCATGTTTTTAATGTTACCTTATTTTGTCCAATGATTCCTACTGGTTAAAATATCATCACCAACTCTCTAATGTTGCATCACGCATAACTATGCTAGGTACCAACTGCCCCGGACAGAGATGGTTTTTTTCCGCATGTTCAGAGACAAGCCTGGCACAAGCATACTTCTTGTACCATCACCAGAGAACGATAGTACGCAGCAGCAGAACCCCACCACCAGCTCCCCAGACGAAAGCACCCTCATGACGGGCGTCATCGATTGGTTGGGTACTGACGCTGGCAGCGTGTCGATCAAGGACTGGATGAACCCCTTAAATCTCAACCTAATCCAAGCCCTGATCATTCCCTCCAATGCCCCGTTTCTGGGGAATGTGGCAGATGCGTTTGCACCGCAGCTCGGCCGATCTAATTCAAAAACCAGTCAGGATAACGCAGTTGGTCTTCTTGTTGGTTTAAAAGGCGAGACCTGGCAGGAGGACGATGAGGTCCGAAAGAAGGCTAAAGTGTCTGAGGCGGACCTGGGACCCGGGCTAGTTTTCGACCTGGGAGTCCAGCTCATCCCCTCCGCATACAGCCTCGCTCAGCTACGAGGCAAGCTCCACGAACTGCCTGGACCAGTTGCTCCGAGGAACTGGTGTTTACAGGTCTGTCCACTTTGCTTGCTTTCCTGAATTTCTGCTTTATTTTAACCAAGAGAATTGACGAATATTTTGCAGGCCCCCGAACATAGGTATACTCAGTTAAGAAAATGCAATATATAAGTGGTCAGCTAAGTGAACTGTTCCTAATCCAGGGTTTATTTCCAGGTGAGTAAGAATAAAATATTGGAAATTAGGAAACGAAACTCTACTTATTACATAAGGTTATTCAAAATAGTAGAAATAGAATATCGATGGAAATTAAGGTTCGCACCCAACAAGGTTACTTCCTAAGAAAAAAGTTGTTTTGCCTCCGGCAGGCTGGATTTATTTATCTAACGTTTCGCACCCGTGTTTGCGTTTACAGTGGCAGAGCTATCCAGGTCTGCTGTCACGAATCGTCACTCGTGGAGAGGTACAATACGTGACATCATGGAGGTCGGCTTTATCAGGCAGCCGTAACAAGTACAAGTAGTGGGAGAATGGACAGCAAGATTTCTGAATTCACTGTCTCTTCGTGTCGAGGACTTCAAGTACATCTTGGTCCGGCATTCATTGAGATGTGCTATACATATGGAAGGTCCATCAAACGATATATCGGGGCTAATCTATAAGTCCTAGTCACCTGCAACCCCTTCTCGGAAATGATTCCCGTCCTTGCAAAGTCAAAAGTGTGATCGTTGACAGATGGTTTGCACTAATTGGTCATAATATCTCATGGTGATTTTGCTCAGTCTTGATCATGCTGCCGACTTACGACCTGTTAGGGAAGTTGTTTACCTCCTTGAATGCAATAAATGAGCATCAACTGTTCCCCCTCATTTATACACTTAAATTTACGCGCCTCGGCTGCTGATTATGACATTGGATCGAACGGCCGTGCCCACCATCAGTCCTGCTGCTGGACGGGGCAAGCCATAACTACGGCACAGATCTCGTGTTTGACGGTCCTGCAGTGATTCTCACACACACACGATAGTTCGACTGTCGATTTCGACGAGGTCCACCGCATACTCCACAACAAGGTGGTGCAGGTATGCTGACTTGCGCGTGATTTTAGTTTAAAGTGATAGTATACTTGCGCTGCATCGACCACACTCTCCTCCTCCCTCACCTATATCCGGTGTCAAGACAGAGTCCAGAAGACCGGAGATGGGAGAAGACGCAGGTGGCTGGCTCGGCCGGATCTGCCCCTGGGCGTACCACCACACCTAGCCATTGCAGCCTGACGCTCAGTCTGCCAGTCAGCCACTCCTCAAAAAATACACATTGGGCTGCCCACGCGGTCCGAGCTATCCCGTCAGTCGGAAACCCTCCAAGCCACGGCTTTTAGCGCACCGTGATAGTTTCAAGCGCTTCAGCTTGTTTATAGTGAGGAAAATGTGCTGAGCCGTCGACTTCACTCTCTTCTCCACCCCCATCCCTCCACGTTTGTCTGATGCGGAATCGGGCGTAGCTGCTGGTGAACTCGTCTACGTGTACTACTTACACGGCTTGGCCCCCCAAACACAAGCGCCAGGATTTCGCACAACAGGAGGTTGGATGGCTCACATCTCACATGTGTGAGATAACCAGAGGTCACGTTAAGAAGGAGCCCTCGCAGCCCGACTCTCTGACCACCAGTCACATAACACACATTGGACTGACTGCGAGGACTGAGTGTAATTGTCCGTTGGCAACCTTCCAACTCACAGCGCTTATCGCCCCATGATATACTCAAGTTCAGATCACACATGCATTAGAGGAGCCACATGGAGAAGGAGCCAAGGATAATACTTCTCATTTAGCTTTGCAGACTGAGAGCATGTTTTTGTGGTGTTGCGTGTGATCATGTAAGGTGCAGAGCCTGATGAGTAGAGATGTAGCGTTGTGGTATAGCCGGCGGTGTCCTACCGCAGGTTTTCATGGAGACGCATGTGACCTCATGTGGTGTGTGAATGTGCGTGGGCACTGCAGACAGTTGAGTTGGGTGCGGCGGGTACATATTGGTGCTTCTGCGCAATTAATTCGCAAGTGATTGACCAGGCCGATGTCTGATGTGCATGTGCGGTGTCAATGAGGACAAGGTAGGTCGTCGATTTCGACGAGGACCACCGTACACCTAACAGCAGGGCGGTGCAGGTACGGTGACTTGCGCGTGATTTATTTTAAGTTGATAAACTTGTGATGCATCTTCCGCAATCTCTCCTCTTCCCTCACCTATGCCCTGTGTCAAGACAAAGTCAAGAAGAGCGGAGATGGGAGGGGGCGCAGGTGGCTGATGCGGCCGGTGCTCCTAGGCCCTAGTCGCTCCCTAGGCGTGCCACCGAACCCCCACCCTCATTGTTCGTTATTTGTTATGGGAGCGCAATGCGAATAACGCCGGCCGTGCCCTAATGTGGCCCCCGTGTTGGTCCAATGCATCTACCACGTGTCCCGTTTAAGGGGCATCCACACGCACACTGGCTGGCGAAAAATTAATCCTTTCCGAACTTAGCAGTGTGTACTGTAACGAATTCTACTGTATGTTGATTCCAACATATTGAAACTTGACACTGCTTCGCCTGCGTGCCACGCGGTGGTTACTGGTCGCCTGACTGCTAGACTAAGCGGGGCCGCATCGATTCATGTCTTGCGTTGGCCAAACTGTATTGAATCGTTCTGAGCCCCTAGCTGTTGCCTTGCGTGCATATCGTCTCCATTACGGGGGCGGGAGTGTTATTTAGAACGGAAATGGTGTAGTCATGACCTAGGGCGAAATAAAGACGTAACCACGCTCGGTAAAACGGGCCGCGTAATGCACGTAGCCAATACAACATCGAGCAATTCGGCTGCATTTGCTCACGCGTCTGGCCCAATCAATAGCTGGTCAAGATTTTCCTGCGAGTGGAGTCTCGCGCAAGAAGCGGTCAAATCCTCGCCGTACTCCTCATACAGCGGAATGCTCTAGAACGCTCAGGACTCCAAAAAAAGAGAGTTTGCGTAAGAAAAAAATCGTGTTCGCGGGCTGAGACTAAAGTGCTTGTTGTCCGAGCGAACTCGTCGGGCTGTAACAGGATGAAACACCTTTTAATGGACCTTTTTAAGGGGTAATGTTTAATACTTGAAAATCTCTTAAGTTCCAAATTCTATTTAGTCCTTACTGGTTTGTGGTTGTTTAAAACTCTTCTGATTGAACGTAATGAACTGGAGAGTAAAGGAAGACCGTTTCAGGATGTGGGTATATTAATACCAGAATCGTTGTTGATCTGTTTTGTGTTCATCCGTGCGCTGAACTATCCAAGAGTGAAGAGCTTCTCCATTCTTGTCACAGAGTGTAAGCTGCAAAGGCCCTGGTGGGACGTCTCCTTCACCACATGGTTGTTTGTTACTGTCGATTTACCAATTTTTGATCATAGCGGTGGTCTTCTTCGACGCCTTTGTGCTTTTTTGGCGCCTCTCTTTTAGGCTTTATTTCACCACAATGCATCGTCAGAATTAGATGTGACTTCAGCCGCTGTACGAACTGTAAAGTGTGGTGGTTATTATCTTGCTTTATATCTGACAGCTTATTGAACCGAAAACTCACACCAGCTACCATAGTCCTTTGTGGATACCGCTGAAGCAGTTACCGGCTCTCATCCTCAACTACACCGCGCGCGAAGTAAGATGCGAGCTTGCTAAAATAGCCCTTTCTATGTATTCATACTTAGGCTTCTAACAATGGACAAGACTGGGTTACCCTCCGGGTGCACGTAAATGACACCATTCTGGACCCTGAAGTGGGTACTGGTTACACCTGGCCTCTCGATCCGAGCTCCGCGACACCCTGGCCACCACAGAAAGCGCAGCCCGGTGGAGAGGAATCGGCGCTGTCCAGCCAGCCCGATATGAAGGACAAGACTGCGCAGGAACACGAGGCAGTGCCCTTGGTGAGAGAAGGGGCCAGCTTCACCGCTACACCCCCCGGATGGCGAGTCTACCGTATTATGGGAACCGGACCCAACAGCCTAGGCTCTTGCGACCTCCCGATCGGTTCTCTGGAGCTGTATGGTCGCATTGTTGGCGTGCATGACAAGGTGAGACGGACAATTTATATGCGTGGTTTTATTTTCATTTTGACTGGCCTTATGCTTTTCGATCAAGCACTTATTGCGCTGCACACCCCAATGGTTCAGTGCCTTAAAATAGTTTCCTTCATCAGGAGGCTCGTCTAGCTGTATTCAAGGTCCATGACGGAGTAATTAGTCGGAACAGCTTTAAAAAAACCTGCGGCTGTCTATTATTTTCAATTGCCCGCACTTTTCTGTATGCTCTCTAAAAGAGATCCATTTACCCGACACCAAATTGTTTTAAAACTAAGCTTCTATTCCAGTTTACAACTGTAAGTCTACCTCATATATCCTTACACTTATCTTTGCAACAGAGAAGAGATGATCACTCCAAAAGTCTTATCTCGAGTCTAGATTTTTGAACAGCATTTGTGGCCGTTCACTGTCAGAGGCCGATGAGTCCAACGCACAGCTAGAAATATAAAAAGGGAGAAGGTCGCTAATACAAGCGTTGGCATTCCGCCACGAGCCTTTATTGGTTTGCTGTGCGATACAGAAACCGGAGCAAGTTCCTACATTTGACCACTGAAGGAGATAGGCGCTGCGCGTGACCCTCCTACAAGGTGTGTTGGGAACTTTGTGTACGTTTGAGGGAAGTGAGCTATGCTGGTTAATCGGGTGGGTGTTTAACGGACTGCGATGCCAAGTGCTCAACTTTTAGCCAGACACAGAGGCCAACATCTCCATCTGTGGATTCCATTCCGATGCATTCAACGATATTTGGTGCTTATCTGCAATGCAGTTGAAACTATTTAGAACTTCATTATACCCCATAGAAGAGGGGTGTGAGCTGTTTGGCGATTATGTCATTCAGTATCTTCTCTTAGTGCCAAAGTTTCGAGTCGGGCCTGGAACTGCTTTTTAACCAAACGTAGCTCCAGGAGTCTGATCTCGGGCCACAAGATACTATATGCTGGTGCTAGTTGTTTATGGCATCAAGGTCCTCCAGCCCCGTGAGTGTTCTGGAAATCTTCGTAGTTAGCAATTTGTAAGAGGTGGCATCATGAGGCCTTTTGGAATTGGCGGTCGTTGAGGTACGCCATGGTCCGTTGTCTCAGACTCCGGTGGCCCAGTCTCCGTCAGCGTAAAAGATGACTGTTTGTTTGCCGGTTTTTAGTCCGATGAGCCCTTGCTTGTTCCCCTTTTTTGTTCTTCATTATGTGGCATAAGCCGCCACATGGTTTATTTTGCGTTCATTTGCCCGTGCTGTATCTTTCTCTGGCTTCTTTGCTCTAAAACGCAACTTTTTGCATGTTAGCATCGGTTGTTTGCTCCACCTCCATGCGTGATCTTACAGAAAAGCTCGTAAAACCCACCTTCGCTCTGTACACACGCTGCCTAACACACTTGAGCCTTTCATGTCGCGCGTACACTTCTGCCTACTATTTACCGGTCTCGCAAAAGTCGGCATTCCCTCGGACTGTTTCACAAATGTCCCGTTTTCCCTCAAACTTTGGCGTATCGTGACTGTCTGTAAAGTTAAATGTTCAAAGTGCGTATTGTTCCATCGCTGTATGCCGTTTGATACTTTGACAACTGAGGCTGACCCCACGCCATCTGTCTTAAGGTAGTGACCTTAACTCTCTTGCCAAGGTCAATTATATCTCAGTGAGAGAAAAAGCTAAACCACTTCGGTTTCCAATTCATTGGAGATTTTTCATGAATATTTTGCATGATTTACGAATGTGCATATTAGATTAGTACTTCCGAAGGAACTGAAGTAAGGAACTTGTTAAGAAGCACTCTGAGCACTGATTTTGGGGTCATCTCCGAATTTCTAATGAGCATTTGCATTAAGGGGAAATCACGTGCAAATACCTTCATAATGTTAACATATGTGACGTGACATTTTGACCGTCGATTTCGACGAGGTCCACCTTATGCTCCACACCAGGTGGTGCAGGGACGGAGACTTGCGCGTAAATTAGTTTTAAGTGATAGTAGCCTTGCGCTGCAGCTACCGCATTCTCTCCTCCTCCCCCACCTGAGCCCGGTGTCAAGACAGAGTCAAGAAGACCGAAGATGGGCGAGGGTGCAGGTGGCTGGCGCAGCCGGAGCCGCCCCTGGGTGTACCACCACAGGCGTTAACATGTGTATGTTAGATAGCGATGTCTCCTCTGAGTAAGTAATTCCTTGTGTGCGCGTTATGGGGGCCAGGTCGTGCTGTGCCGCACGCAGACGGGTACGCCGACCCGTCAGCCAATGCGCCCAATCCCACGTCAGACAACTGACTGGCTCAGATGGTGGTCTGATTGTGGGGGGGGGGGGAGGGAGTGAGGTCAACAGCTCAGCGCATTTTCCTCACTATAAACAATCTGACGCGCTTGAAACTATCACGGTGCGCTAAAAGCCGTGGCTTGGAAGGTCGCCAACTGACGGGATAACTCGGACCGCGTGGTCAGCAATGTGTGTTTTGTGTGGAGTGGCTGACTGGCGGACTGACAGTCAGGCTGCAATGGCTCATTCTTAATGTGGCCTTTATGGCACTCCCACTCCGTGGGATCCGAGCCAGGTGTGGTGGTTCACCCAGGGCGGCTCCGGCCGCGCCAGACACCTGCGCCCTCACCCTCTCCGGTCTCCTTGACTCTGTCTTGACACTGGGCTCAGGTGGGGAGGAGAAGAGAGTGCGTTAGCTGTAGCGCAAAGCTACTGTCACTTAAAACTAATTCACGCGCAAGTCACCGTCCCTGCACCACATGGTGTGGAGCATACGGTGGACCTCGTTGAAATCGACGATCGAACTGTCACTGTATATGCACATACTTTTGCATCATACCCTAAAAAACCGAGTTACACTAGGAACCACGTCGATAAACCCTGTAACCTACGAAGTAGCCTGCAATGCCGCAGTTATGCCGTGCAGCGACAGTAGCTTGGCATTGCGCATGGTAATGCGGTCATAAGTCTCATGTTTTTGGGCTCGCAAGTGTCTCACCGGAATGGTCTGCTTTGCAGTTGCATTGAACTAAAATCGAAGCCCTCCTGTCCCATTGCAAACATTTATCTACCGGAGCCGAGTCTGCACGTGCACGCGTGTGGAACGCCGTAGACGCAGAATCTTCCGACGTCAGGCACTGTGCCACTGGCGATCCCTGACAGGCAGCCGTTGAGTGAACGAGTCGAGGAACTCATCCTTAGGGCAAATCTGTGCATTCCTCCGTTTAACTCCTCTCATTATCTTGAGCATATCGCAATAAGCTGTCATTCATGGCTTGGAGGGCTGCCCAATGATGGGGTTACTCGGTACTTCGAAAAGTCAGAATGTCAGTCTGAGATGGCTGCTTTTCACTGTGGCCTTTAGGACACCCTCATTTGAGATCTGACGCGCGAAAATAGGCACTAGGGCGTTTATGACACGCGTAGAGGAGCTGTTAAGCTCTGCTAGCTACTGTTCTCCCCTCAGCACTGTTAGTCTTGATACTGTTTTATTATTTAAAGCCCGTGGATGCTGGAAGTGGCAGAGAAGTTAATACAACGCAAGCATTTTTCACTGTAAGTGATTTTACGTTCAAGTCACTGTTGTGCCCACCTAATCGGGCGGTGATAAGCGCCGAAGTCCACTATAGTTGAAATATCTCCTGGACAAGCTAATGAACGCATATTTTACGTTTTGACTACTGTATATGACGCCACCCCAAGTTATACGGTATTTCATACGTTAATAATTGTATTGCACACAAAATATTCCATCGTTGTCTATTTTATGCATTAGAGATAGTTAATCATTTTTTTCCATTTAGTTGCTTTCTCCCTCCGATATTAACGGTCATCGCCGGCACTCGTCGGCCCATCACAAAGACGAAGACTCAGGCGACGCAACTCGGCCCTCCCAATCCACCAAGTCAGCAAATAGCAGTCGCGAAGACACCATCAATGGAATCGGAACGAATCAAACCATCGATTTAACGCAGTCGAACTCCATCCGTCAGCTTCTCCCCTCCTGGTGGCGTCGTTTGATCAGCTTCGGCGCTGGCGTGAATGCCAGCCATCTGGAGTCTCTTGCCCTCTCCATAGATCGTTTCGGTCTGACTTCTTGCACAGGAAATAGTAGAGGCAATGAGAGTGACGATGACGATGATGATGGAGATGAAGAAGAAGATGCCTTTAGTTTTCACCGCTTGACCGCTGCTCGTGACTCCCTTCGTCTTCCCCTCTCGGAACTGCTGGATCTCATAGTTCGCGATGCCCGCTTACCCCGTCGTTTCCGCGATTCCATCGGAACGTCGCACAAGTCTGCCTCTGTTGATCTGCTCCAGCCTCTTTCCCCCTCCTTGGGTGGTCGGGTAAGTCGTGCCCGGACTGCCGAAAAACTGTCAACTGCTTCCTTTTGCCATGTTTTTATTGCCATTGGATATTCATTATGTTTTTTTCTTTTCTTTTTGACGTGCCCAGGAAAGAGCGGCAACTGTTGATCTTCCTGATTTACGCTCAAATATGCGAAGGCGCCGCCGGCGATTGGTAGATGTTCAACGTAAGCCACCTTGATTTTTATACTTTGGAGGGTTATTATGGTAGCATATCTTTTGGTAATTACGTAATGTTGCCTCTTTCCCAATTCAGCTTCACAGTACGCCTCTGCGTCAGATAGCCTGCGCTACGACTCACCTGCCACTATCAAAACCAATCATCTGGTCCGCGGAGCTGATTCTATGTGCCGACTCTCCCATGTAAGCGCGCTATCTCAGCTCTGTTTATAGCATCTGCATGGTACGATTAAACAACTTGTTTTAACCACGTAAATCATACCATTCCGGGTATTTGAAAGTTAGAAAAGATTAAATAAGTTGATTTTTAACAATAAAAGCAAGTGCTTCATTTAAAAAATAGAAGCATTGTTGTGGTAAATCGAGTGACCATTCGAGCATGGCACTCACTTCTTGTTTTCTTGCGTAATTTTAATATTATCAGTATTTTGGCCGCAAAATGACGACCGCAGTTTCGATCAACCTTTTACACTGCTGAGGTTGGAGAACTCGACTGAACGAACTAATGATCAACCATTTCACTGTATTTGGTGCACAGGGTTCTGTGCAAAAATCTGGAAGGAATGCAGAATACAGAGGCCGTTTAATACACAGCACCTCACAAGGCTTTCACATTTTTTTTCAGAAAGCGTACCACACTTTTTCTGGGCAGTTCGAGATGGCTTCAATTGAACCCGAAATATTTGGCATATTGGTCGTAATATTAGTAGTAGTAGTGGTAGTAGTAAAAGTGGTAGTAGTAGTGGTAGTAGTAGTAATAATAGTAGTAGTAGTAGTAGTAGTAGTAGTGGTGGTGCTGGTGGTCGTAGTAGTAGTAGTGGTAATAGTAGTACTTGTAATAGTAGTAGTAGTAGCGGTGGTGGTGGAAGTAGAAGTAGTAGTGGTGGTGGTATTAGTAGTAGTAGTAGTAGTAGTAGTAATATTAGAAGCAGTAGTGGTAGTAGTAATAGTGGTGGTGGTGGTAGTAGTAGTAGTAATATTAGTAGCAGTAGTAGTGGTGGTATTGGTAGTAGTAGTAGTAGTAGTAGTAGTAGTAGTGGTAGTAATAGTAGTACTAGTAGTGGTGGTGGTTGTGGTAGTAGTAGTAGTTGTAATATTAGAAGCAGTAGTAGTGTTAGTATTAGTAGTAATAGTGGGGGTGGTGGTAGTATTAGTAGTAGTAGTAATATTAGTAGCAGTAGTAGTAGTGGTATTGGTGGTAGTAGTAGTAGTAGTAGTAGTAGTGGTAGTACTAGTGGCAGTAGTAGTGGTAGTAGCAGTAGTGGTGGTGTTGGTGGTAGTAGTAGTAATAGTAGCAGTAGTAGTAGTAGTAGTGTTGGTGGTGGTGGTAGTAGTAGTAATAATATTAGTAGTAGTAGGAGCAGTAGCTGCAGCATTAGCAGCAACATTAGCAGCAGCATTTGCTCGTAGCAGAAGCTAGCACTCGGTGGCGTATTAGCAGCAGCAGACGCAGCAGTATTAGTAACTGTAGGTGCAGTAGTAGTCGTAGTATTAGTCGTAGTATTAGTCGTAGTATTAGTCGCGTAGCAGTAGCAGTAGTGCAGTAGCAGAAGCAGCTGTACCAGCAGCAATAGTAGCAGCAGTAAATTGCAGTAGCAGTAGCAATGGTGGCTGTGGCAGTAGTAGCAGCCATTGCAGTAGCAATAGTGGTGGCTGTGGCAGTAATAGTATCCGTAGTAGTAGTAGCAGTAGCAGAAGTAGTAGCAGTAGTATTAGTATTAGTAGTAGTAGTAGTAGTGGTATTTGTAGTCTTAGTCGTAGTATTTGTAGTTGTAGTAGAGTGGTGGTGGTGGTGGTAGTAGTAGTAGTAGTAATAGTATTCGTAGTAGAATTAGTGGTAGTAGTAGTAGTAGTAGAAGTAGTAGTAGTAGTAGCAGTATTAGTTGTAGTTGTTGTTGTTGTAGTAGTAGTAGTAGTAGTAGTAGCCCTGTAGGACATAGGGAGGATTTTCGTTTTCTGCTGCCATTAACTCATGCTATTTTCGAATAGGACACGCTCTAGAATTTTCAAAGACTCAGCTGTGAGGGAAGGCACTGCAGAATGAAAGCTATATATGTCAGAATTTAATGTAAGGTATACTAAGGAGAGGCTCCTAAGCCTTGTTCTCCGTCGTGAGAAGAAAATTGTGTTCTACCGCTAATTGGCAGCCTTGCAAGCAACAACCTTTTGCACTTTGTTACGGATTTAAACGCATCAGGATTATTACAGCAAGGAGTGTGCTCATCTACCGTGGGGATGAATTCCTTTCCGATATGGATTTCACTCTCTCCTTCCACTCCAATACACCAATGATTTGTTCGGGTCATGCCAACTGGGAAAAAGGATTGGCATATTTTGTGACGGATATTCCAGAATTATTGACTGTTAGCCCTGTGTGCTCACCATCGGCAAACGATCACTGTATTGATGGAGAATAAAGTTTTGTATATAGCGTTCCTTGACAGTGTTCATTTCAACCAATCGTATTTCCTCTCATTTAGTGTTAGATATCCCACTAGCTATTGTATAACCGTAGTTTCCATTCTTCCGAATGTATGACAGAAACTACGTCGATTTGAATGGAAACAGTTTTCAGACATAAAATTATTGATACCACAGGAAAGCTGGGTATCTGCGTACTTCTACCATCCATCTACATAAATTTATCCTTATCGGTTGTCTATGTCCTTGAAGCGAGTTACTAGTTCGACAACGAATCCGTGTGCGACCCCACTAACCAGCAACGAACTATTGTAGGATCCTACTGACGAACACAATCGATAGGTGGGCGTGCAATACAGGAACTTTGGAAGTGGGGGTAAGGTAGTTTAAATGACGGAAAATGGTAGTAGCGCGTTGGCAATTAAAAGAAATTTGTTCGCTCACCATCATCGTTCAAGTGAGCTGGTTTTTTACCACTGAATTAGACCGTATTACTCGTTTACCTATCCACTGTGCGTTAGTCAGAGCCTAAAACTATGACAAGAAACTAGTTGGTTGGCATCTTGACCTCCTGCCCGCATACTGAATCATGTGCAGTCATCGCTAGTGATGTAGCACTGTTTTTACTTTAGTCACTGTTTGCTTTTTTACTTCTTCGTATTTGGGGTCGTACTCTTGCAAGAGTTAGAAAACGGAGACAAAAGTTCCGTTACTCAAATAACGTCCTTATCCCAACAAGTACCTTCGGCGAAAATGATTTCCTCGGCTTTCGCTTTCCAAAGTCAATTCAGCTTTATGCAACCTTTCTTTCCTGTTGTCCAAAATTATTTGCGCTTCTGATACCCACTCTAAATATTTGTACTGTAGAGTATTCTTCGATTTTTTTAAATCGTTCCCACGAAACAAAGTGTCCTTTCCATTCCTTTTCTATATGCTCGACGATGGGTACCTCTGTGCACCCGATGTTCACCTAATCGCAAGATAATAAGCCTGCGAAGAGAAGCAAGAAAAAGTGTGCATGCGAATCACGATCTTTCATTTTGTCTATTCACAGGCGTCTGAGTTCATCTCCTGTTGTGACTCAGACGACGCTTTTCTGGAGACGGATGGGGGGGCTTTAGAGTTCGCTGAAGCTGTGGACGCTCTTGTTCAGATGAACACCGACTCCCCTTGCACGGTAACCACAGTCAATATGGGTGACAACCATGCTAACCAAGACAAAAAAACCCGCACAACCACTACACCTGTCGCCAACACCTCACAGGAGAAAGGGGTGGCGCAGGAACCTCAGTTGGTGAGTGGAGCTGATGGTGAAGAGGAAGAGGCCGTCACTTTGGAGGATGTTTTCACTAACCTGTCGGATGAGGACAAGACTGTAGATGACAGCGACGTCCTCCTTGCGGCCAACAGTGACATCCAGGCTGACGGCGATAACGACACAGATAATGATGAGTCCGCGGAACAGGTCTTTGCTACTTCGACTACCGCATCGGCTGGTGCTGCCGGCACCACCGGTGAAGAGACCGCTGATGTGTCGCGCGCCCGCGCCCCCGCCACTGGCGACGGTCCTTCCAGTGAGACTGGCCACAGTTCCTCGAGATGGGTAAGATATTTGACTCTGTTATGAGTTTCTGCTTCAGTTGGCTTCACAGAGGGTTTGTAGACATCCCGTTTCCTGTCAAAACTTGTTTGCGTGGTCGGCCGTTAGGCCATAGCGTGTTTTGTCCTTACGCTCTTCCAAAATGCCCCGGTAAGGTCAATTAACTTACAGGATTATGTGATGGGACTAAATCGCCAATCTGTTCCATTTCGTTTACACAAATATAGAGACCGTTGTAATTTTCTGTTTAAGTTCATTATTTCATAAAATACTCCTGTAAACTGTATTTGATGCGTCGAGGGATTACAAGTCATGTAAGTCACACATTTATCATTTACTCTGGACCCTGCCAAGGCTTCCCCTGGAGTGGAAGGTGATACCATTATTCCGGAGACGATGCAGTCGCAGGAGGATGACGACAGTCCGGTGGACGACGGGGTTGCACCAACCTGCCGGAGCGGTCCTCGGATCACAGAGACAGTGGAAGAGCACAGGGAAAGACGAACTACCAGCAACGTCGTTGGCTCAAAAGACGACTGTATCAACGAGCATAACAACCTTGCACCAGGTCTAATACCAGCGTTTGATCCCACTCCGCGAAATCGAAATGCATCAGCTTCGTCGGAGTTTATCCTTAAACGTCCGCCTGGATCGTCATCTCTCCCGGATGCCTACGCCGTCAAGCTGACAGAACCGGGTGGGTTTACTTTTGTTCTACCTTGTGTCACCCAACCATAATTGACTCATTATAAATGCTGAGGAAGTAGCCTTGGGGTATGGCTGAATGATGATTCATAATAAAGCAGAATTGGCTAGTCCAATCTCCATCATAAGTATGATTAATTATGCAACATTTGTAATCTTCGATTTAAGATCTCAGTCCAGTTCAGCATATTTGAGGGAAATAATCTTGTGACTGAATTCTCTATGTTCACTTGCAAATCAAAAGTATAAGGAGCAATGTTATGGAATCACAGTGTGAAGTGCAAACAAAGCCTTAATTCTCATAAGTAGGTACGTGCGCAGGTTATATAAAATGCTTGCTTTACCAACCGAGACACCACAACATTATCGGGCAGTTTGTTTCGTGATTTCAGCATACGGTATGAAAAAAAGACTTTCTCACATCCATCTTTCTTGGTACATGCGTAATATGAAAGGATGTCCATGGTGTTTTGCTGTAGTGCTGGGCTGAAAAATCCATTTCTCGTCATGCAACAGAATGCAGGTGCCCTAGACTGGAATCCCTTGGCAAAGAGAATTTGGTTATCTCCCGTCTTGGAACCAAAACTGATCACTGAATGCCTTTCCCGTGTGAGGTTTTAGATCCATCACTTTATGCGGAGTAAAATCTCCTGCGTTTAAATGCCGCCTAAAAACTTCTCGCATTGGTCTGCAAGAAATTCTAAAACTACACCACCCACAGCTGATGACCGATGTTTGGGCGCATACGGTTTGAACTTTGAAACCCAAGTTGCCGGCGGTTGTATTGTTTTGAGTTTTACTTTATGGCTCTGAATTATTTATGGTAGAAAGACAGGTAGACACGGTGATTACCAGCAGCGTCCGTAAAACAGTTCCACGCCACCGAGACTGGTTTGAGTCAGCTCTTTCAAGGCGATTACGCTAAGAAATGGGACTGTTCTGAGACTTATTGTACACATCGTTGCTTTTTCTAAAAAAATATGTCATGTACAAGTTAATTTGTGCCATCTTGCTTTCAGATAAAACGCAAATCGTGATCACCCTCAAGGCGTACCTTCGAGATGGATCCCTGGTCGCCTCTATCCGGGCTAAGGACAACAATCGTCCAATTTTCAATTACTTTCGTGAGTTTATCCCATCCTAAAGTTGAGTGTTTGTGTTTCTGCTTCAAACGGGTGCATGCGAAGTGCCTGTACCGAGAAATCTGTATATCCAGCTTTCACGTTGATTGCTTCTGCCTTGCAGCAACTCGCCCAAAAGGCAGTCTACTCATCTGTGCTGACAAACTCGCCTCTTCTGGACTCGATCATAGAGGAGGGTGAAGAGGGTGCAACTGAGAGACTGACACTTAAGGTAAACTACCGTTTCCGCACTCCCGAGGATGATCTAGAGGAGGAGAAGGAGGAGGAAGATGACGCCAAGGGCAGGGTAAGGATATTTTTCCAGGTTTTTTTATTTTGGAAATTTGAAGATTTTCATGATCAACCTTGTCAAAAATGCAAGGCAGACAAAAATACCCCTTCCTGCCCCGTTAGTCGACAACCTAATATCGGTTTGCTTTCCCAAAATGTCACTTTGAACGTTTTCCATCGCATCCTAAATGTCGCCAGCCTATAGCCCAGTGTTGGAAGGCCATCTTAATAGACAGATTGTACAATGGTTCAGACCTCAGGCTTTCACAGGCGGATGTTGAGTTTTGATTAGCTGACGACTGCAGGTAAGTCAGCGACAACCCTTCCAGTCCCACTGTCTTTGTGCTTAATGAGTCGCCGTTATTGGTTGCTTAGCGCTATGTGAACGCCTGTGTGCGTGTATGCGCCCTTCAGAAGCCCTAAGCCACCGGAGCCACTGCGTCTTAATTCATCCCAGGTACCCAATGGGATCAAAAACGAAGCAGCCCGGTCGTCTCCGGGCGATCCTATTCGGCACTAACGCGTCTCACTTTAAGTAATCTGCGCATTTTAGATTTTTCAAGGACCCTGAGTGTGTGTCAAGCCAATTTGGGTTTCGTCGTTTAGGTGATCAGTAGCCCCGTACTTACACTGTTTTTGACCCCGACGTACGCTGCATGTTGCTTAAAACCATGTATGTAAGACACGTTGCACAGGGCATTGTGTCACACCAACCACAGCACAAGATCTCATATAACTCAGCTGTCCTTCAGACGGATGATCAGGTCACAATGATTCTGTAATGTTGTCCTTATGGTGTCTCTGACCCTCGTAAGATCAGAGTTGGTCGAGCCGGGTCCATCTACTTACGGGACCGACACGTGTGTCGGGCGTATACAGGGGTTTCGCCATATCAGTCACTGCACGCACGCCCATCCTCAGTCGTTCGAATCTTGTTTTGCAATTAGAACCTAGTAGGTGTGGGAAGACCGAGGTAAGTGCTTCCAAACCGTTGTCAGTATTATCCAACTCATAACCAAGTTACTAGTTTTGGGGCAGCAGTGATCATCACATCTTCCGGCAGTTAAACTATTTTATTACGACTCGTGCACGTCGCACATGCATAAAAACGATCATTTAAAGCGCCTGTATATCGGCATACGCTGACCCTGTTTTTATGAATCGGGCCGAGAGCTTTTTGACCTATGTACCTGCATGCTGGTCATCTTAGCCGGCACTCCTTAATTCCTATGTTGGACTTCTCCGTTCCTATCGGTTTGGCAACGACCATCATCGGTGTTCATGCAAAAACTATTTTCACCTTCGTCCGTGTTCACGCCTGACCGGAGGTCTTGCTGGTTTGCGTTCTCCGCAGTAATGCCAACGAATGCGTTGGTGTGTGGCATAGGCTCACTCAGGCCTGTGTTCTGGCTCGGTATGCGTTTGCCTGCGACCGCGACCATTCTGACTTCTTGCCTGCGATTCTCTTGATTGAGTCGCACTCGTAAGGTTTGGGCGTCTCCGACCCGATAGGAACGGAGACACCGGCAATGGCTCAGCAACCACCGATATGTCGCGCACGAACAGATGCAAACGATAGACGAGAAAGAGATATGCGGGTTCGGGACAACAAACGCGCAATGCGCACGAGATCAATATCCCTTGCCATCCCGACACAGCCCCATGACGAGGCGAGGGAAAAATGCACTGAACAGCAGGAAAGCTATTACATCCTCCCCCCAGCCTCTGCAGTGTATCCTGCATGAATAGCTGTAGAGCCAGCAGAACGCCAGCCTATTCAGCACCCATGAATACTGCGAGGTGCCGTACAGAACCCAACCCCAACGATGGAAGCTTGTTTGACTTTGAAACGTCAGGACATTAAACCTATTGTTCCTGTGATCGCCTATTCTGATTTACGCCCGGGGAGGCGCATTCTCGCTTCAACTAGAAATATATATATATATATATATATATATATATATATATATATATATATATATATATATCGCGTTCATCATCTTCTGAAGAAGACGAAGAAGAAGAGGGGCGAGTTCATGGACCCAATTGTATTTGTACTGACGTTTCGAAAGCCCTCTCGCTTCCATCATCAGAGTAAAGTGCTTGCTTTGACATATATATATATATATATATATGATAGAATGGAACCGACAAAGACAAGGGAGACCGGAATGGCCATTTCTGGCTTATTAGCCGTCATCAGTCAGTCATACCCAATCCCAAGTGTGGCACACCTGGGATTCGAACCCGCGACCTTTGGTATTTGAGTCGAACGCTCTACCATTTGAGCCACGGGCTCGTTGTTTTGTCGGTTGTGATCGGGAATATGATGATATGATGATCCCAGGTGTGCCACACTTGGGATTGGGTATGACTGGCTGATGACGGCTAATAAGCCAGAAATGGCCATTCCGGTCTCCCCTTGTCTTGTCGGTTCCATTCTATCATATGCTACACGTCGCTATGCGACCGCCTGCGAGGGCTCTAGTCTGAGCTCCAGGGCACAACGGAACATACATGTTCCTTAGCAGATCGGTGAGCCCCATACTATCATCATATTCCCGATCACAACCGACAAAAACAACGAGCCCGTGGCTCAAATGGTAGAGCGTTCGACTCAAATACCAAAGTTGTGGGTTCGAATCCCAGGTGTGCCACACTTGGGATTGGGTATGACTGGCTGATGACGGCTAATAAGCCAGAAATGGCCATTCCGGTCTCCCTTGTCTTTGTCGGTTCCATTCTATCATATGCTACACGTCGCTATGCGACCGCCTGCGAGGGCTCTAGTCTGGAGTCCCAGGGCACAACGGAACATGCATGTTCCTTAAGCAGATCGGTGAGCCCCATACTATCATATATATATATATATATATATATATCAGGCAGAGGTAGAGTGCATCCCGAGATGATATAGTGAAAAAGAAAGGCTCGTCGGAACAAAGAGTTGTACTCGTGAATTTTCAAGTTGGTCACACCAACCCGTCGTCAGACGAAATGAACAGAGGAAAAATGAAATGGCAAGATGACCAGTTTTTGCTACGGGACAGACAAGGACAGACAACCAACTGGGGTGAGAGGGATGGGCAGATAATTACGGTAGGATTGGGGCCGGTTAGTGGGGAGGGGCTGTTAGGGCTCCCTGTGTCGGAGGGAAGGGGGATGGAGATTACATGCAACTGCAGGCGGTGAACTTAATGGTCGTCGATGCGGGATGGAGACAGAGGTAATTACGCCGATGTTGGAGGTGTTAAGAGTTTAAGCTGTGGTTCGCCGTACCAGGGGAGGGGGTGGCGAGATAGTGAGATTCTACATGGTCCAGCAAAGATTAGCGCCTGTTGTTAGGCTTTGGGCTCAAGTCAGTGAGCCGGGCACACAGGCTATCGTAATGAGAGACCAGACCGACATGACGGTTAATGCTGGTCGTGCTAGAGTGCCACGCCTCGAGGAATTCACGCGCGTGTTTGGTGTTGCACACCTGACAGTTCGACCGTCGATTTCGACGAGGTCCACCGTATGCTCCACGCCAGGTGGTGCAGGGACGGTGACTTGCGCGTGAATTCAGTTTTTAGCGATAGTAGCCTGCGCTGCAGCTACCGCACTCTTCCTCCTCCCCCACCCGAGCCCGGTGTCAAGACAGAGTCAAGAAGACCGGAGGGCGGGAGAGGACGCAGGTGGCTGGCGCGGCTGGGTCCCCTATGTCCTAGCCGCCCCCTAGGCGTGCCACCACACCTCCATGTTCGGCATTTGCTGTGCGGGAGCGCAACCCGAATAACGCCTGCCGTGCACTAATGTGGCCCCCGTGTTGGTCCAACGCATCTACCACGTGGCCTCGTTTAGCTGTGTTACACACACACATATATACAATACATCTTACCTACGCGTAATGGCAGAGAGAAATATCAGTTTATCAGCAATGTCGTCAACCACGTTTTGGATTGCGGCACTCAAAAAGACAACCCTGCACTCTGCATCAATCGCCTTGTCTATTGACGCTCCAAGCGAGCCATGTTTTCCGTCATACGAGGTGCTATTGTTATCCTCTTGTGTGCGGAAGTTAGGGCGTGTTATTCGTGTTAGTATATTTTCTGATGACAAGGAACGATACAAATCTGACTTACGGAGAATAAGTACAGCTCGTTTGCCTTTTAAATCAGTTCGGACTATGCTAACGACGGTACTGCTCATGCAAACGGGCGAAGGGCATGCTAAAGGACGGGGTTGTTTCACTGCCTGCTGACCACTAGGACAAAGTAGTGTTGATCGCGTGATGCGGCTGCTCGTAGTTCTGGCTTCCTTCTACCTGCTGCCGCGGCTTTCTTTGTGTGATAAAGCACCTTAAACGCCGACGTTTGATCCACAGCGCCCAACAGACACCACCTGACTTGCTGAATGCCTTGTTTTCTATCCTTAAGAACTACTTCTCATATGTTCACTTTTTTCGAAAAAAATACTTGACATATTTCAATTGTACCTAAACGTTAACAGTCGCGTGCAATGCTCTAATGTGATGCCGTCATTGCTTTTTGCCTTTTCATCTTTTGGTGTGGAAGTTTATTCTTTGGTGAAAATCCTTGGGCAGTTGAATTATTGTGTCTTTTTCTGTGTCCGCTAGACATCCACTGATTTGCTGGCAGATACACCCCGAATGCTCACTCACCGAGACATCCGCCTTGCTACTTTCCAAGATGAGTGTATTAGGCTCGCCTGCCAGCAGAAGTTGCCAGGGGTGCTAAACTGCGCCAGTTCCGCAAATCTAGCCGGCTCTGAGTCCTCCGCCTCTTTTGCTACTACGGCCTCCAAGGTGGAGCAATTATTGGAACTGATCCGCGTCATACATCAAATAACCGGAACACAAAATCTGACCCTCTCAGACTTCGGCAATGACCTCGATGCTGCTCCACAGCCTGTCACAGCCACCTTCTGCACATCCGATGATGAGATGGAGACGGAGCAAGAGCTTCGCACGTACGACTTATTTGCGACCTCTGGTCTGAACAATGATCTGTCTCCCGAACACTTCATATCGCAGGCCCTCTCCCGGAAGCTCATACGTCAGTTGATGGACCCTTTGGCAGTTGTCAGTTCCACCTTGCCAGACTGGTGCTTTAATCTTCCCCGTCGATTGCCTGTGCTCTTCCCCTATGAGGTTCGCCTCAACCTCCTCAATTCATCTGCATTTGGAGCTGCCAGGTATGCCCAATTTCTAAGATAATTATCGATATTTCCTCTTGATAAGTAATGCTACAGTCCCCTGCTATGAACTGAAGTTGACAAAAGATGCCTCTACTGTCGTTTTTATATTCGCTACTTCACTCTGTACCAAACAACTAAAGTTAGCGTTTGCGTTAAAGATCCACTTCGCACTGCTCACTGCTCACTGCACTGCTCACTGCTACTACTACTCACTACCACTGCTACTACTTCGCTACTCACTGCTACTGACTGCTACTACTACTACTGCGCTACTGCTACACGCTACTGCTACTGCTACTGCACTACTGCTGCTACTACGACACGCTACTGCTACTACTACTGCTACTGCTCACTGCTGACTGCTGCTGACTACTGACTGCTACTGCTACTAATACTACTACTACTACTTCTACTACTACTACTACTACTACTACTACTTCTACTACTACTACTTCTGCTCTACTACTACTACTACTACTACTACTCCGACAACTAATAATACTTAAACCATTACTACTGATTCTGATACAACTAATACTACTTTGATTGGTATTTATACTACTACTGAAACTTTTACTACTACTTCTGCTGCTACTTCTACTACTTCTACCACTACGACTATTCTACTTCTACTAGTACTACTACTACTACTGCTGCTACTGTTTTACTACTACCACTACTTATACTTCTAATATTACTTCGCTACTTCCACTAGTGCTACTTCTACTCATACTACTACTACTACGTTTGCTGCTACTATTCCTACTATTACTACCACTGCTACTACCACTCCTACTACCACTGCTACTACCACTACTACTACTACTTCCATTACTTCTACTTCTACTAGTTCTACTACTTCTACTACTAATACTGCTACTACATTTTACTATTACTACTTCTACCACTGCTACTAATATTACTACTACAACTACGA
The DNA here is from genome assembly GCA_017591395.1 of Schistocephalus solidus. Taxonomy (NCBI): domain Eukaryota; kingdom Metazoa; phylum Platyhelminthes; class Cestoda; order Diphyllobothriidea; family Diphyllobothriidae; genus Schistocephalus; species Schistocephalus solidus. The sequence continues at coordinate 33,178 of WEDG01001469.1, forward strand.
CTACTAATACTTGTACTTCTACTAGTGCTACTACTGCTACTACTACTACTAATACTACTACTACGTTTGGTGCTACTATTCCTACTATTACTACCACTACTACTACCACTTCTACTACTACCACTTCTACTACCACTACTACTACTTCCATTACTTCTACTTCTACTAGTTCTACTACTACTACTTATACTGCTACTACTTTTACTATTACTACTTCTACCACTGCTACTTATACTACTACTACCACTACCACTACTAATCCTTCTACTTTTACTAGTGCTACTACTGCTACTACTACTACCAATACTACTACTAATTCTGCTACTTCTATTGCTGCTACTACTACTTATACTATTACTACGGCTACCACTTCTTCTACCACTAATAGTATTACTGTTACATCCACTACTGCTACAACTAATACTACTACTCTTAATAGTACTAATGCTACTTCTATTGCTACTAATACTTCTACTAATACTCCTTATAATGCTACTCAGACCACTACTTCTGCCACTACTTCTTTTAGTACTAATACCGCTTGTATTTCTAATACTCATACTACTCCGACAACTACTAATACTAAAACCACTACTACTGATACTGATACTACTAATACTACTTTTACTGGTACTACTATTACTAATATTACTTTGAATAACACCACTTATACTACGACTGTTAATATTACTGATTCTACTATTAATATTACTAAAACTCCCAGTACTACTACAAATACTTTCATTGCTGTTACTAGTACTTATAATATTACTTATACTACTATATAATAAAAGTACTACTGCTAATACTACTATTAGTTCTACCACTAAGTCTATGACTACTCCTCTTCTACTAAAACTAATAATACTACTGCCACTAGTACTATTACTTCTAATACTACTACCACTACTACTGCTATTTACTGCTATTTTTAATTAATATTAGTAATATTACTATTACCACTACCATTACTAATATTACTGATAATAACACCATTAGAACTTCGATATTTACTATTAATACTTTTATTAGTACAACCAATGGAACTTGTACTGCTACTTATACTATTACTATCATTATTTTTACAGTTACTACTATAACTACTACTAATAATAATCTACTACTAATTCCACTACTACTACTGCTTATATTACCTTTTCTACTAATACCACTACTAATACTATGAATAGTACAGCCAGTACTACTATTAATCCTACTTTTATTAGTACTACTGTCACGTATATTACTGCTAATAGCACCTCTAATACCACTGTTTCTATTACTGATTCTACCATTACCATTTCGACAACTGGCAGTACTTGTACTTATGCTAGTATTATTAGTGCTCCTACTATTATACTTCTAATATTTATACTTCTTCTGCTACTACCACTATTGCTGCTAATACTACTACTACTATTACTTCTACCACCACGACTGCGACTACTTATACTACCACTACTATTATTATTGCTACTTCTGTTCCTACGACTTCTTCTACTACTGCTATTTCTACTACTACTTCGATTGCTTTCTACTATTACTAATACTACCGCTAGTAATATTACTTCTGATAACACTAATACTGCGACCATTACTGCAATTACCGGTACTAGTACTAGTACTGCTACTACTATTACTAATACTCTTACTTTATCCTCCTCCGTTTCTTCTCGTCCCCCGACCTGCGATTCACCCCTTCCTACTCGATAATAACTCCTTTTTGCAATCCCTGTGTTTTTCCTCATTAGATCCGTTATCTGGCTGCAGACTCACGTCGCCCGTGCCAGTGAACTGACCGCAAACACTGAGCGCTCGCACAACCGACACCACAGTGTTGAAAGCAGCATGAGCAATCGCTTCCGCAACAATGAGGCGGCCCGGCTAGCCGCCGGGCTGGCTACCTACCTTGTGGGTGGCCCGCGCTTTGTCCGTAACGGTGGCGGTGGTCACGACCAGCTGTCCGACCTTACTCTTTTCGCTTCATGCACTGGTGGTGGTGGTCCCCGTCGTCGACGTCCGTCTACCACCATCGCAACACACCAAACCTCTTCAGGCACGATCCTCACTCTAGACCGTTTGAGCCGTCGTCGTAGTTCTTGTGACTGCACACCTCACGATGTGAGTATCTGCCGTACTTATGTGTTTCTTGTTGTTTTATTCTCTCGAACTTTATACTATAACAGTCCTTTGCTAATATCACTAACGGTGAAGACGGTGATGGCCACAACCGCTATCTCATCATCGTGATTTGTTGTGTTGAACATAAGTTGGATCTCATCCCAGGTCGAAATCTTGCTTGAGGGGAATGTGACTAATTCTTTTCGAATGCTGTCCGACCCTACTAATTATAGACTGGCGTATCAGCTTGGCAAAGTTGATAGACCCCTGAACTGAAAAGCTGAGAAAGAAGAAGTGTTCTCATCAAACAGATTTATTGGTTGCCTCACCATGGTCACAGCAACCCACATTGAGCACTTTAAAGAATTACTGAACCCGGTTGACCTGAATATCAGGTTCATGACAGTATACAAAACGAGCAACTTCCAACCCTTCCTCGACGTCGTTATGCGTCTGCGTGCAACCGGACTACTGCAAACTACATTATTCAGAAAAGCCATTGACACAAGGTAAATAGTACGCTCCGACAGCAATCACTCTCTGTTTCACAAATCTAAATGTGTTCGCACTCTACTCCAAAGAATTGGAACAAGTTTTACCACGTCAACAGATTTAAGAAGTGAAGGACTATGTCTTCAAAACCTCTTCAGAGTCAATGGAGATTCAGTCCGTTTTATGTGGAAGAAAACAGGTGCCGATGGAACAAACTATGGCCAGAGAATCAGCAATCCGAAGTCTACAGGGAACATTCCCTACATAAAGGGACTCATCGGGGCGGTTTCTTGACTGTCAAAATCCGTCAGAATAGGCATACTGCATTGCCGCTCAATGCAACCTAAGGACACACTGCCACAGACAGAAACCTCGACAGTTGTATAGTAAATAAGTTGGCTTGCTGGCGAAAATTGCAGACCCGTCCATGCGAGCACGAGGTGACAACTCGGAGGCTAAACCCGAACTCTCAGTTTGCAGCGCACATTGGATAAACTGGTTACACTCGTGATTCTCCTGAACCATCCATCTTGGGTCGGAGTGATCCAAGGACAGAACGATTAACACTTGAGTTGTCGTGAGATGTCAATTCCATCCACAGGCCTCTTGACCTCCCTACAGTTTGTAAGAGTTCTACGTCATTATGTGCACAGGGACCAGGGCAGTACCGCCACACAGGAAACCGCGCAGACACGACCGACGACGAACTATCCCGACTCGGGAGATAGGGTTCAACAGACTGACTAACTTCTGTACACGATTAGCCACCTATGGGTTTTTCACTATAAAAAGGGAAGGGTATCCGTTAACTCTGAAAAGGTAATGAAGGCAAAGTCGTTTGGCTCTTTTTTCTGTTGGCTTTCGATAATGTACCTCCAAAGTGTTTAAATCGAAGCTACATATCAACCAATACATCAGCGGAATCGTTTACTTCGAACTGTCCGCTTCGTCGTAAATAACAGAGAATCGCCTCCTAGAAGTGTTCCTCATTCAGACATTCACATTATTGCTGCATTTTGGGCAGACTACCAGTGCTTGGACAATTAACAAGCACATTACGTCCATATTCAGCGCTCAGACTTCACCTGAGCAGAGTAATTAGTCATGCGGAGGGGGCGTGGATGGCCAAAAATTCGGGTAACAGTAAGGCGAATTGCAGAGTAGCCATTGCTGCAAAACTCATAACAAATTATTAACTGATGAGCCATTATCTGATCAAATAATACCAGCAGCACTAAATGCGACATTCGTCGTTCATGGAAAACGTGCCCTACACACTCTGCATCTCTTGTGCCCATATCACCCTCATCTGCGACTGCCGCTGAGGCTGCGTTAGAGTGAGAATCCGAACTAACAGACCAATTAAACTTTTTCCAAAGATTTTATCGTCTTCTGACCGGCTAGACTATCTGCCCCGTCATCACTTTGGAAATCAAGGTTACCTTATTTTAACCGTGTTCGAAGTCCTTCTACCTCCAAAGTTTCAAAGCCTTATTCTCTTTGTCTTCACGGAGTCCAGTCGTGTTTTACGGTTTTCTGCTATACATTCCTGAAAACTTTATTCTCATGACTGAACAGCGAACCGGCAACGACCCACTTGAAGTTTCCGTATAATTTTTAAACGGTTATCTGTTCATATTATTAACTCGCACACTGGAAATTTCTGTGAATATTTTTAACTTTCCAACATAAAGATACTAGTTTTCCCCCCAGTACACACACACAAAAGTGTTTTTGAAAAACGAACTAGCACCATTTTTGACGGCAATGTGGTTTTCATACCCTATCAGGGTAACCTTATGCTTGGACACTCTTTGACAGTAAAAAACCATCTCACCGTGATACTTCTGTCAATTTAAAGCAGTATCAGTAAGGTCCGCTTCTATAATTACGTTTCCCTTTGTTTTACAGGCTGATGAACACACAAAACATCTACTTATATCCTATTGCATGGCCATATAAAAATTGCGAGAGAGAGTGTTTATCAAAATATCCAGTTTTTAGCGTTTTTCTGGTGCCTTTTAACTGCCTTAATTGTGCTGCTTTACTGAGGCGTGACTGAGCCTTATTCACACTGCCGAAATTGCAGTAAATGGACAGACATACTAATCCATACAGTGCCGTGATAAACACCACAAACTAAACAATTTGTCTTCCAAAGTATTATTTATCATAATCAGGTATTCCGTCACAGAAGATGAGGACTACCGTTGTCCCGGAAAAAGTGCACCGTGGTGAATTGCGCTCTTCTGTCTTGCTGAGTCCCTCTAAGAATTCTTGTCACTGTCATGCCACTCTTAACGTTGTCCTTATCTTACTGAAAACCGCGATCGAATCCTACAGACTGTTGTTACAGGATCCCTATATAACGCTAGGCACTTATTTGTATGAAACTTTAAGTATCTTGTTTTTTTTTTTAAAAAAAACTGTGGCACATAACCCTAAACCACTTCCTTAGTGCTCGTCAATTCTTCCATTCTAACCTATTTTCCCCTTCCTAGATTGGTCGATTGCACAAGGAGTTTATCCAAATACCTCGTGATGGCGTGAAGGCTTCCAAAGATAATGCTCCCACACTGGATTTGGATCACGGTACGTTCTGGGAGTGGGCTGATCGCGTTCTGGACGAGCACGCCAGTCGGAAGTCCGAACTGGAGATACAGTTTATCGGTGAGTCAGTTGAATCAAGTGTGTGCTTAACACACGGAATTCCGGGGGCACTCTTTCCTCTCGCCTTTTTCCAGGCATCTAATCTCCCCGTAGTTTCTCACGCGTATTGTTTTTTTGTTTACGGCAAAGCTTCCCAGATGAACTGTCTTTTCTGGTTGATCCAAAACCCTATCTTTGTGTCAGCGTGACTCATCCTTGTGGGATAATAACATATGTTTTTTTTCAAGTTGGTTAGCAGTTTCCCGTTCAGCACAGGTATTTAGGCGATACAACAGGGTTCTCGGCTTACTTGTTTCAAACGAAATTGATATAGTCGACCAAAAGTTGGTCGGATTGTAAAACCTACTAAACAACTCGAACAGTTTAAATTCGACAAAGTTCAACCAGCAACTACAGGAAGCCAGTGCCAGGCTGTAAAGGTAAGGATGTCTTGTATGGTCGCCTAGCCAAGACATGGGAAAAGAAACCGTTCACAATACATGTGGCTTTGCGCTAAATGTGAAATAAATTATGTTAAGGATCAAACTTAGGGTTGGATTTAAGTTTAAGGTCAGAGTTGAGGTTGGGGTTATTATGGTGTTAACTGTAGGCTTACGTTTAAGGTAAGGATAGGGTTAAGCTTGAGGTGACAGTTTAGTTTTATGATAGGGTTATTGTTAGCCTTAAGGCAATGGCATATTTACTCTTCCTGAAATTTACCTATTTCAAATGGGTGATGTGGTTTCTATTCCCGTGTCCTGTTTAGGCGGCCACACAAGGCATCCCTACTGCTGTAAACACAGAGCTCCAAAATAAAATGGCATTGCCCACTTCCGTTGACACATCTCACTGACCATGGGAACGGAATTCAGACTGCCTAAGATGTTTACCTTGTTGTTGTTTTTTTGTTCGGGACTTCATTTTGGCGCCTAATGGAGGTTTGTCCCCACTCACGACAAGTTATTACTCAACATATGCATGTCTATGTGAGCTGAACACAGTCATCCCCGTTACACATAACATTGCCGGCATCTGTAAAGTAGTAGTCGGAGTGAGGCTCCTTTATTAGTATTTTTGTGAGATAGTCCTAACCTTCAAAGCTTTTCTATACAGCCTAACCCTCACTCTAACCTTTAAATTCTGACCCTAAATTTAAAGCCCAGACCAAATCCCGATGCCCCAAAGTTTGCCTTAACCATAACCCTATCTCCAACATGAAAAACCCTAACCCCAACGCTAACCCATCTCTCAAACTCTAATCCTAACTTTCCGAATCTGATCTCTTACCTAAACCTCTTTCCTACTGTTACAAAGAGCAACATAAGCACAGGTTTCTTTGTAGCAATTCTTAGAGCTTTTGTATGCGACTGAACAATTAAGGGTAAAATGTTATTCTAAACGCTACACTTGTGGGACTTTTGCGAGTATCTTGAGCAAATATGTGACCTGGATTCTGAATCCAAAGGTATCAAAGGACCTTCTTGTCATTTCTATGGTCAGAATAAAATGCTGCGTTATTGCGAGTTATATTATTATGCATTCAGTACATGACTAGTGAGCATGTTTTCACCGTCTGTCTTACACAGGCGAGCAAGGCACTGGTATTGGCCCGACCCTGGAATTCTTTTCTCTCGTGGCCGCCGAATTGCGTAAAAAGACTGGGCGCATGTGGGTGGTAAATGAGGAAGACTTTGACGAGACTGCCTCCGAGGCTGCCGCCACCGACCGTCACGTCGGCAGTGCAAACACTCTCTCCGATTCCCTTCCGCAGCCCGGACCGTCGTCCTCCTGGAGAGAAGAACCAACAGAGGCGGAAAAGGACAACTTGCCGAATCCAGAGGCAAAGACCTACGTAAAGGCGACCAATGGGCTCTTCCCGGCCCCCTTCTCCCCGGACAAGATCCCCGAGTCTGTCATTCGGCGCTTCTACATTATGGGCATTGCAGTAGCCAAAAGCCTACAGGTATAAATCGTAATTTATATAAAATATGTTCTACTTTAATTTATAAGTAGCTGTTTGACATTCACCTACTTTTGCTAGGATAACCGGCGAATCGACCTGCCACTTTCTACCCCCTTCCTCAAACTTATCTCCGCTTTCGGCAACGTGCGAGACTTGGCAGTGACGCCTCCTTCATCAGAGCAGACCCTTCATGATCAAATGAAGTGGTTCGCACATTCAGAATCAGCACTGGATCGGATAAATCTGCGGTCGATTATGACCCAAATTATTGGCGTCAATACCAGCTACTGCTCACGCGGACACTGGATTACCGGCCTGCTCGACTTTGTTGATTTTTGGTCAATCGATCCTGAACGTGGACGTTTTTTCTTCCAGCTTTGTCAGTTTTGCCAGCGGAAGCGACGACTGCAGTCCATTTTCCCCGCCAATGGCCTCACTCTTGAGTGGCTAGAGAATGCCGCCATCGAGGTGCTGGGCTGTAAAATAAGCGATCTGGGTTTGGAAATGGAGTTTATACCCTCAGGACAGGTAAGCAAACGTCTTCTGGGGGCTTATTTGTAAATTACATAATTACCCCTTGTTCACTTTATCTACAGAAATATTTTCACACAGCGGGCTATACATTTCTCACTTAACTTTTATATACTTCGAAACCTGCATAGTTCATCCAGTCCATGAAGATTGGCCACCTGCTTCTCCTTTTGCAAACTGCATAACTGAACTATTTCCATTTACAGATCATGGGTGGAATGAACAGTCGTATAGCATTTAGGTATAGTTGGAAATGTAGTTATTTTAAGCCGAAAGGATTGCATCTTCTACCTTCACATGGGTGGGGTAAGGGTAAAACTAGTCTTCCTAACTAATGGATGTAGTCGAATCACCTTTTTAAGGCAGGCACAATTGGCCTTCACGTCTATAAAGCTTAAGTTAGCCTGATGTGTACAGCGCTGACCTCAACTTTACCTGGGAATCTTCCGCCGACTAGTTACAGTGGAGGATGCTCGTTGCAGCACGGGGCTGGCTGAGTCTGTTTTGGGGATCGTCCTCCAAAGTACAAGTTAGTAAAAGGTAGCAGAAGCTGTCCACTAGCCCAATATGTGTGCTGTATACCGTGACCGCAAAACTCGAAGCGATCAACTCACCAAAGGGGGTTACTTTTGAACCAACTCTGACTGCTTTGGCAGCTGTGGGGGCTACAACACAATGCTCCTTGGCGAAGGGGATCGATAGCCCTGCAGCATCGCCAGCGTAATTGAGATACCTTATACGCGAGCGAACCATGCTACATTGTAACACTGGGATGACCCGCTAACATCTGTTGATGAACGCATTCTATGATGCAGTTCGCAGTACTAACCACGGGGGCTGTATTTAACATCAAATAAACCCCTCTTGCAGTAAACCACTGGCTTTGGTTCTCGTTCTGTAATAGTAGGCTTGATTCATTTGAAGCAGCCTTGATGACAGCTTTTCATGTGGCGTGATTGACCTTAGAAAGTCTCGGTTAACAGCGTTAAATCCGAGGAAGGCGGCAGACTACTGTACCCTGTGAGGGTAGATTGCTGGCAGCAAGGATGCTATTCGAGGTTTTAACGCAGAAAGAAGTGAATTTAAACGAATCCTCCCCTCCTTCCGTCGAAAGCTCTACCAATTCTTTTTGTTTGCACTTCATGGTTTAAAAAAACAATTCCGGACTATCGTGGAGTGTCAAGTGAGATCATTTATTACGGTATTTCTTACACAGAAGTCCGTCACATTTCTTGAATATCGATTCCAGCTCATAAAAATGGTCTTTGCCTCCCAAGTTCGTGTCGCAAGACCCGTGTGCTACTCATCGCCTGTATATTTCCTTTGAAAGGCAGTTACTGCCTCGTGCCTTGTCGTTCTTTGTTTTTGCCATCGTTTCAAAGTAGACAGACCTACAGGAGCAACCAAGTATGTCTTCAAAATGGACTGTGACTAAGGACGGTGGGCCTGCCAGATTTAGTTTTTTTTGCAGAATTTCCATGTCTTTGACATACCATGTCCGATAGTGAAACTGTCAGCATATCTACAAAATCTGATACAGACTCGCATTGAATGAAGCGCGTTCGGGTTCTCTGGCAGTTTCAATATAGATTCGTCTCATGCGTGCCACGCATAGTATCTGATCGCACAATTCAACCCTGCAGTCTACCTCTCCTTAGGCGATTGGCCCTTGCGCTATCAACCGATAGGATCGGTTCAGCAGAGCTTTAGTTGTTTGCCAATGTCTGCCATGACCTAGCATCTGAGAATTTTTCTCAAGAACATGCTTCGGTTCGCATCAGTTACCCGCTACCGAAACCACATCGGAAATCCTTATCGTTTTGCGTCAGTACGGTGAAGCCGTCAGAGATGGTGGACATCGTGTCTCCTTATATGTAGCGTCTTCAGAAATATGCACTGTTTACTGCAGCTAAATTCTGAAAAATTAATGGTTTCAACTATTCTTACTACCGATGTAGGCAACATGCATTGCGTGGAATGAGCCAGCGTATACTGACAAGTATGTAGTCCACTGGGAGAAACATATACTTACTTGTACTTGGTAATGCTGTGATTACGCCCGATCTAGTCGCCCTAGATTTTTTCGCGGATTGTACTTCCATGTGCATGCTGTGATCTGTGGCAGCGGATTTGGAGAGCTGGATTCATGCTCTTTTTCAGCGAGCAGATTGAATACCGAAGGTCAAAGAACCACGACCATTGACTGTCGGTTAAGCTAGATGTTAAAATAGCCGCCTCTATAATGCCTCCAGACGGCCTTCGGTACCACAGAAACACCAAATTCTGGAGGCGGAGGACGAATAAGGTGCATAATCTATCACAGTTTTCTCTCCTAAATGGCCTGTGGTATGTTCAGAATGTTATGGCGGGAAGTCCAAGTTTGTTTTAGTTAAGATGGGATCGTGCACTGCACTAGACTGCTAGTTCTTAGGAAACGGTGATCGAACTCCTGTTTTAGCTCGTCGCCTGTGCGCACAGCCTAGCATTGGCAGCCGCACAGGCTGGCTGCACGGACAGATGCTCGGCTCATGCAGATGACTATGGTGACGGAAATAGTGTAACCGGTCCATAGAGGTATCTAACTATTTTTCGCCCCAAAGCACTCTGAACGAACACAATCTGCCAAATCGCAAGCCATTCGGTGGAGCAGTCATGTCCGAGTTCCAGAATGTGCCGCAGTGTGAATACTCTGTCAGTGTATGCACGTTCAACTCGCGACCCGACTTGATAGCGTCTCGCTCTGAAAGGGCGCGTGAGAATGAAAATGTAAAAGGCTTCTTCCGTACTGTCAGCGAAACGTATGCACCGCTGTTTCTTATGGTTGATCTTATTTGCTTTTTTAAAAAAAATGACGCACAGGTGACCATACTTCAGTTGTCAAGATCGAGCTCATTCATCCATACCTGTCCCAAACCCCGTGGAGCTTAAGCGACTGGGCGTCCTCAACATTAGACTCGCAGGCTTAAGTGATGACGCCGTCCTCCCTGTTGCGCAGTCTCTGGGTTTTATTGGTGATTCCATTCTGAGAGGGGTAGTCATAAAGCATTGTACAGCCTGGAAAAAAGAGGAAACAGTACTCACCTGGTTTTTAAACTAACTTACCACAGCCGCATAGAGGTGAAACTTGATTCTTGTAACAGCCCTCGAGCTCTTCTACTATTAGATGAAAAAAATCTTTCAAAAGGGGCCATCATATGCTAGTCATTACAACACCAATTTTCGAGCAGTAGTTTCATCCAAACCGTTCTCAGTTGGTGCCTTATAAAAGTAGCCCCCGACAAGCAACCACCTGCGAAATGAGTAGGTTGTCGGGAACGGATGAATACACACTCGTGAACCATGCAGAGGTAATGCCTTAAGCCATGGCTGATAACCGTAAATGTGGCAAACCAAGGTGGTGTTACGTCATGGGGAATGTCGTCCGCCATCCGGTAGTTAGTTACCCGCCAGTCACGGGCCAAGTCAATTTCCGGGCTGTCCGTAGGGCTACGGTCCGTACGCCGGGGTTAGACTTGCCGAGGCGCTGTGGCTTGTCCGATTTTTCATGTTGGCCTTTCGTTTTCACGCCTGCCTTGCCTCACCGTAACGATGTATTCCGTATTAACTGCTGCTCCTACCAAATGATCTGGCAACAGTCTCACATTATCCCTTCTTCGAGTAGCTTCCGGCACGGGTGACAGTGTAAATGTGTGCCTTGTCACTCACACTGCTTCCGAGTCAATGATGACTTTCCCTAGCCAAGTGGGACAATGTTCTTGACCAATTGGAACTGGGATTGATTTGCCGTATGTCAGGAGCGCAGACGGTGAAAAACTGTTGTATATTGCTCTATTTTTCCTCTTCAGCATCTTCCTTCTGTTTTCTTAGTAAAAACACTCAAAAATGTCAGCTGACCACCCAACTGGGGTGCACTAAGTTTCTCACCTTAAGGATCAGGAAATAGTTACAGTTATCGGATTTTGGCATCCTGAACTAGTGTCGTTCTGCTTAAGTTGTAAACACTTACAATTGTAGGTTTTCTTTAAACTTCCATTCCACTTCTAGTATTCTGCTGAGGTAGTACCACTAATGGACCATTATTCCTGGGAGCCGAGCACCAATGTTACAGAGGCCCTGGCCGATAGTCTAAATAACGTCGAATCCGTAACCGTCTACAACGTGGAGACCTATGTCCGCCGCACGCTAGAGTACTGCCTGGATAAAGGCATTCGGGCCCAAATGGATGCCTTCAGAGGTTAGTTACTTTGTATTACTTATTGTTTGAATAACCACCACCACCCGCATCATCATCATCATCCTGTTTTATTATTTACTGCCACCTTTACGTTTGCCTAGATGGATTCGAACGCGTTTTCCGAATGGACTGGCTCGCCCTCTTTAACCCACGCGAATTGGGTCAGTTAATTTGCGGTGACTCAGATCTCAACTGGACACGTGAAGACCTGCTGGCCTACACCGTACCCTGTTTCGGCTTCACCCAGAACTCCTTCACCTTCCAGCTCTTTATTTCTGTTCTGGTGGACTTCAATCTGGAACAACGGCGCGCTTTCCTGCGCTTCGTGACGGGCTGTTCAACCTTGCCTCCCGGTGGTCTGCGTAATCTCAGTCCCCGCCTGCGTGTGGTCCGCAAAGACGCCCAACAGGGTCCCTTTCCGAGCGTCAACACTTGCGCTCACTACTTGAAGTTGCCCGAGTACACCTCGCAGTCCGAACTGTGCCACTACCTTCTAGCCGCCACGAAGGAGAGTGGTTTCTACCTGAACTAGATATCTTCTATGTCGTCCAGATGGACATATTTTTTTTCTGCCGCTTAACAGTCTTTCCTGAGATTTCGCTTTATCTTTGTGACTTTTCTGCAAGTGGTCGCACACATTGACAGACACAACATATCGGGTCCGCAATTGTAATCACGTTTCTCATTCACTTTCATCGCTCACCTGACCACAACATCCCCACTTATTTTCTCTCGTGCGTACATATTTATATATAATTGCTAACATTTATTTGAACGCGCTCCATCTTCTACCCCCTTCACAGCCCATTTCCATATGGCCGCACACGTTTTAACCAAGACGGCTAGAGTTTATAGTTTTGTTTTGTAATGTATTTCAAATAAGAAAAAAATAAGTTTCATTCAGAAGCTGAAGTGTTTCTTTTTCTCCTCCACCACTACACCGACGTCTCTGTCTATTCCTTCTAGCGAACCCTTATTTTTGTTTCGTCTGGTGTTTCTTATATGAGAATCCCATCCTCACAGTGCGCTGCCGCGTCCATACGGTCATGCTGCTTCGCACATGTCCCTCGGGTCCTATATGTGGATGGTTCTTCGCTTGCTCTAGTCCTCTTCCTTTTCGGAATCCAAGTGAATGCTCGCTATTTTGGTTAAAAACAGTCGACCTGTGGGCTTGGTCGGTTTCGCTGTCATGCTCGCGTGGGATAACGCTCAGCAAAATGACTATTCGTGATCCAGAATCCGGAATTCATGAGTGTTGCCTCCAAAGACAAAGAGACTTGGAAGAACCCTCATCGGTATATTTGTCGTTCCCGATAATTTAACACGTAAAAAAGGATTTTCATAAAGTAAATGTGAACACGCTGCGAATAAATCCACAGGCATTCGCCCCTTATTAAATGCCCCACAGAAGGGCCCGAAAATATAGCGACTACTAATCGCAGTATATGCTTCGACACTGGGTTTGGAGGTCAGACTTTGCCGCATGCTCACACACGCTTGTCGAGGTGTCATTTACGGTGTTATCTTTTATGTGTTCTTTCATATACTGCAATATTTTGAAATCTCTATTTAGTTCAATAATCACCCTCAACGTGCCAAAAGAACCTGACTATTTATTGAAAGTACCGTAAAGGTAGCGAAAATAGAAGCTCACCCGAAAATTTGCCGCATATGTTTATGAATTAGAGTGGCTTTGAAAAGTTGACTTGACAGTATAGTTGCCTGTGAATTTGTACGCCATACGTGTGCAAAAGTGTACTTACTTGAAGTTTTTTTTAAAAAAAAATATTTCAGGAAACACAATTATTGAAACACTTATATACATCATATACGAAACTTTCTTTCTCGCAACATGGTGTGCTTATTATAATATCGGAGTTTTCAGGTCCATCTTGCGGAGGCAGCTCTTCGGTCACTTTTGAAAAAGTCGAAAAGAACTGAGCACGCACCAGAATGCGTCTTCTCGCTATAAAGGATTTTCCAGGGACAACTATTAATCTTGATCAAGGCGGGCTTTCAAAATGTGTATCTAGCAAAGATGAAAGTCCACGAAATCTGGTCTTCAGGACTTAAGACAGGGGCTTGTCTCATTTCATTACTACGTGACTTGCCGGAAGAAGCTTTTCGCTACGAGCATAACGGTGTCCCTGGGGTTTCTGTCGAATCTGACGTGACAAGAGAATGAGGCACATAAAACTTGCGGACTAGCCGACGTTTGACAATTGCGGCAAAATCAGTCGATTCGGCTGCTTTATCTTAAATCCTCGGAAAATTAATCTTAATTCGTAAAATGGTAGGGTAACGTATAGCTTGTGCTTGACAACAATAAACCCTTATTGACTATCCCTATTGGCCAAAAAAGTGGTCAGAGAAAGCCTGCGCTTTCATAAATGTCCCTTATCTTTCGGGTTACTGATTCTGTAGTGATATTATTCTTTATTTCACAGTGCTTCAATGAGATGGAACATCGTGTTTCTTCGTCCGAATTATATTGATAGTTCTTAATAGGTGCTTGCCACACCAGTGGATTTCATCTGAATATGCAAATTCTTTTGATTGGATTTTCTTGAACACTCATGAATTCCGGGATATAAGTCAGCTGTTAGCTGAGCTTTGAGAACGCATTTGGTCAGCTGTGTAGAATTTGGCTTGCCGAAATTATTCTAAATGGGTTCCACGGCTCATTTTATTGAGTAAACATTTGCAGGGACATAGTTGGGTCACACTGTGAAAGTACAGTTTATAATAATGATTCTGTAGTTTTTCCTTTGCTAATTTATTTTGCACCATGTCAATTTTCAAACACGTCTAATGGTTGTTGTTTTGAAATTAAGCCAAGTTTTAGGAATACACGGTGACTTCAGCAGCATCCATTATGCGACTTCCTGCTCAGGTCTTGTAGGACGCTCCATTCCTGTTGCATTACAGTGGTAAAACAGCAATATCCGTCTACTGTTGAATGACTAAATGTATAGTACGGACGAGCGAGCGAGCCAATTAGCATGCAAATATCTCATTCCTTCACCGAAAACTTGACAGCTGAACTTTCAGGGATATGATTTGTTAAGCAGGCATACCCATTAAGAGTGAGGAGACCTGGCCTCCAGGGATGTCTTAGGATATATATCATATTTCGATCAGTGCTGAAGAATAGTTAGACACCTGCTTGTATTTAATTGCGGTGACTACGGAAGAGGTGACTCTCCAGCCCACAAACCTGTTTGCCACCTACGAAATCAGTCACATGTTTCTATAGCATAAAGCATCGCCCGGATAAAGTGTGACATGGAATCTATGGTTGCATTAGACCGAAGACAAGAATTGTGGCTATCATTAGGCAAAGAATATGGTAAGGATTATTTCTCTGGCCCGCTGAACAGGACACGAGAGTAGGAACATTGGTTGATGGGTGCTCACCTATCGGTTACGCTACTCACTTGCCCCGTGCTGCCTTGTGGATCATTGTCGTGCCCCGACAGGAGCCGCACAGCGGCTAGTATTATAGGCAGAAGAGCATTACCAACAAAAGCAAGAGAGCGTGGAATGGCCGTCATCAACCAACCCTACCCAATGCCAGATGTTGCACCAACCGAGGCTCGAACCTGCGACCTGTTGATTAGAAATGCAAAGCTTTAACCATTGAGCCATGGGCCATGCCGGTTTAAAACGGGAATATTGATGCTTGTTGACGAATGCTCAACGATCGCTATTCGATCTCGTTACGCTCAGCCTTTTGGACTAAATTTCGAGCCCCGCCAGCAAATGAAAAGTGGCCAGTAGTAGTTAGCAATTCCGACAGTAATCCGCGATTATTCTTAGCCATCTAATTCATTAACGAACGTCAATATTCCCGATCTCAACCGGTACGACCATGAGCCCGTGGCTTAATGGTTAGGGGCGTTGGACGTCTGAGCGACAGGTCGTGAGTTCGAACCCCGTCTGGTGCAACACCTGGGTATGTGTCTGGCTAAATGGGGACAATGAATCATAAATGACTATGTCAATCTCCCTTATCTTTTTTGGTAATGTTCTTCTGCGTAGAATAGGAATACCCAGCCCAGATGATAATGGTATCTATGCGCATAATTCCACAAAGGGTACATATTTCCGTTTGCTAACCGTAAAACTAGCCCTAACCGTAGAGCATAGCCCTCATCATAACCCTAACCCTACAATTAACTCTAACTGTTACCTGAGCCCTAACTTTAGTTAACAAGGAACTTAACCTTATGCAAACCTCCAACCTAGCTCTATTTTCCTGGCAGTAAAACACCTGCATATAAAGCAGTTCTTGTTCTTATGGCCTGTTTACGTGGCCATATAATTCATCCCTAGCAAAAAATATTTTTTTGCCACAGAATCAAGCGTTAAACATTGGATTTATAGAACTCTTCTTTAAAAAAAAACAGAAAGGCAGTTTATTTTCACTTAACAAAGCGGGGCGCGATCTCGTTTTAACTAAAAACTACTTTAAACGATCGATCTTTCTTTTGCTTATTATTTTAACTGAATAATGCAAAGCTGTGTCATGCCTCCTCCTACATCAGGGAACTTTTAAAGGTAAGTGACTGCGCCCATGATCTGGATCTATTCTTCACTGTTGAAGAGCTCGAACACGAGGTTGAAGCTTCGGACCAATGTTTCTTCTTTTCCGTAGGAAAAACCACCACGACCGCGACCACCACCGCCATCGTAGTCATCCGTTTGTTCTGAATAATAGGTTTCTGTTTGATTAGTTTATCTGAAACGAAATTTCCCACTCATCCATATGTGAAGTGTATACTTTTCGAAAAATAATGGCCTTATAACCAACTCGAGGTTCATGGAAGATCTCAGGCCATTCAAAACGAATCTGGAGCATATCTGGTTAAGGTCCAACCGAAGACGTCTACCTAGCTAAACCGCGAACAAATCCCAAAAACTCTAAAATTCTAGAATAAATTTACAATTACTTTTTCTTTTTTTCGCGCGCAGTTTTTCAAAAAGCAATCAACAAGGATATGTATGCGTGAAAAGGCAGGGCTTATGAATAAAAAATTACTTCACCTGTGCAATAACGTGCCTCGCATACGTCTTTTTGACGCAAAATTTTCTGCTCATAAACCAACTGAAGAAGTATACTTTCAGCGTACAGACGGCCTTACTCCACCATCCAAAAAAACAAAATAAAAATGGAAATTTGCGGAGGCAATATGCCTTTAAGTGATGTCCTTAACTTTATTGGCTGGTATTCTCATAAATCCCATTGAATTCAGTTAGAAAAAAGTGTTAGCGAACAAAATGCGCGTTTTCCCTAAAAGCGAGAGGAGATAAGCAAGATAGGCCCAATGATTTTATAGGAGTAAGTTTTCCTTCGAACATTACTGAAATGATCGAACATGCTGCTGCTATTTTAAGGTTAGAATCAAAATAATGGGTGTGTGGAGACCGTGAATTCATTAGCCTACCAGCAAGGACGAAATGGTTATCTGATTCAAGTTATGCTTGTGTGTTGCAGAATGAGAGCTTGGAATACGCAGATTTTAGAGAAGACCGCTTTAAGGCCATCGTCTCGGAGAATTCCAGCTCATCACATGGGCCTGAAAACAAGTGGTCAGAGAGTCTTA
Organism: Schistocephalus solidus; assembly: GCA_017591395.1. Lineage (NCBI taxonomy): Eukaryota > Metazoa > Platyhelminthes > Cestoda > Diphyllobothriidea > Diphyllobothriidae > Schistocephalus > Schistocephalus solidus. The sequence continues at coordinate 50,774 of WEDG01001469.1, forward strand.
AGTAAAATTTGCAGTATTTCCACAGTTTACATTACTTCCGGCAAGGTGTATGTACACCCAATATCGACTTTTGTGGTATTCTACTCAGTTATCGATATGCATTGTCAACAGGGCGATGCAGAATGAAGATGAAATTTCGATCCTGAAGGTTCTGCTCAGCCAATCATATCTTACGTTTGGCAAAGAGGAATTGCTATTTGAACTATCGAAATACGGCCAGGTTCGGTGGATACCCTGCGAATAGACTAGGTCGATGATCGCTCTTTACACCTTGTTTTGTTAAATAAACCCAACAGTTACCTCAGAACTGACATCGTAATCGTAAAATACTGATTTATAAACTAATAAACTCCGTTTATCTGCCTGCACTAGAAATCTCAACTTCAGACGATTATTGCTATATAGGCAGTGTACTTTGCATGTTCTATAAAAATGTGTTGTTTATTTATGCATATGTCTGGGTATTTGAAGTTTCCTTTGATGCTGCAGTCTTTCCTACAATAACAGCCCAAGGACACTTTAAAATCGAGGCGAGTTCTTTTTTCCCAAGTATCGGTACGCCAAAGAATGTAACTTTATATCCCGCACGATGAACATTTCGTGGAGACCGATACTAGAGGACAGTCGAAGCGGCTATTTCATAGGCATTTCAATAAGACATGTTCTTAAAATGCCTTTATTTAATAGTCACGAATTGTCCAACTGACTGCAATTCGATACTTTGATGCAGGAGATTGGCAACTTTTAAAAGCAGAATTTTTTCGATGACGTTAAAACATTTATCTACTGCTGGCTTACTGTTTAACTGCTTATTGTCATAGCGCCATATGTTCGGTTTTGCTACTGCTGTTTGAATATAATACGCCTGGTAGGATTAACAGTTTAACCCTTGTAATTAAGACGAATATGAACTTGGGCAAATGTGCGTGGAGCAAGTGCGTTTTTAGAATTCAGTGGATAAAGGAAGGAGGGTGGAACGGATACTCTCTCCGGTAGAAGATATGTCAGACAAAAATCAAAAATCGTCCTATTTCTTGTCATAAACATTAATAACCAGTAAATAATAAGTTTTTGCGACACCGTATCGGAGCGCAAAAAGCTGACAGCATAGAATTTATATCTCTGGGCATAAGGTCGTCACTTGTTGTCGGAACGAGCTTCAAGTTAAGGGTATCACACTTTCACACAGGGGTGTGTTTTCAGTAATACATCCTTGTTCTGTACCTTAACTTCAGTATAATTTCAGGTATAAAATCTCAACATGGACTAGTGTTTTACAAATTTTCCTTTGAAATAGAGTTGCATAAAAAACGTGAGTAGAAAAAAACATCCACTGTACGATTAACATCACAACCCCAGTCGATTTGGCGTAGGTTTCGAGGATGCAGACAAATAGTAACTTAGCTTCTTTGTTCATATAAGAATGTAAGCACTCAGATTACCCGGCAGATGAATGCATTCCTGTCACTTCTCGTTGAACTGGTAAACTTATTCTGTGAATGAGGAAACTGCGAGCTTCTAGGTCCAATAGCATTACTGTATATATACGAATTAGTTTGGGCAACCCAAACATCTTGGAGGAAGAACACCCATTAAGGTTGAGGATCATTTCAGCTTTGGACTCCAAAAATACATTGATATTCCTCCAGACAATCTGACATACCGTAAGTGCAGAGGTAGTTCAGCCTTGCTTCTAACAAGAATTCCTGAATCTAATTGCCCTTAATCGCCTAAGGACACTCTCTCGGTGCGCAACGTGATCGCAGATTACTGCACACAGAGGTCACGAGTGTTGCACGCATGTGAACCTCGCACTCGGACAAGGTAGTGTGCGTAAACAATCGAAATGCACACAAGCGCATGCGCATCGCAAAACAGAAACCCTGAAGACGTCGTGCTGACACCCGTATCCTGATTGGCAACTGCTTGACCGTGCTCACCAAACCGATCTGCGTTGTGCACAGTATTTTCGCTAGCGAACGCATGTCTATGAGGACATTGTGCGCGAGGTCAAGCGCCAATGAGCAGCCTTGCTTGCAACCGAGCGCCCGTGCTCATGCATAGGTGCTGAAGAGGCCTCCTTTGAGCTATATCAAGGCCTAAGTCTGCTTATTCACACATGCGATCGCCTAACTGAAGGGAACCAGGGCCCTGTCGCTTTCTTTCGGGGTCATGGAGACATGGGAAAGTACAAGGAGCTTTTACAGGGAGAAACGTACTCTACGGACCGTGGAGGCTCATGTGGAACCGTTTACACGTGCATTCATGGAAATAGACCAAAATTCTGATGGTGTTATCACAAAAGCGGATCTACAGAGATTCGTTCGAAAGAACAATCTTGTTGAGGATGAGATGGTCGAGGTAGGTGTATTGGTTGAATTTGTTTTCACTGATCATTTTGGGTTTACACCATTAGTCCAATTGTGATGGCGTTTCGATCTGACACCAGATGAACGCATTAACCCTTGCTTGCATTCGCCAGAGAAGGGTAAACAATATTGTTTTGCTTCATATATTTAGATTTCATAAGTTACGGCCCGTTACGCGAAATCAGCGCACAATGCGTCTACTAAAGTTTCACATCAAAATAGAATCGATCGTTAGGAAAAATAAGGCTTATTATGGTTTAAAAATTAATATTACATTGTATAGCAATAATAATTTTTTCGAAAAGGTACATATTACGAAAATATGAGAAAACTGAAGTTTTAAATTTATAGGAAGCCTGTGCATGCAACTAAATAAGTGAATAAAGCAGCAAAATTAGAATTACTTTTGAAAATAGTCTTTTTCAGAAATATGCGCATACATATTCCTCTAGATTTAGCGCAACGTAAAGTATGGCCGTTATCAAGCAGCCAAGACTGATAATTAATTATCCGTGTGGTAAAACAAAGTAAATTCGCACAAGTTCATTACAGCGCTTTTTGTTACAAAACTTAATTTTTTTACATTGAATCTGCCCTTGTTTTCCGAAAACCATGTTATCACTCAAACCTGCATTCACCTGTTTTTTTTGAAAGCATAATAAATTTTTCTGTTCTCTGAAGGGCTATATTCCATATTTTTTCCGGCTAGTATTAATATTCTTTCATGGTACTGTGCACAAAACCAAAATGCTTTGTTCCATAGCTTTTGATAGCATAAAGAAATTCCTGCATAGCAAGAAACGTTGGATTTCGCCCAATGTTGCCCAGTTTCCTCATCAAGAAATCGACTTGAAGTGAACTGTTTATTATTAAACAGCTTTATGTGCATGAATTCAATACAACAAAGAGAACTAACACCTAAAAATTCCTGTCCATCTACTACCTCAAATTCTGATAGTAAAATTTCATGAATAAGCAATCTACTGTATGTATGATTTAGACATTTTTGTGCATGGTTGACACCAACAAAAATAAACTTTCAATAAAACAAACAAATACATTTCGTTGCGCGTATTTTCAGTTGGCGCGTAGTTTTAGGGAATTTTTCTTCATGCCAGAGAAACACCTTCATTGATTCGTTCAAATTACCATGAAACTGCTCTGGCAGGCCACTTCCTCCCAAAACCAAGGTGAAAACTTTGCCTGAAGTGGCCGCGTAAGGAGAAGAACCATTAACAACTGTCGTCGTATCCTTTGAATAATTACTGCCAAAGGGACAGCTTTACCTGGCGGCAGTGAATGAATCAGGGTAATAAAGGCGATCTTATCTTGCATGCCGATCACGTCTTGATGAGAAATCGGAAAGAATGAACGAGGGAAAAAAGACCGGTTCTCAAATAGTTCTAAATAAGAAGTTGAAATATAATTTCTATCCAAAAAATAAGTACTACCATGCTGAAAAATCTTTCTAGGCAGTTGTGTTTATTCACTTCTGGGGTAAACATTATTTTACTTCGTTTTCTGCATCTTATTACAACGCATAAAAATAATTTAGCTACTAATTTGACAGAAGAAAGCTTCTTATGTAAAGTAGGTACTTGAAGGGCCCTCAGGTTTCGAGAGTCCTCTCTACTTAGTGCTATCCTGCGTCATAAAAATATTAAGTCGTTTATTTATTGACTCTCATGATTATTATTGCAGCTTTCTAAGGTATACACGAATATCAACATTATTTTCAGCTTTCATTAGCACCAAACTACTTATTTATATGGAGCAAAGAGCTAAGGAGACCTTTTAAGTTGATTTTTGAAATTTGCATGTAACCCGGAAAAGTACAAAGAGGTCTGCAGTTCTTCCTAAATGTACAGGAATGATGCCTTCCAGGGCAGAACACAAGGACTGCCAAACATAGTATGTCGGTGGTTGTCTGGCAACCACGCCTTATAAATACTGCGATCCTTGCGCCCTCTATTGCACTTTTGCGACCGTCTCTGATGATGGGTTTCAGAGAGAATCCAAATGTTTGGGCTCATAATGCTCTTCTAGTGATTGTGACTCCGTGAATTTATTCGAAATATACTTGGCTTAATAAATAAATAAATATAAAGTAGAGGATTTTGGCAGCCTTGAATAATTCCTTTGACCCACTCGTGAAAACCTCGGCGGCCTCGGTGGGATTCTAACCCACGTAACGCTCTAGCCAAGGTCCCAAGTCCGTGAGTTTAATCACACTTGGGTCACAAGTGGGTAAAAATTATTCAAAGCTGCCAACATTCTGTACTACTTAATTGTGCCTGGTAGTCATCTGGTGGATTCTAGATTGATTGATTAGGAAATCATGCTTGGGCAGTCAGCTTACCTTATCAGAATTGGTGGATTCCATGCGTTGCAGTAGGCTGGGTGGGTAACTTGACCCAAGTGTGATTAAACTCATGGCTCCCGGTGGGGCCTCGTTGCTCATTTGGCTAGAGCGTTGGCTGTACTACAGCCTTCCCCTTGATGGTGTGGGTTCGAATACCACCGAAGCCACAAAGTTTTTCAAATACGAGTCAAAGAAAATAGATAGTAGTTTAAATGTGATTCTTCGCAGAATCGTGACTCACGATTATGGTTGAATAGATTTTCGGGCAAGAAAAAGCACCCTACGTTGTGTTGAATAATAGTTTGTAATGTTATTTGGTAAAATTATTGCTTCCTAGGTTGGGAATGGAGTTTATTTGAAAATATACTTTTAACATTCAGTCAAATTAGCTTGGTTTCAGGATGTGCCACAAATTTAATGCCATCTGAAATTTAGCTATTTTATGATAAAGGAAGTAGAGGAAAAATGAATTCGGTTATGGAAAAGTTTTGCTTATCAGCTGCTACCAGTGTATGTTGTATAACAAAATAAAAGCGGTTTACCATGTACTGTTTCCACGAAAATATTTACTAATCCAGATTTTTGACTGGATATTTTTTGCTTTGCCCATTTGAAAGTTTCTTAAATGAGAACTTTTTTGCGGCCTAGTGAGTAGCTGCTAAAAGTCACGATTTTCAACGATTCTAAATAATCCTTAAGTAACAGCGCGTCTAATTGGTGGCCATTTTTCATTATGTCAGCTGCATCCATTTAGAACACAGCATTTTAATTAAATTCCCATATCTTGGGAGCCGTTGCATTTTTAATAAAATCGTCACTGTGAACTCAAAGTAAGACATGTGTCCCAGAAGAAGTTATGAACGTGTCGAGTTTAATTATTAAGATCGATTGTTTTCCCTCAGCACTTAATTTAGGGCACTAAACATGTGCAGTTGTTTCTGATATCGCAAGATAACCACAAATTGGTAACTAGGTGGCTAATAGAGACACGGCCAAATTTCCATACAAAACCTGCGATAGAGCCAGCAAGTCCTTTGCGGTTAATAACCAGGTTTAAATAATTCAATAGGAAGTAAAATACACGTGAAGAAAAAATTCCTTTTGGCGAAATACTTTATAGCTACTTTATCGGCAGGAACTGTTTAAAATGACTACGAAGAGCGTGCTTCTAAAAGGTTTAGTTTGAATAAATTACGCAAAGGTTTCGCTTGAAGTAATAAAACGGAAATAAACTAAATTGTTTTGTTTCTCTCCGGACGGAAACGAAATTTCATTTTGTGCTTGGATTTATTTATAACACTGAGCTGAAATTGAAGCATAAAATTGTAACTTTCTTTTGTGAATGTGTTGCGTTACTCCGAGAGTAACAATGATGAATCAATGAAGATGAAACCCACCTGCATTATTCAATATGCTTTTCATAGGATAGTGCGATGTAAGCGTGGACGTTTCACCCAAAAGTTAGAAAAACGTTCTTATATCAAAACAGTGATGAGGCTTTTCTGTCCTTCTGGGTTAGTGCAGCAGAGAAAAGGCATAATATGCATATATGAATGCTTTTTCATCGCAGAATATCTGCCGAAAGGAAATAAAGTAAATTTCAAAATTTGGCTCTCCTCCCCATATCGCTGAGTAAAAATTAGAAATAAACGGTGACTTATAAAGGGCTTTTAAGTTTTTCTCTACTCGAGCGTCTCAAGTGTTTTGTCGTCAAATATTAATAAACAACCACTATTATTTTCTAGAGAAGTATCGCAAGCTTCTCGTGTGGTCATTAGTCGTTCTAATTTAAGTTTAAAGAGTTTAAAACACTGAATATCACAAACCTATTCCAAAGGTCAGCAACCAAAGAAGTCTTCATATGTTTTTATGGAGCCAAGATCATTGTTTGGAAGACAAATAAACTGCAATTTCATAATAGAAAGAGAGTCATTTGGAAATCTTTCGGAGAAGAAAAACCAAGCTTTGTCAGGTAATCAGAAGTATGTCCCAGAATATGTGTGCTTAACTCGTAATTTCAGTGCACGGTTCGTGACTGGTTGGGATCAGTCCCGAAAGGATAATGGGATCAGAGACAACAAACTTCGATGCAACTATTCGCAAAAAGATCCTTTGTACGTACATTTAGCAGCAGGAGCAGCTTAATTTTAGAAGACATCGCATCCACCCTGCGATCCACATGGCATTATTTAAAGTGCAGACGCGTTTGGATAACGCTTTTGTTACCAATGAATATTGCCGGCAAAGACAAGGCCGACTGGAATCGCCATTTCTTACTTATTAGCCGTCGTCAGCCAGTCATACCCAACCACAGGTGGCGCACCACCCGAGGATCAAACCCACGACCCGTTGATCAGAAGTCCAACACTTTAACCATTGAGCCACGGGCTCGATGTCTTGCCGGTTTAGATCAGGAATATTGGCTTGCATTCGTTGTTGAACGCTCATCGATCGCAAACAGAACTCACTCATTCTGCACTGCCTTTAGTTACATAGGACCAAATCGTCCTATACCAAATAATTTGAGCAACAAAAAATGACCGTCCCTATTTGCTAGCCTTTCTTCATCTGTCCTGTCGAGTTAATAAAACAAAAAGCTGAAGCTACCTCTCTCTCTCTCTCTCTCATCGGTTCAATGTATACTTTGGCATCATTTTTAAATGGCAGTTTATGCATTTAAATCGTTTTAGTGGAAAATTCTCTACAAAAGTATTATCTTCAATGTTTTCTGCATGGAATTTCAGTAAAAATGAAATTAAATAAATAGCTAATATTTTGAATACGCAAGTCTGCGGAAGAAAAATACGGCGTTTTTATGCTTATTTTGTAGCACAAAACGCACATCCACATGATATTTAATTATGAAATTGTTCAAGCAATAACTTGAGACTAAAAGCCCTTAAACAGATTAGTTGTCTACCTAAATGTTCTCAATCTGGTAACCATGGTTTAAAAGAGACGCGATTATTATTTTTTAAGATTATTTACTTAAATTGCTACCCCTGCGATTCCCATGAGGTCACCTAGAGTAACGTGAGTCAACCTAAAGTGGAATACTTAGTTTCAACTAGGCTTCCGGTTGAACTTTTCCTTGAATTGAGATTATCCGTGGATTCGTAAGAAGACGCCTAATAATTCACCGAATACGATTGGCAAACAAATCTACGAATACAATACGCACCCACCTTGTACACCCTAGGCGTAAAGTTGGATATGTTGAGAAAATCGTGGTCAGAAGATTCCCTGCAATGACAATAATATAAAATGCGACATTCAAACTGAAGAAAGCGGTCTGTAGGCAATGCAGGCACATAAAAATGGAGAGACTTATGGTTCCAAGTAGTCATAGATAGGCTTGATATTGAACCCTTTCGTGCTTGGCGTCAGTTCATCAATTAAATAACAAAGGCTGACATTTGAAAAGATCATGTTTAAATCAGCATGTTATTTATTTTTCCTCACGCACGAAGCTCATAGTATGATAAGAGGAACTGTTGCAAATGATAACAGTGCGATGGCACAAAATAAAAACCTTTCAATACGAGGACTATAGAGTCGCCGATCTCTCAACCACGTTAAGGCGTTTAATTTTTTCATCGGTGCCCTAGTCTGACAATGATGCATAACGCGAGGAAAATGAAGACTTGATCCCTCATATCACTTAATTCATTTCAACATATTTTATTCGATTGTGCTTACACTTATATTTATATCTATCCAAACAAGGAGAATTTCACATCGATCCTTTCGTTTCCCGAAGCGGATCAAGCAACAGCATTTTGCAATTTGCCTATCAGCCTATATTAAATACCTGTTAAGTAATTTAGTCTGATAAAATAAATAACCATTTTTCAATTAAACGCATACTGAAACCCCAGTGAACCTTTCGGGTGATTTATCAATGGTTATTCGCAATTGAACTGGTTTTATGCTGCGTGCTTATTCAAATTTTTCTTGAATAACAAACCCACGCTCTCGTGAAACCCATTTTGTAGTACGCTATCTTCTACCAGATGCTGGGTAGCTAGAGGAAGATAGCTAAGTAACAAGAATAAATTATGTTTGATTTACCATCAGCCTCCGAAATAAACTTTAGATTATTTACAAGCTGAAAACACGGTGGTCAACTAATAATTTCACAGTTGACGCAGCGGAAATTTCTATTTGTATATATTTATGGATTTTGATTTGAACCGTCTTTGCAGTGAATGAAATCTCAGCAGAGAAGGAAGATTGTAACAAAGTACTTGTTGGAGAACTATAAGGCAGTTTTGTTATATGAAAGGAATTTCAGCTCATCTCTGAATTCCGAATGGGTTGAATATGCTTTTACTGCGCTTATTTCACATTCTTTTCATTTCCTTCATTTCTTTTTTCTAAAAAAGACACAAAATTATACTTGGCACCTCTCTTTAGAGATTAAACGCTTTGCATATTTAATAAATTGTTTTTTCAATGTCCAAAGAGATAAACTAAACGGTAAGCAGTATGCAACCCTAGGCAACTTGTTTAAATTCGCACGAATTTGAAATAACTTTGTTCACGACATTAAAAATCACAACAAAAAAATCCCATATGACGAAACTTTCTATGGGAAGAAATGCCTTTGGTGGCCTTCACTGTAATGAAAGTCTTTGCCACAACCCTGTCCATAAAAATTAACTCAAGGTATAGAGCAAAATTATTCAAAAATTGGCCAACATAGTCTTTGCCTTCAGAAGTGGAAGTATGTATAGCTGAAGTATGGAACTGCTAGCGGAGTAAGAAGTCTGAAGTAACTTCCTGTAGAATAATAAAATGATTTTTGAATAGACATTTAAACAGTCACTTATTTGAACGGTACATCTACAGGAGTCATTTTAAGAATGTTTATTTTTGCTTTTACTTCAAATAATTGCGTAGATGCATGAATAAATTAGAGAAAATATATAAAAAGTTAATTTTATTCGAGAAATATATATCCGCTATGCTTATAATCACCGAAATATTACAGCTTTTGCCACCAAATTGGGATATTTTTCTGAGTTTTGTTATGATTTTTAGACCCAATGGTAGAAAATAATTTACTATCATTAGTTTTAAGATATAATGTTCCCTATAAAAGAGTATACCTGCATTGTAAAATTATTTTGGTTTCTGAAACCCTTGTGTGACAAAGTTTTGGGGTATCTTCATGATCGCTCCTACTGCCTGGTGTCGCTCACGAACTATGCAACGGGATTCATGACAGTCACACATTTTATGAGTACTTGGTGAAGTCATCATAGGAACATATTGCATTTGTACAGATCTGTCAGAGAAAAAATAAGAAGTGGATTGGACGACCCGATAAGGAATGTATTGGCAGATTTCCGGGTATTCGGATCTAATTAAAGCTACGAAATAATACCCGCTTCAAATAAAATATTTCAATAGGTCGTAAACCCTTATAAAAATCTTAATTATGTTAGGCTATTTTGTCGTCCAAAGCATGAATGGATTTATACGACACGGAAAAGCAATTCAACTAGTAATTCAACTACTAATTTGTGAACTTGAATGTGCGTACTACAAATTGGTTCTTCAGTGAAAGGCTATCATCTCATAGTTGACTGAAAATTATCCTCTCTGTTTATCCTTTATGTACTATCAGCGGAATATCTTCCCTATTAGAAGATGTATGGATGCGTTTAACCAAATTTACCAAAAGATTCAGTGAAGCGTATGCGAATCTTATACTTTAAACTGTTACCAAACATTAAATCACCCAATCAATTAGATACAATTAATTCTAATGCATTTATGCTGTACAGACACCCCATTTAACCGTAGTGCATAACTTGTGCGCTCCTGATTAGCCTACAAAATGAATTTTCGGCATTGCTAGGGTGTTTGGAAAATTAACCTGAACATAGTTGATTATCATAAGCAACAGACTATATTTACAAATATGCTTATTTTCGTAGAATGAGTTCAACTCTATCCACACGGCATGCGCACAGGATTTCGAAGGTAGAAAACGTACAGAGCAGGCTCCTTTAAAAAGGTCAAACCTTTCCTAGGCTACTAAATTGCATAGACCAGTCAGACGCTGGTATAGTGGGAAAATCACACGTCCGGACATCGCTGGTCGCAGCATGGGAGAAAACCACCGAAAGCCACCCTGAAAGCATGCTAAGCGCTCTACTGCCGAGCTAACGGCGTTGTGCCTGCCAATTAATTGATTGAAATCGTATTGCCCTCCGGCTGGCCGGAATGACCCAAGAGAACGGCTCAAAGCCCAAGTGGATGCCAGAGAGTCGACGGTTGGATCAGGTATGGCATCGAGAGAGATCTGACTGTGCGGTTACTTTTGGTCTTCCCATAGCCTGCAATAATCAGCTACTCTGGATTCTCAAACGTACGCAGCATCATGAAATTATCAAATTTGTTAAAGTTTTTGCCCTATTGAAGTATTTGTCATCATCAGTAGAAATATATACTCCTTTCTCCTGCAAATCCTTTATTCAAGTTCACCAGACCACTTTAGGTATTATTAAAACTACGGATAAGCTTTATTTAATAGTTAAGAAGATTCGACGGTCATGTTAAGTGCCTATTTTCAAACACCCTAATCAATGAAGTAAAATGGATGATCATGCAGTTGCGCTGCACAGCCGTTCCCTCTCTGCCGCATTGCATAATTTACGTGGTTCTGATTGGTATACAGAATTAATTTTTGTAAACTTAATGGTTAACGTAAAATCAGCCTGTACAGGTTTGACCAGAGTTAATTCTCAGGACAACAAATTATATTTAAAAACGCTTTAATTTTTCCGTAACATGACATCACATCTCTCCACACGCCATGTGCACAGGAATTTTAGGTAAGCATAGTAGCATAGCAGACTTCTTTACAGGAAAACGATTGCACTAGGAAACTTGCATATTAAATGCATTTAAACTCTGTTTAGGCCCTTAAAATCACACGTCCAGATTTTGTTTAATGCAGCGTGGGCTTGAGATGCCCACAGCAACCCATAACTTACGTTAAGCGCTCTACCGCCGAGTTAACGGCGTTGCACCTGCAAGCTAGTTGCGTTAATATATATTATCCCACTGCTGACTAGAATGAGAGAGCTTAACTATTTGATGCCCAGGCGAATGCAGGATAGTCGATGGTGTGATCGCCTCTTACATCGAGAGTGGTGTTTGGCTGCGCGAAAGATTGCAATTTTCCCATAGTCTGCTATGAAAAAATATACTTGATGTATCGAACGTACACACCATCATGATATTCTCGAATTTATTAAAAAATTCTTTTCGTCATCTTTAAGAGCCCTACCATCCTCCGTGAAATACAAAACTCATCTGCTTCTATTTATTGCAAGGAAGATTCCAGTGTAACGCCAAAAATTTTCAGCACTTACTAGGCTTTTGCAATGCACTGTTGTTTTTCGATTATCATAGCTAGGGTAAACTAGGTCGTAGGAATTTAACCCTTACTTGACATTCGAGTGACTGAAGTCTGTAATATCAGCAGTGATACATAGATCGTGGAAGGCACCAGCATCATATATTATTTCTCTTAGGCTAGGTTTTGCTTTGGTTTATACTTGTTTTCCTGTTTAGTCATGGATGAGGCTCTTCGACGGCTGCCATACTGAAACAATTACCCTAAGCGCATACTTGGATCGTCTAGGACTGCAGCAGCCTAAAGAGTACGACAATTTTATTTTTATTTCGTGATTTTTCAACTACTCGCAAGATTATAATTTTTCTATATGTAGAGGGAGAGAAAGTGTCAGAATCTTTTCCCTCTTACCCGGCACAACTAATCATACTGAGGCACCAGGAAAATAAAGCAAATGGCCAACATATTCCATTACAAATGACCTGCTGAGAAGATGTTTGACTAAACGATTGCTAGAGCATATTCCCACAGCGCTGCTCCTAGCACTACGCGGGAAAAAGAGCTGGGAATTTATTTTATGGCAGAAAATAAGATGAATAAATGGGTTTATATAATGGTATTTGGGTGCTCAATGATCGGTTACAGGACTCACTCGTTCCGTTCTTCCTAAGGGCTCATTCAAGAGCCCTGCCAGCTACCGCAGAGTGGCTTGTAAGATAGGCAGATAGGTAGCCAGCTCAATGGTAGAGCGTTCGACTCAATTACCAAAGGTTCGAATCCCAGGTCTACCACACTTGGGATTGGGTTTGACTGGCTGATGACACCTAATAAGTCAGAAATGGTCATTCCGGTCTCCCTTGTCTTTGTCGGTTCCACTGTACCAACATATGCTACAGAAATGCAATATGCACCGGTGGAAACGTTATAGATGAAAGATTGTAGCAGTGAGTTTGACCACCACATGTGAGTTGGAAACGTGATTTTCGATCTGTCCCAACAGAACAATACTCCATTTTTTCAAACTCATGTGGTATTTTTGACTTCCGTACATTGTTACCTCATTGTCTTTTATTCCTGATAAAAGCTTTGTGCACTTAAACTTTTGCTATTCAGGATGTCACGCTATTTACGTATTGTGATAAAACGTTCCCAAAAAGCTTCCGTTTCATGCAACTACCAATTCAAACTACCACTGCGCATCTAAATCAGTGCTTTGCTTTGGCTCATAGGATGTGCTTTTTGGCAGCAATTGGTTTCCAAGCCTCCTGTGGAAAATTAGATCTTTGCGAATGATAAGAGCACGCGATGCCGTAAGGTTTTGCGGGATCGCGTTAGCTCAAACGTTGCACGCAAAAGCGTTACTGGTGTAACCAAAAATACACCTTCACCAGGCTTAAATGAGAAGTGGCAATCTCAAATGAAATCGGTTGGTTGGGTGGTTGCTTGGAGGGTTTGAATCCAGGCAGATGTCCATCATTTGGGTGGTAAAAAAATCTGCGTTTATATAGACCACGGCGTCAGCCTTCCTGCTGTTCAACTAAGGTGGAAGGTAAAATTCCAGATACTAAGTCAGGTTGCAGGCAATTGTGGGGAGGGCATCGCCGCAGCTGCGGGAATTGTTGACTGATCTTATGCTAGCGAAGTCCTTCACTTTCTAGGTTTTTAAGATTTACATTCTCCTCTAAGGGTTCGTATCCTTTTTTCGTACGCATCTGAAATTTCCACGCACGAGTCTTTGAGGCATTTTTATCGGAATTAGTAGAAACATTTCATTAACCCCGGAGGATAATTTTATACCATTAAGATTGATGCTGCCTGTAGACGTTGGCGAAGAACTGCAGTAAACCATTCATATGCTGGTGTCAATATGGATTTATTCAACCGTCCTAACGGCTCAGGACAGCCGAATGAAGAGAAGGTCTGGTTAAAGGCACCACATAATAAAAGAATGCACACAACCGTTCTTTTTTTAATTCTGTGATAACAATCGTTCAATGACACATGAAAACAATTAGACTCTAAATTGCGACGTAAAAATGAAACAGATTCCATCTATCTCAAATGGGTCCTAAGGTGTAGTTAGGATTTGAACCCCGTCATCCATACAGTGTATGGGCTCAATATAAGGTAATGGACGTTTTACCAATTACCCAGTATTTTAATATAATATTTTCCGCGCTAAAAAGCAATGTGTGCCTTATGTCCCGACTTTTTTAAAGTTTTAGGTAGTCTGCATCCTTCCAATGTTTGAATATTTTTATTGAAAGGGGAAACTAAACGAAACAATAGACAAAAAGAGGATTTTTCGACATTACTGAAGTTGGCATTTTTTAAACTCGTTTACGACTCTGAATATTAGTCTAAATCATCGTACGAACTGCTCTCAAATTTATCGGAGAAATTGAGATTTGCTCTAGAGAAAGGTAAATAAATTATAAACAATATTTCCCGAAAATATTATGCATTGTTAAGTAATACAATAACTGACACAGTGAATTGGTCGGCCCTAAAATCTATCAGCTGATTTAACATATCGCGCACTTAGGTGCTTAAAGATATTTAAGGTAAAACAATCAAACCCTTAAAAATTAGCGAAACTGAAAGTCAAAGGAGATTCTTTAGTTATTATTATTATAAGGAGCGTCTTTTTATAAATAAGTGTACTGTAGACGCTTTCACGAGGTATGAAAAATAAACTACAGTTCACTGGTCTAAAAAATAACCACTTGCCGATATAAGTGAAAATGCGAGTCTCAGGAAGTAGTTGCAAAGAAGTCGATGCGATCGCTAGGACAAGAGCTTTATTCACCTGACGTTTCGGATTCCAACTCGAACCCATCATCACCCTGCGCATAAGTTTAAGCCTCTCGGTTCGAGTTGGAACCCAAAACGTCACGCGAATAAACCTCATGTCCCAGTGATCGCTTCTACTTCTTCACAAATAACCACTTTTTAAAGTATTTCAAAAAGCTTCCTTCTTGAAGTGAGCGGTTTACTTCGCACATCGTGGAAACTGGTAGTTTCCTGCCACCATCATTTTTGGCGCATGTGAACATTCTTACCATTTCGGATGGCCGTTTAGTCATGAAGGATACGATCCTCAGTTGCATTAACACCGAAGATTAAATCTAATTTGAATCATCAGAAGAGCCATTGATCATCTGCGCAATGCATAGGTTGGGATTACAGGGCAAGCATTTCATGAAAACGAAGAACAAGAATTATTGCGGGTACGCTCAAAATAAGCTAAAATTTAATAAGTAAGACATTTCCTGAGACAGTCTATGGGAAATAGTCAATGTTCCCAGTTGGAAAATGGACGTTCCCAAATGGAGCCAGACGTGTAGTCTCTGAACTGTGTTGGACTGTCCCTTAGGTGGTCCTTATTCCTCCAAGAAGAATGAGATGCTGCAATCAAAGGTTACCAACATATTCGCATCCACACATTCGGTTAAGGTGACTGCCGAGAATCTACTATTAACAGGACAGCAAGAGAACGTTACAACCACGCTAGAAAAATGCCTGCTTTCTCGACAGGTGAATCTACCAAATGCGATGAAACTAAAGTAACGCAATGGGCACAGCTTAATAATCCAATTTTTAGGCATCTGCCACGAAAACAACAGTAGCATAAAGGTGAAAACCCAAAATCATGCATTTAACTTTCAATGATGCAAACAGCAGTTTCATAGATCGGCTATATAATTGAATGACTGCATAATATGCACTCTTGATGCCCAGGAAAGTTTATACTATAGGAAGTTGTGGAAACGTAGAACCCCACCAGCCATACGCTGAGTACTGTCGGACGTAAGCACTCCAACTGACACCTATTTGGTGCACGGCACTTCAATTTCCAGACCCACGCCGCATGTTCTAAACAGGCTAACGGGTTTTCCCTCAACCTCATATTTAAGTGCTACTGGCGGTCCTGTTTCGTTCGATGGCGAAATCTTTCAGGTTTGGCCTATTTCACACTTCTATCTTCTGTAAAGTAATAACAGCTTTTCCCGATGGACAGTGTTAACGTGCTCAACAAGATCCTTACATCGTTTTAAGGTTTTAAAACTCAGACGTAACATTTTCCTCTTATTGCCTGCGGGACTCGTAACACCTTTAAATTTTATAAAGTGATAAGAAAAACTATCAACATAAATACATTTATCAATAATTGGATTGTTTGCAATAATTCAAAATTTATTTGATAATCTCATATGAAGTGAACCCAGCTAGCTAATAAATGATACTTCAAAACGGGGACATGTTGATCAGCCAAACGAAGACTGGCGCCGCTTTTGAATCTAAACCCCCGACAAATTTTAATTGTTTTAAATTTTTGAATTGACTTCATATCTTCTTCTTCCTCCTTCTCCGTTTCTCATATTTCCTCTTTTCTTCTTCATCGCCTTGACCATGCTTCTTCTTCTTCTTCTTCTTCTTCTTCTTCTTCTTCTTCTTCTTCCTCTTCTTCTTCTTCTTCTTCTCTATCGTCCTCTGTAACATCTTCGTTCCCTTCGTGTTCCTCGCCCTATTGCTGCTGATACTTCTATGGTCACTTCTCCCATGAAAACTAATTATACCTTTGTCTCCAGCATTAATAATTCTTCTGGCGTCCCGTGAGTTTTCTTGCACTCACAACCACTGCGACCGCAACTGATGCGTTGTCCCGAGCCCTCCCTAAACATTTTCATTTCCTTTCCGTCTATCGAGTTTTTTTTTTCTTAACTTGTAGCCTTTGCTCTGCAAATAATTTAATAACCAACCAGCACTTTATTCATTTAGCAATGAGCCCCATCGCGACACACGTCAACCAAATGAGGAGAAGTCGCCTCATGGCAGCTCATCAGTTCGCATCGTTACTGTCAACATGGTGCCTGAGGATCAGGCCGCAGTCCTGCAGAAAGTCCGCGAAATCACCGCTTCGAGCGACAATCAGGCCAGACTAGACGAGAGCGCTGTAACGAAGGAGTTAAAAAAGTGGCTTGAGTCCCGATACGGACGCACCTGGCACGTTATTATTATTCGGGGCTCATACTGGATGAACTTCTCCCACGAGCCTGACTTCTCCTTTCAGTTTGAGATGGGACCGTACGTGTACGCCATGTGGCGAACTCCTGTTTTGTAGCCTAACCCGAAATCTTTAATATTCATGCCGTAATTATTCCAATTTTTGATTCACATCTCATATCCGTCAGTCACCTTTCCATTTGGCTAGGCACAGGTTGTTGTCAACCTATAATTACCTTCCTATTATGTGCTGTCAAAACTCAGTGATTGTAATATTTACTGTCGGCCAACTTTAAAATTGTGATCATAAAAGTTTGATTTTACCTTTTCTTGAGCGACGATTTGAACCAAGTACGTGAGTAACTGACTGTTGGTCATGCGTTGTACCCATAAGTACTGCCCTACTTTTATTTTCGATAAAAGTACGTTTGTAAAATTCTACATGATCTTATAAAACAACGAAATTACACCAGCATTTTCCTGGAAGATTGGTTTTGTGAAAACGTAATTTTCCTCAAGATTCCGCTAACCTCTACTGATTGGCTACTTGATGGTTTTCAAAAACCTATTTTGCGTTTTGATAAAAGAAAATGAGATTTGCGTTTAATTATATAAACCATCATTGCTTATGACATTGGAGTGAAATATCAGAAATGGTTGGAAAAAAACCCGGACTCTAGGTAGGTTACCTTGTGATATCGGCATGTAGGATATTTACTTATTTATCTGTTCTCACTAAACAGTTGATACATAAAATGCTTGGTCTGATTCAAAACATACAGAATAAGTTGGCAGTTGATAGAGTGTTTTCTTGAGGTTCAGCAACACGCATATTTTACAAAATTCGAGATTGTGTTAATGTCCAGCAGAAATGTTTACGGAATGTTTTAAACTATATTCATTAAGGAGGAAACACGAGGTGTATACCATTTATCTGCAAACGGTCTCATAAAACGCAAGTAAAATAACACAGTGGCCAACTTTTTTTGAAAATAGGACATTGGTCTAGTAAAATGATTCTGTTTCCCTTGGTAAAATTTCGAAATTATGAGAACGCAAATAGTCCTATGTAGTTGTTCCTGACATGAATAACGTTATTATTTAGGGACCTGAACGTGCATTCAATCCCTAAGGATCGTAATATCACGGCCTAATATTTACTTGGTCAGCAGATCGCCACATAGGAAAGTGTCACAAAGTCAGATTACTATACAGAAGACTGAAATTAATCTGCCTGATAAGTATACAAATCGTGGAAATCGCGAACTTGTAAGTCACACATATTGTTAAACTATTAACTGGAAAGTCAGCATTGCGAAATAGCATTCAGATACTATCAAATGTTCTGAGTAACCGTCTAAGATCTTATTTATAGTAAATATAATTGATGAAAAAATTGGAAAGCATAAATTGTATGCAGTCATTTGATGTAATTGGAAGAACAAGTATGAGAGGCGCAATGACTTACCATATACGAATATAAAAAAATGTTTTGGATAACTTAATATTACGCCTGAGTTTGTAGTTTTATGATAATTTCCTGGAATTGAAAATTAATATTCTGTCATAAGAAGACCACTTCATGTTATTTTCCAATGTGTTTGTAAATTATACATAGCACTCTGAAACTGAAAATGTTCTTTTAGGTTCCCCTGTGACGCAAGGGCTTCATTTTTGACATAATATCTTCAACTTTCAAAGAAAACTTCATTTTTATAATGGTCACAGTGGCACATTAGGATCTGTAATTTTTTCTGATCTAGGAAAACAAAAATAGTGACCTTAGGTCGGTTGGATGCGCTCTTCCTTTTAAGACAAAGTTTTAGTAGATTCAAGTTAACGTATAACCTACACATATTACTTATGTTTATTAATAAAACTTGTAATTTGAGAAG
The DNA here is from genome assembly GCA_017591395.1 of Schistocephalus solidus. Classification (NCBI taxonomy): domain Eukaryota; kingdom Metazoa; phylum Platyhelminthes; class Cestoda; order Diphyllobothriidea; family Diphyllobothriidae; genus Schistocephalus; species Schistocephalus solidus. The sequence goes on from WEDG01001469.1 coordinate 69,779, forward strand.
TTCCGTAATTTGATTAAATTTCGACTGGAATGACAATAGAATTTTAACGCTGATGTGAAATGGAAATAAGGAGCCCCCCTCGTACAGCTGGTCAGGCGTGAATTTCCAGGAGCGGTCATAATTTCCATGTTCTAACCCCAACCTTCACCCTAAGCCAAATCTTGACGCTTAGGCCAGTCTTGGACTTAAAATCAGCAGTAACTAATTTACTTGAAAATTAACGCACGACCCTGCATCATGGATGAGGTTCCTGTTACCATGCCTGGTTTCAAAGTTTGTCAATAACTGGCGGATAACAATGAAACCAAAAATTGGTTCTGATGCTAAAAATATGATGCATGTGGATATTCATTTCTGAAAATATACTTTTTTTGATCAATAAGTATAATCTGAATAAATTTATCACATTCGCTTTCGATCTTTTTATCCTTTCACAAAGTCCTTCTGCTAAGTTGTTTTAATGTTGAAAAAACAGAAGTTATTTGCATATCTGGTCCTTTTGTGAAAGACAATGTAAACTCAAAAAGTTCAATTAGCCAACCTGTACCATTTGGTTTCAAAGATGGAGACTTTTGAATTTATTCTTTGCAAATAAATCGGTAAATCATGAGGCATGGTACTTTTATAGCGATACTTAATGCAAACTTGGAATATTTTTCCACAGACACAGAGTTCGGAGATTTTTCGAAAAAGCTGTTGAAAAAATGAAATATTTTCAAGCATAAAAAGTGAATTATCAAGGGCAAATAAGTTGTCTACAATCGCCATTGCCTAAAAACATGAAATACTGATTGGACATTGATTTATACGTGCTAACCTCGTGCCATAGCACAATAACGATTTTTTGATTATGTTAATAACACCCTCTGCCTTCTTTTCCGGTGTACTCACGGGAAGCTTTCTCGAAATCTTTCAAAAATGAATCCCACTTTCGTTTACCTACAGCCTTTGATAATATCAAGCATTTTACCAACCGCTAAAAAAGTAAACCTTTAGATCTCTAACCACTCGCTACTAATTTTAAAATCTGGTCATAACTCCAAATTCTCGAAAAATAAAGTAGAATAGTTTTGGTTTAAAACCTTTTAAAATTGAGCTCATTATCAACGTATTCACATTGTTTTATTTTTCGACGAAAATTTACTAATAACGTAGCAAATGCCGTGTCAAATTAATAGTTCGAATATATTTTCAGATAAAATTTTCTCGTATTATATTTAGCTTTTTGGTTGGTTCAATGTTACCTTAGTTCTCTTTAATGTTTTTTTAGTTTTTTTAAAGGTAAATCTGATGGTTTAAGTGCACGATGACATTTTGAGTTGGAATTCGGCTTGGTTTGATAGGCGAAGAAACTATTTTGGTGACGTTTATATAGAATAACGTAAGATAATTGTTTTTTAGGATTTTAAGGTCTTTGCTTGAAAATCTCTAAAAAACCGGAAATAAACCTTTTGGATTTTGACGTAGAAAAACTTTATTTTTCCTTCAGGCAAGAGAAAAGGCCTTCTTAAATTTCTTAAATGATTGCCGAAAATTCCACCACATCAACCGTAAGTCCACAAGGCCTTTTTAGCTGAATATAAAGTCAACAAGCCAGCAGATTGGTCTTATTCGTAGCATAATTTACCAAAACAATGAGGGGGCAATCGCTTATTCTGGTTTATTGGCCAGTAACAGCTAGTTATACCCATCCCAAAATTTTACAACCACCGAGGCCAGAAAACGAGCCCTTGGTTTAATGGTTAGGGTTTTGGAATTCTAACCAACAGGTTTGGTTTTTATGCCCCAGGGTTTGCAAACATTGCATTGGGGATGGCTAGACGACGGTGGCTATAAGCCAAAATCGGCTAGTCCATCTCCACTGTCGTTGTCCGTAATATTACTGTGCCTATCATCCTAGGCACTGCTGGTGCGGCCCAGTAGTGAGTTGCGACGATTGCGTCCCACAATGAGCACCCCTGCCACCATTGATAATAAAATTCGTAAATCTATTGGAAAAGCTTGAAACCTATCATAAAATACTGTTATTTAGTTAGTTAGAATGCTGAAAAACAAAACTGACTGTACAAGTTAACCCCCTAGACTAACATAATCTTTATTTGCTGGTCCACAATTAACAACGGATTTGCATTGACTTTAACCATGTAGAATTTTGTACATTTAAAATTAAAGGAGCCTTAGTTTTTGATCATCGTTTTCAGAAGACACACCATCACAAAACACAAAAATTTAACTATATATTTTTATGAAAAATTGGGCAAGGATGAAGACGTAATCGGTTTTAGCAACAGATAACCCGTGGAAAGCGTTTATCGGGATTTAGTGGTAATAGTGGTTATGCGCGTAGTGCTTTAAGAAGCAGGCCATTAACGCTAATACTAAACATAACCCCAACTCAAAACTCAACTAAAATCATACCTTTCTTTAACCCCCTAAATTTATCTCAAGGAAAAAGGTAACCGAACAGCGCCAAATTAAGCAGATATCATGTCTATCGCATATCAAACATATCCCGACTACATACCATATCCTTACCTTACATATTTTCAATAAGCAATGACAGATACAAAGCAAATATTTACTAAAAGCTCTATAAAAACGAATTGCCTTTATTATTGAACTTAGCATATAAATATAAAATGCAAACCAACAACTTCATATTTAGGCTTATTCCATTTAAACGAATTTGCACGTTTTTACACTTAACTTCTTTATGCTTCAAAACTGTATTGTTTATTTTTTGCCTTCCGAGTCTACTCTGAGCCACATTGACAGATTTTCAATTGCAGTCGTGAAATGTTTGTATGTGTGACGGGGATATGAGGTTAAAAAATAGTACCTCTATCTCCAGGAATGATATATGTCACCATGACACTTTATAAGTTACCAGCATAAAGTAAATAAGCAGTTCAATATTTCAAAAGCTATTTGAACACGTGCAGATATTTTACTTGCGACAAAACTTTATTATTTAGTCATGCCCATCAAGTTTGCCATCGAATTTGCGTCATCCGTGTACTTTAGCTTTTCTCGTAATTCTCTTGATCCTTACTGACAATAAAACTATGCAAGCGCGGTAAGAAAATGGTTTAAAATGAAGGCAAAAATACATTCAGGTAATAAATATGAAAAATCATGTATGAAAAATGTTTTTATATATTTGCCATAACTGCACGATTTTAAAAACGAATGTTTATAATGCTCAAGCTGTCAACTAGCAATTAGACTTCTACAAATTACCTAGTAAACTTGGTAGACTACTAAATTAGGTAACCTGACTCACAAGCCCCTGTAGCACAACTCAGGAATACATCAGGTGCTACTCAATATTAATAAATTGAAAGACCTGCACATGTCGAGAAAGGGTTGAAAAAAATATACAGATTTGACTTGAAACTTGCTCAAGTCCTATCAAATTTCCCGGGCAACTCACTGCCACGTGTATTCTACCCATGACTGAAAAAGCTACTACAAGTTCGCGTTAGGAAAGGTTTTTCTCAGAGAAGAAATCTACTCCGAAATCACAACTTTAATGACCATCCAACTTTGCCCAGCATGCATGGGAGCAATAGGCTATAAATGTCCCTGAAGACCAAAAAGCTGGAATATAGGAAACTCCGCAGATATATTTTATCTTTCAGTGGAAAGCCGAAGAGACAAAACATGAAGAACATCCTCAGCTTGGAAGTTGGTTTCAGTAGTCAATACAAAAAATTCAACTACGATGATAAGGAATGAATTGACAATCCTCACAGAAAGCAACACATTATTTGCATCAACTATTTAACGCAGGAGTTTTGGATTTTAGAGAAAATATTTTGCAATATTTTGGATACCTAAGACTATAGTTGCCGAAGAGTTACAAAAGGTTCAGTTTGGCAACTGAATCAGCAAATTTTAAGTATACCGAGAGTTTAAGGAACGTAAACTACCCCAGCATAGATCAAAAATGATTAAAGGCAATGCCGCAAGCTCAGAAACGTTTCTCGAAGTCAATTTTGCTACCAAACTTATGTTTTATTCAAAGGACAGGGCGGTTGTACCAAAGCAATAATAAGAAGATGCGAGGCTGAATAAGCATTTGCAATTCACATACCGTGAACAGTTCACTCAATCTAGACTACAGGTTAGCAGGTCATAGGATACGAACCTAAGCATAGTTTGCCAGTGAGAAGAGCACTCTTCATCTGCAGACCGTAGAAGCGCAAGCGTAAGGGCTCTGAGCTTTATTTTCAGTTCAGCTTGATTTTGGCTGGATTCAAATTTCGAAAGATGGTTTTATCCGGCTTGATTGAACTCTCTAAGGTGCCCTCAGACTCAGGAGTACTTGCTCCATTTAAAATAATACGGAAACTCTCATTAAATTTATTATATTCTCGATCGTAAACTTTTAGGAGCATTAATAAGTTAGTGCATTGTAAGCGATCATGCTCTGTTCGATTTGAACAATTACACAAGGCAGCATGAAATGATGTTGATCAGGTATCCGAATATTGTTTCAACTTGAAATACCATTTGAGTCTGCACTAAAAATACGTGTGGCTGTCCATGGACTGTCATCGGTATCATCATTTATCCCATTATTGCCGTTTTGAAAGGCGCACTTTTGTTAATTTAATGGCTGGCTACCACTTGGTGCCAGCCAAATAAAGTTGCTGCTCATTATCTTTAACGAACTATGAAAAAATTCTTGTCAGCTTCATGTTTTGCCTCCACCCTCTGCACGCAGGCTGTCATATTGCGGGGATCAATAGTCGTTGAATTGAGTGGAAATTAGACTCGCTCTCTATGACACTTAGAACTTGAATTTTCCATCTTAACATTACGACATGTTTCCTATAAATCGTTCAAAAAAACAACAGTCCAAAGATTATCTGTTACCAGTTTGGCCTAAATTGATCCTCTCCTACGCTCGTTTCCTTGTTTACTAAAGAAAGTCAATACCATTGTTCGTGCAGACAGCAACGTTTAGCCGCTAGTTCAGATAACAGCTCGACTATCGTAGTTTTGAAGATTTCAACGCTGTGCTATACAGCCTAGCGGTGCATTGAGGGAGAATTTTGCAGAGTAGAATTGTGCTGCATCTACCTCACTCTCTCATTCATTTTCTCACCTGGGCCTGGTGTCAAGACAGAGCCAAGAAGGCCGGAGATGGGAGAAAATGCATGCCCACACATTGTGGTCCATCACAAAAAAGGTACAGCAACAAAAATGGGAGAGTTGCTTGGATCTCAGCTGAGTGGAAAGGTCATGAAAGCCACACTGAAAAGGATCCATTGCAGTCTGAATCTCATTTCAGGGGACTCAGTTATCCCCTGAGATGACAGCCTTCCAGGCCATGGGTTTTAGCGCACCATTATAGCTTCAAGTGAGTCAGATTTTTTAAAGTGAAGAATATGCGCTAAGACTGTCAATTTCACTCTCCTCCAACCCACATAATCGGGCCACTGTTCAAGCTGGTCAGTTGGCTGATGCAGGAGTCTGCGCAGTGGCTGACAGTGTTGGCGAACCCATCTTCGCACGCCACAGCACGACCTGGCCCGCTTGACACTCAAACCAGGATAACCAATACGAGGGCTAAGAAGAAGCCATTAAGGCCTGACTCCCAGTCCACTAGACAGCCACTCAACATACAATGTACACTGGGCTGACGGCGTGGTCGGGTATAAAGCGTCAGTTGGTAGCCTTCCGCGGTCCGGCTTTTAGAAAACCGTGATAGTCCCAGGTTCAGGTAGCACGTGCAGCAGCAGAGGGGCCCCAGGGGGAATGAGTCGAGGATGATAGTTCTCTCTAAGTGAGAGGTGCTGGCTGAAAGCACGTTTTGTGTGGTCATGTGTGATGAGAGAAAATGTGGTAAGGTGGTATAGCTGGCCTTGTTTTACCACATTTTTTCATGAAGACGCAGGTGGTCTAATAGGCCCATGCGGTGTATGAATGTAATGGAACAGTGAGGTCATCGGAGTCACGCGCAGTGACTGTGTCGGGTCTCAGGCATTCGTTCGCCAGTGCCCGTGCGATGAATTTACAGTTGACCGACCAGACCGGTGCGTGAGGTGAATGTGCAGTTGCAGTGTGGTCAGGTTCGGATCGCGTTTGCATCACTGCTTTTGGCGATGGTGGGGTTTATGCTTAACAGTGCGCATGATTTTTTATTGCTGGTGGGGTAAGAGCCTTCGCAGTAGCTTTTGAGGCGGGGATGCTGGTGGAGGATGACAACGGGGGATCCGAAGCACCGTTAGGGTTGTTAATGACATGCGGGGCGGGCAGAGTTTGACAGGGAGGCATCATTTGGTGTCGTTTGGATGCTGCAGCTGGTCCGAAGAGGCCAAATAAGACCGATTCTTGCGCGGCATCTTCGCTGACACCGGGGGCGTTTTGGGGCGGTTGAATATTGGCGTGGCGAGGTTGGGCCTTACGAGCTTCGCGTTTGGCTTGAGCGGGGATATGAGGTTGGATTCATAGATGGTTGCCTCTGTCTGCACTATTTTTCTCCAAGCCAGTCGGTTCCGGACGAGGTCCCACCAGTTTGCCGGGCTGGTCTTGAGTTGCTTCAAGCAAGTTTTCAATGTCATTGTAGCTTCGCACTTGGCCTCCTTGTAGATGGAAACCCGTAGCGACATGTCCGTAGAAAAGTTGACATAAGATAGTGCACATAAATATCACAAATTTAATGCTCATATTATAAATCAGCAATTAAGCAAAGTCATCTTTGAAATTTTACTAGCGGTGCCAACGAATGTTCAGTAGATATGATGGAAGTGGGTAACATCGCTCGCAAACATAGCTGTTCTTATTCAAATTCAGTTTCAACAGAAAATGATCAACATTAGTAACATTAATTTTTGTATTAGCAAATGCAATTGCACAACAACAACATGTTCGCAGTATATACTCCTTTTCCTAATTTGTATGCTAATGCGGTAGGGTTTTTGCGGGAATTTTAACGATCATAATTTGGCTGAATTTAGTGGGCACAAATAGCTTCCAAGTGACTGTAAAAAGGACAGAAAATTTAAAATCCTGCGTCTCAAAAATTAATCTGCGTAAAGAGATTTACAAAACTTTATATTATAGGTCACTTTTAACCCCTTTTTGGTTTAAAGTTTCCCAACAACCGATTTCAAAAATACACACTCTGGAATCCTTGAAAGTATGAATTTTTCGCATTTGCCGATAACTTGTCTCTAACATTTTATAATCATTTTAGGGACCTGTTGATTGGGAATCTGGCTGACAGTTCCATGCGGCTTTTAGCCTACAACATTCAAATTCTCTCTATGCACTCATAAGTTTTTGAACTACTATAAATTAAATTAATCTATTAATCAAAATATCTTGGTGCGCAGAAATAACATTGTAGCACACTGAAGATATAACATTTTAAGATTTAATGCATGACGATGGATTTCTGATATAAATAGTGTCCGTACAGGTTAGAGGACAAACGGTTAGAAACAAACGTAACGGAGATGTATTCTGCTTAACTTTCATAAGCTCGTATGATGACCAAACCTATTTAACTCGCTCGCAAATGTTGTGAACTGAATAAATTCAAACAATGCTTGCATATTTTAAACTATAAATTTTATGTTTTGAAGCTTAAAGTTCTTCGTTGGCACATGCATGATTTTCAACAGGACTTATTTTGATATATACAGAATTGCCATTTTGTTGTAGGTTTTAAATTCGAAAAGATGGAAATTCAAATTGAGATATTGAGCAAATGAATAGTATCAAGGAGTGATTGTGTTAGCGCGCAGACGAAGATTGCAAATGTTTCTGCTTCCTTGCAATTGAAATTTTACCATTTCCACTTCAGCTATAGGTGCACGTTCTGCTGAGGGCCGCTTACTGGAAATAATAGTACCGGACAATTTGATGCATGACATTATGGCATCTTGGATTCTTATAGAGAAAATCTAAAATAAATACGAAGTTATTAAGAGGTTAATGCGGCTTTGTGGTTGATGCTGCTTGGAGTTAATTCGAATGGCACTTGGGAACATCGATGAAGCCTACAAATTACGCTTTGGTGTGTTAATGTAGACCCTTCAACAATGCGCATCTCCTCCTGTTTGGGACAGATGGCTCTAAGGTCATTTTAAAATATCCCGCCTTAAACGCATTCTCTTACTTATTTAATTGGTTATTAGCAAGCGCAAAATTTGCCTAACTCATTTGGCACACTTTTCTGTGTCAGTGTTGACCGTGTTTTGAACCACTTTTGCTTTACATGGATCAGACTTGTAGAATATTCAAAAAAGCACCCAGAAATGTTTGTCCTTACCTGTTATTGATATCATATATTGCAATTTTTGCCCTACCTTCGGATCAAAAAATTGTCAAGTCTAATGGGCGTTCGCAGCTTTTATTGCGCTTTTAAGCTCAATTTTACCTAAGGCTTTGATCGCAAAGCGGCCTCATATCTACAGGATTGTAACTAAATACTTACACAACCAACATTTATCATTTAAACGACACTCCCCGCTGTGGATATCGTTGCTGTCGAGGAAGGAGCTCTGCTTTAAATAATTGAACTATAAAACTATTTTCAAACTAATTACACCGAGACGTGAATGTTCAATGAGCAAATACACTTCTTATCAAAAGTCGATGACCGATGTTGTCAGTAGCTGCGGTTTCACTCTCACTTTCACACTACCCAAGCTGAACTATTTCTTCTATGACCTTGGAGGGAAGGCTTCTTGAATAATTAAGCGTATTTGACCTTTAAGTTTTACACAAGCTATGTACCATCGAAAAATTAAGTCACTCTCCAAGAGAAATAATGAAATATCGTGATTCGAGAAAGGGTGTACGACGAATGTTCCAGCCTTCAACAATGATTTACAGCAACCCGATTACAACTGTGAAGCAACAAATAACAGCAAACTGAGCAAACCCATCAGGGACTTGTGTAATCATTGCAGTTCTGATTAGTGTCTATGCAAGCATTAACATACATGTCTTGAAAGGGGCCTTAGAGCCAGGGAGACTCTACACGAAAACTAACATGGAAACGTCAGTTATTACTGCTATCCACTACCGCCGATATTGCACAGCGGTCAAGTATTTATCTCGCTACCCAGAGGTGCAATCAAGTCATAATGAGCCTCCTGCATCCCATGCTTAATCTTTTTGTGCCAGTGGCAATGTCTGCGTCTGCGTCAGCTAGTCTTTTCAATGTTCCTTGCTAATTCGGATTCTGCAATCATTCTCATTCTGAGCGTTCCCTGCCACACCTCCTCGCTACAGCTGTGGTTGGTTTCTTTAGGCTGAAACTCCCCAAACGTATAAGTGTGACACAGGCCCTTCCCCAGCATTGGCCTGTGCCTTCGTTCCTCCTCAATACTCGCCGGTAGTACACTCTTTAATTTTATCTTCGTCACGTCTGGTTCCCTTTTAAATCGCGTCAATTCTGACATCAGGAAATCTCTACAATGCTGTGCTTCAGAGGTGGCTCCTGATAGCTTGCATCCTAAATCTTTCCATTCCATATCTCTATCCTGAGAGGAGATTTCGCAATCGTAGTCTTCAGGCATAGCCGGCTGACTAAAAGAGCATTTGCAGACTGAAAATGTAAGTGCTTTGTATGTTTATGCTTATTTCCACCTTCTTGGGTCAGCCACTTTGGCGGCAACAAACTTTAGCTAACTAAATGCCACATTTGGGCATTTTATGACTTCATAATAGCCGTGTCATCTGGTCTTTCAGAATCTGCAATGAAAGTTTGATAAACCTCAAGTCTGACATGTCAGTTGCAGCATTCTGCATGCATATTCCTCCGTTAAAACACTCCCTCTGCGATTAAAATCATTAAAGTCTTTTGGCAAGCAAAAGATTAATTTGAGCTCGTTCCTAGACTTACCGATTTGCTGTGCACGCAGCTTGACCACATGGAAGTTCCGGTAACTTTTCAAATATCCATCAATCATCTCCTTTATCTATGGAGTTTTCATTCTGGCCCCCCAGCAGCATAGTGAGGAGATCCTTCGCTGCACTAGGATGCTGACAATGGTTTACCATCAAAACATTAACGATAGGTAACACATTTCCATAGACGGTTTAGGTCGGAGAGCTTTGAAAAATCATCCTTCCAGTTACTTCTTTTGCATTTGGCCAGCGGATATACAATCTTATGAACGGATAAGAAAAGTTCTGAAATGATTATCGATTCGAAAATATTAATTTAGGACTGTTGTTATGCTTATTAAGCTGCAGCACAATCCGCAGATATTTTAACACATCAGGCTGCCTGCTTATTTCAAACCGCCTGTACAATCTACAATCCCTAAACTATGTACATTAGTAGTCAGAATTTACACCATTGATGTTCGATTTCCTTATAAATTGAACTATATTAAAAAGGAAACATGCGTAAAATATGCGTATGTCTTTTTAGGTTTGAATAAAAGAATATTTTTTATTTCTAAAAATATCTATTTATGGAAAGTTTAAAGTGTGAAATGCCTTTTTCAGAAACCATCTATTACTGTTGTTTTTAAAGCATATAACATGGCGCAAATCCACTGCTAATTTGTTTGAGTCCTAAATAAAATGGCCTAAGTGGCGTACAGAGGTTTGTTATTTTCCTTGCACCAGAAACATACAGTTCCCAGTTAAGATACCTTGAATGCAAGTATAGCAGATGATCGGATTCCAAATTATTCGGGAATAAAGTTTTTTAAAAAATGTACCAAGTTTTCAAGTATACACTTTGAAGAATGCGTAATGCGTTAAACAAAATTGGTAGAAAAAGAATAAGAAAGAGTATTCTTATATGTGGATGGACGCTTAGCGATTGGTTACGGGATTCACTGGTCTTGTTCTGCCTTGAGGCTAACTCTAGAACCCCGAGAGCAGCCACGTAGTCCATAGTATTAGAAGAAGAATCCATTACTGAAAAATAAAAGGAAGATTGGAATAGGCATTTCTTGGAGTATTAGCTGTCATCGGCCAGCTATACTCAACCCCAGGTGTTGCATAACCCGAGGCTCGATCTTACGACAGTTGAATTAGAAGTCCAACGTTTATAACCATTGAGTGTTGGAGTAGCTACTACCGGGACTTAAGAATAAGTCTTAAGGCAGAAGAAGTCAAATGCGTCCTGTAAGAGAACACTGAGCGTCCACCGAGTAATGTTAAGATTCGTGATTGAAACCTGCAAGACAACGAGCCCGTGGCTCCTGGTTAGAGTAATTGACTTCTTATCTCCTGGTCACGGGTTTGAGCTTGCGGTGATGCACAACCTGTGGTTGGGTACGAATGGCTGACGACGGTGTATAAGCCAGAAATGGTCATTCCAGCCTCCCTTGTCGTTGTTGGTAATTTTAATCAACCTATACTACCACTAGCCAATACGGGGCTGCTGGCATATCTCAAGTGCGAGGCAGTGATAACCATTCCAGGCTCCCTTGCCTTAGCTTTCATTTGAGTATCGTCATGCGTTTATGCAAGTTTTCTGTTAAAACTATTTAAATCACTAGGTGTATCGAAAAGCAATGTGAAGATGCCCATTACTTAAGCATGCACATTTTACAGAATGTGGCTTTAGTAGGCAAACGGAAAGAAACTCGCTTTAAAGCCGGCATCCTGACATGACTGAAATATCTGGAGATAATGCTGAAATTTAATCAGGATAACAACATTGTTTAAGAATATTTTCGAACCGAAAACATTATTTAGAATCTAGGTTAACCTATCATGAGATAGAAAATCTCCTAGCAATTCCCTGCACGGCTGACTCCTGGTCATTTCCACGTGTGATTGATGTGGTTCGTTGCTCAACACACCAAGTGCCTCGGGTAAAATTCACAAATTGGATCACATCAATCGCTAAATACAGACACCTTTACCAGTTTTTCATCACGGAAGAATCCTTCTGTCTTTGTTCACAAAAAGGCCTCGGCAAACATACCACAGCTGTTCTTCGACTGAGATTGAGACTCCAGAGGATTGCAGACTTTTTCGGGTTGCTGCACACAATGTAAAAATATGCTTAAGGATGTTTTATGAATGAATTGCAAGTTTGGGCATTTTTTCAAACGTAAAAGCAAAATCAAGCCATTCTGCGGTTCGCGAATTTCTTAGCAGGTTTGGAACTTTTTGCCGCAACGGTAATGACGCCTTTTTCGTCTTTTTGAAAATTTTTTGCCTTGTCATTGCTTATTTTGGGCCTGATTCGGCGCATATAAATTCGCTATACATTAGCCGTTTAAATTTTAAAATAATTTCTAAATGTTCAATGCGGCAGTCAGCCCACTTTTATATAACGAAATATCTACACATAAAGCACATACCGATCATTTGAATGTAAATGGAATAATGTCAATGGAGACACAATTGATTAGCTTGCAGCTACTGTTTCAAAAATTCGCATGTTTTCATCAAGCACCTCTGGCAAAACTAGAAGTGGGCTTACTGATGTTATTTCCAAGTCTCGAAACACATAAATTGTATAGACTTGTAAATCGAAGTTTTGTCATTAGAATAACATGATTTTATCAGAAATTGCCTGGATAAAAATCAAAAACGTGTTTCAGAATTTCCTTTAACATTTTAGGGCTACAATGAGAGCTGTTTCTTAGCCACTCTTTCAAATGAAAGTTATGTTTTTACTGCATATTGGAAAATTATACTTGAATTGTATTTATAGCATAACGTTTCCACGGGGACATACGCATGTTTATATCTTAAAAGTATTTCGTAGCAAGAGAAAACTGCAATAGAACCTATATCTTATAAAGGAAAAATTAAGAATTCTCTCCTAATAATGATTTTCCTCCTCTGGGGAATATTACTGCAGAAACTTTTTCAAGATGTTAACTACTCTCCTTCTCTGGTAAAAAAAATGCCAAAAAGCCGATGAGTATGGTAGAGTAAACTGAAGAAGTCTGCAGCATGGAAAAAGCAACACTGAACGAAAGCTTTCCACATTAAAGCTATTATTTTTAGTTGCAGGAGTGAAGTGATAATGTTATGGACATAATACCTTGTTAAAAATAACCAGTGAACCCTAATGAACAAACATTTAAGCATTGCAAGATGACAAAAAAGTTTATATTACAGGAAAAGATTTGGTTGAAAGTCCATGAATTAATTCATATAGTGTGTTTGTAAAGAGGAAAGTTTCACGTCAAGCCTAGGCATGTTGCAGGCTGTTTTTCAGGTTTCCTAGTGTGACCTTTACCGCCTGTCCTTCTCCGGAACTTAGGTCGTTGCTGATTTGCAGTTTAGAAGCAGTTTTTACGGAAAGAAGCTAATCAATCGCTTTGGCAGGCTAAACTGCACCAGGATCTCGGCGAAAGTTTGAAAGATGCAAAATTATCACACTCAACCCACTCGGAGTAGATTGGGTAAACCCACAAGATAAATAAGCAGCTTATTATGAGGGAAGAAAACATGCGTTAGGACTGTTTCTACTGTCGAGCAGTGACTTATTAAATACTCGTTACTTTATAGTTATAACTGATAACTTCTAACGGATGAATGCGTCAAATTACTTTCTCAGATAGGAAATGCTTGTGTACCAGAGTTGGAGTATAGAACTGGAACAGAATTTAAAGAGTTCAATTCCTGGTGTGTTTATAAAGGTGCATTTTAGAAAGCGAAACTAAAGAGGCCTTTTAGCATGCGTCACGGCGACTGGCGTCTTTAGCCACCATACAAGTGCATCGAAGAATGAAATGATTTAAGCTTTACCAGAGCAACTGACCCATTTTAAAAGTATTTGCCACCAGACCTAACAAAACACTTTTTTTTAAAAAGTAGATGACTTATAGTTAACGGTTCTTTATTGGAAAAGTTTGAATACAACCTACTCCGCTTACTCTTTCACAACACTTTAAAGTTTGGTTTTCCGTATTCAAAAATTTTCAAAACACAGACCCTCGTTTTGCTGGTCTGAAAATCTTCGAACCTTCTTTTGTTGGATCTAGGTATTCAAAATCACTACATTTTACTAAATTTTTAAACCATGGTTTATGTTTTAAGTACTTCTTTGCTTTTTCGCAAAGACCGCTGTTTATATCACGCAAAAACTTACGAGCAAGACCCCTTTGTCTGTATTTATAGTGTATCTGATGCACAGTACCATCAGATTCGGCGTGACTGAGATACTGCGTATTATTTGTCTTTATCAAACAGTTATAAAAACACCGCTTTATGAAACAGTTATAGCGTTGTGATTAGAGAACCATTTGTTCATCTGAAGTCTTTTCCAGTCTTTTCTTACGTGCAATGATATAAGATAGGCCACATGTGATCAAGAGGTTGCACAACCTTCATATTTTTAAAACTGCTGGCCGAATAAGCGCTGAGCATTCAGGGTAAACGGTAGTAGCGTTGCGTACTACATTTATAGAGCATTCAGCTTGCACATTCGGTTCCCTATATATCTGCAGCTATAGTGCTTAGATCCTGGAAAAAACGATTCAATGAAGAGCAATACCTTATTATACGAAAATCATGGTCTTTCCAAGCACATTGACATAATTTTTGCAATCGATGGCATTCGCTCGTACCTGAGCAAAATTTGAATTTACTACCAGACCCGTACACCGTCTCTTTATACGGGAACATTTGCACGTTTAACATCGGAAAGCTCTCCCGAATTCGTTGGCTACTGTGCAGTCGAGGCAAAACATGATTTAGTGGGTTTCAGACGATTTAAGTCACAAAAGATCAGGAATATTTTCTTTTAGTCTTTTAAGTTATTTTGCCTTATCTCATTCTGCCTCTTCCTGCGTTATACCTTTGTTTATCTTGAAAAGTAGTACCAATCTTTTTTGAGTTTATTCTATTTATCAGATTCCACCTCAATCATCGTAAAGGATACTGATTCTGAGGTGGCAGAGTCTTCGACGGGGATTTCCTGGAACGAACCGGAATCCTCGGTATACATTCAGTTTAAAAACAAATCTAACTACGATGAAGGGAAAAACTCGTGAAGGTGAACGATGAGCGGCTATTCCACGGTGATGCCACAATTTGTGCTCGTCAACATGGAAGCCAAACACGACTTTACAAGGGCCTTCTGGGGCTTTCTTTCAAAATCTGTAAATAAATTCGGAGACATCTAAGGGTCTCGCCCATTTTCAACAAGTGTAAGGAAGAACACTAAATACTGGATCAGAGTCCTACGAAGCCGACCGGATACCTGCTGTGAAATCTAAAATAGTGGCTCGCAAGTCACACGCCTCTCCGACTCACAATGGCAACAGCCAATCCCTCCAAAAGGCCCACTCTGTAAACGACATTTCCACCCATCACATATCTTCCGTTTCTGTGCAATAAAAATCTCTCAAATTTAACTGCTGCCTCCTCAACCAACCTATCCTTACCCCTGAAACATCTCCACGTCGACAACCACTATCACCACCACCATCACCACCACCACCGTCACTCTCCTGATGTCCCACTGCTGCCATCACTTTGGGCATCTACCACCACTGCATCCACCATCATTGCTACACCTACCATGACGACGGTCACGATTATTAGTACCTCTTATACTTTCATTAACGATGAGAACGCTTCCGACGTCTCGGCAACCACCAACCTCACCACCACAGCCCTACAACTGGCAATGGGGACACGGTCATAATCTACCTTCATTGCGATCGCACTTTCAAATCACGCAGCTGTCTGGAAGTTCATTTGCGACTCCATCGCATAGACTGGCGAAACAATGCCAGCCACGGCGGTTGACTTCACCTCAGCTGGCAGCATTGCCTACACCCACATGGTCATTGCATTGGACTACTCGACCATGTGCATAGCCACGGACATCTGCGGCAAAAAACACTGCCAGTCTAAGCACATCATCACCGATCTTTTCTTCAGCAAACACTAAACCTTCGCATATCACTCTCTACAGGCACGGGATAGCTTTTTTGTTGCGTTGGGGGGAAGGGGGACGGAGGGTAGGTCGTGTGTGGCACACCTAGGTGGGCTGCTTAGATCATTTCTCAAACTGCTCCATAAACAGCAAGCAATTAGTGCTTTCACCCGGAAAAAGCACACCGTTTTTCAAACAATATTAGATCAGCTATCTCCTTACACTGTCCAGACACCAAACGTGTCAATGAAAGCGCTGCATTCCAATCTCGAATTCTGATTTATCCCCCAATTCTTCTCATAATAAACCGCCACCCAGTAGTTAAGATACTTTTGTTTCCTAGAAAGAAATGCTACATGCGCCTTTAAATAGCCCAGACTAAGTGGGCACGCTTCTATTAGTCCCGATATTTTAAACATTTTTTGCCTTCAAACATCATTTTTTAGAGCCTTTTCTCAATACGAGTAAAATCAAAGTTGGTATTGCAGGACGAAATGGGGATGAAAGCCGATGCAAATAAACGCGTCTCAGTAGTCCCCTTCGGCGTTGTTCCATAGTTATCGCTAGTATCTGCTTACTGAATGTATGGACAAGCACCTGTTGATACGTATTATCCCAGTCATTTTATGCCATGTTTGTATATTCACCGCAATATATGCCCATCTAGAGCTAAAATTAACCTGCCGGCTACATTCTGGTCGTCTGACAGAATTCATTTTCTCGGTCGGAAAGGTAGATGATATCGAATATACAGTTCTGGTGGGAAGTTTAGTGCTCTGACTAACTGTTGATCAAGTTTTCGCATCCTCACGTACTTTACCTCGGAATAATAAAAGGCTAAAATCAAGAGTAGGTTATTCTGAAACACATAGAGTAATCAATTGCCTTAAGGATAAAACTCAACAAACATACCCTATGAAAATTAAGGAACCCAACTTTGATCAAAAAAATTTAAGTGGTTTGGAATTTATAACATACCAGCTGAAAGGAGGCAAATTTCATCAGAGAGGCCTCGTTTCAACTATAGGGAATGCATGGCATTACTTTGCTTTTGTCTGTAATATTTGCATTTTCTCGCAAAAAAACAAGTTTTGAACAAAAAATTGTAATTGTGCATTCCATTTGGCAGTATTTGTTTGATTATAATTTTATTTTTTAGCAAATGAAATTCACTAAAAAGGACGCTTTTGCAGTAGGCCTTTTTGTAATTTCTCGCATGACTATTACTAGTTTACAATGCATGCACATTTAAAATGAGTGTTCGTGCTCAGTTCTTCCCACGACCGAAAAATGTGATGCACTTGGTTTACCTGCCAAGTTTAACGATATACCATAAAACGTTACTATAGGTCGTATACTTCAGAAGCACGGACATTTATACGAAGACAAACCTGGCAGATATTCACCGAATCTCTAACATATTTGCAATACTTTGGCTGAAACTTCTCACACGCTTAAAAGTACAAGACGAGACACAGCGTCTGCAGATGCACTGGTACCCTTATTTCTCAAAATGGAAAATAGGCGACTTAAAGTATAGGTAGTTTTAATTGGGCCCGAAAATCCAAAGATAACATTCTACTTCTGTTTTTAAAATAAGCTTTGCGTTATCTTTTTACGGTAATATACCGCTATTGACACAAATTAATAAAATATCTCTTAGCATTTATTTGGAAAATATGAGAAGAATATAACCATACTTTTGTTGTGCGGTTGGCAGGGCTAGTAATACTCAAGTAGAGTACTAACCTTTTTAGTTCATGGAGTATTTTTAGCAAACTTGAGTTTTTTTTCTATTTATAGGTTATTAAAAGTCCTAACCAGCTGTTTACATAATGCTACCACAAAAGTTGAGAAAGTAAGTGTCCTAGGAAGAGGTCCTAATAACAGACTACTCGCTTTGCGAAATATGTAAGCAGCTGTTACGCCTTCATGGCCGACTGTGCTTGTTTTGTTCACATTAGCCTCTGGCTACTGGTAAGTTGCTCTTTCATAGTGTGCTTCACGAGATCAATTTGAGATGTCACATTATAGGCTATAATGATGTTGGCTGCACGTGTTGAGCCAGTGACAGCTATCGCAAAGGAATTGGTCGAAACATCTGATGTTCGAAGTGGTTAACCTCTTTTCCAAAATACCAAAAAAGTTAATGTAAGCCTTCCCGGATTTCGTTAGTGTGCGGGTGTGTGAGAAGTTCATTAAAATGTGAAAAGTGGCAGTTTTTCATGCGGTCTGTTGTCAGACTCATCGCGTTAACGCCTCTTCATACGCGATCCGTTCAATCTAGGTAAGTATTTGATAAGATGGTCGAGAGGTTCAAGTCTGAGAGAAAAATAGTTGTGCTTACTCAAGCGATATCGTAGTCATCAGTTTCATGTTTTTTTTAAAAAATGCAAATCATTTTTACGATAATTTCATACTACCAAACACTAGTCAGTGGTAAAGTAAGATGCATCCAACCTGTCCACCTGTCATTCTGAGAAATTATAATTACCCAGCGCCATATATGCTGACTTTCCATTTAGCATATTTTCGAAAGAGTGCAGGAGATTTCAAAATTCTGTTTTTGGGATTGGAAGATCATGGTGCACTTCTTAAATAACATAATTGCTTTCAAAATTCCAGCTGTAGCCAAGTCGCGAAACACTACCGGAATATGTGTTACCATCCTTAAACGAAAGGTATATGGAAATTTATGGTTTTTTCTAGTTTTCAGGGATAGAAAATAAAGATTGATCGGTGATTTTACAATTATTTTATCTATGAAAAATATCCTACACACAGGAGCAACACGAATTCAATAGATAAAATTCTCAGAATTTGACAGTGGAGACGATAGCAACGGCACAGGCGACTTTTGGCCGCACATTGATGACTATTTTTATTATAAACTGTATCAAAGTGGTGATTCCGCCGATATTTTTGACGACAAATCAAATGGTAATGACGCTGGTTATGGCATTAATGAATCAATATGCTAACTTTCGTCTCACAATCTGAAGCCAAGAAATATCCTTTAAAAACGTCCTTCAGTCAGGAAGAGCGCGTGCTCTCACCCTAAAGTGATGATTTTCAGTTCATCGTAATAACTGATAGGGAATATAATTTTTATTCTAACTAAGAATCGGTGCATGAAGTGTACCGAAGTTGACGGAGTCCAGTGCAAACTTCGTCGGATCTATTTAGCAGCCTAACAGCAACAAACGATGAGTGCAAACCATAAAGCTTTGATTGAATCCGATAGAATATGATTTAAGGTTTAATGTTTTTTACTTGATAATTTTATCCTGCCTTTTGATAATGCCTTTAAGGGAAAAAAAATTTAAAATTAAGCTTAAATGTAATCAAAAGCCTCTCTAAAGGATGAGTGAATACTTTTTTGGCAGAAAGACTTTTTACTTTTAAGTAAAAGCTGCTTACGGTTTCAAGGTTGCTAAAACTGAACCACAATATTAAAATATAAAGCTGTCCAATAAATTAGCAATAATTTTGTAAACGTTGAAACTCGTCGATAAGGATTTTCGCGACATTGGTACTTGGTCTAATGGAGCACAACTATAGATTTCGGCGAGATATTGCCTGCGTTTGTATGCATCAGATGTTTCGTAAAGTATCCTTAAACATAGGAAGATTGTTTTGTGGATATCCGAGGTCAAAAAAACCAGCGTAAGAGTATGCACAGTTAAGGCCGGGCTATAAAGCCATTAGGCTGCTAGAAAAATACTGAATTTAAAACTTGATTGGTTGATTGTAACAGTAAGAACGAAGATTTATATTTATTTAACAACCACGAACCTAAAGGGCTTATCTAAAGGGTATGCTTTTGATAACTAAGCTCTATCTAAACGAGCATCTAAGTCAACTCCACCAGATGGCTTTTATTATTTTGCAAAAAAACAAACTACTTCGTAGATATTAGCGCAATAATCCGTAGATCTTAGTCTGCGCTTATAATTCTTGTGGTCTAAATAATATGAAAACGCAAAACAATGTGTTTGTTTTCTATCGGTTGTTTTTCTTCAACCAATAAAACCATAGTCTGATTTTACGAAGAAAACTTTTAATTTGATTGCTGTGAAGTAAATGTCATTCTAATCAATCAATCAATCAGTAGGGCAAAAAGGCCAGGTAATTAGTAAAGTAAAATTTAAAAAATCAAAATTTGAAAATCAAGATTTTTAAAAATAATTTCGTGTGATAGGCATATTTGCTTACCAAAACGGATGTGGTAATAGACCCCATTTAAAATCAATTTATTGCACTAAAATATTTGCGAATCAACCAACAGGCATAAACTTTAGAAAAAAATATGATGTAATCTTCCAGAAATTGTTTTAATTGCGCAATCGTTTGGTGTTGCCACGTGTATCTAAAAAAACTTACAGCATTGCGCTTTATATCCGTCTGCAAGTGGCCTAGAGTGATAGGTATACACTGGAATATTTCTCGAAATAACTGACTGCTGGAATAAGAAATGTTATGGAAATAATTTAGATTTTTCGATAAGCGGGCAGCATAACACTTTACCCTAGAGCTAAAAAGGCAAATTTTGATGCTTTTTATTAAAGCAAAAGACTAAAACGTGCTGTAAAAGTTACTTCTAGCCAGAGGGGTCGTCGTAAAGTGAAAAGAAAAATTACTTGTCTGGGCATTGAAAACAAATTGACGGAGATATTGGCGTAAACTCTTAACAGCGAAGCTAATTTAGAAATATTATAACATTTCTCGTGTGCTCATGGAGAGAAGGATAAAAAAGATAGCAAAAAGTCATAAACTATAAGAAAGATCTCACTTATTTGGTGAACATTTTAACTTAGTTTGGTTGCATTCTATTCTAATAGAGCATTTTGAACGGGGAAGCAAAATCCACAAACGGTGTTGTGCATACTTCCTGTCTTTGCGATGGCCTGTAGCATGGCATATAAATTTAACAGTCTCTTACCTGTACCTTTGACATATAAAGGAAACTGCAGTGATCAATTCTATAGTAATGCCTCCCAATTCTTTCTTTTATACGAAACCTCCGGCTAGACTATCAATATAGAAAAACGTCCAATTTCGTGTTTTTAATAAGTTGCTTTTTGTTACGTCTTCATCATTTTCATAGCATACACATTTTACTGGATAGTTCAACTATTTAAATGGAGACTATTGTATGACCCTTTTTCCTTGTGTTTATTTTCATTTAGCACACTTGTGCCAAACTCGTTTGCCTTTGTGGGACAGCATGGATAGAGATTGAGTACGGCCCATTCTCTTACATCCCGAGCTACCAGGCCCCACTCCCTTATTATTGCTCGTTAGTGAAAATTGAACTACAAAACATTTTTTCCAATTCTGTAGGACGGTGATGCAGACTTGCCAAACACTGGAATTTTGCCTGATTTATTTGTGGAACTTTATCGCGTTTTATCCGAAAACCACGTCTGAAAGCTCTTCGCGTTCCGTTACGGAGCAATTCTCTTAGCTGTTGGCTTCTGCAACTTATTTAAAACACGAAATTGGACGTTTTTCTATATTGATAGTCTAGCCGGAGGTTTCGTATAAAATAAAGAATTGGGAGGCATTCATATAGAATTGATCACTGCAGTTTCCTTTATATTTCAAAGGTACAGGTAAGAGACTGGTAAATTTATATGCCATGCTACAGGCCATCGCAAAGACAGGAAGTATGCACAACACCGTTTGTGGATTTGAACGATAGATGGCAGGAAATGTTAACCGAAATACTAAAATGAATTTTCGATTACAAAAAAATACTTCAAAAGGGTTTTGCTATTACCTGTCCTGCAGCATGATTTCGAACTATTTCAGTCACGTCGGGAGGTCGTTTTGTGATCAAACTTCTTTTCTGCCGCCTTCAAAAAATGCCACTCTGTAGAAAGTGACCACGGAAGTAGTATGAATTTTCTCACTGCTTTTCGATGCCTCTTTATTAATGCATAATATTTTTGCTCCTTGTTTGCGTTTGGTAGCAAGTTAAGTTTTTTTCAACGTTTATACTTGAAAGTTGGGATATTCAATTTTTAAAAAGCGCTGATAGGCTGCCTTATGAATGTAAATTCAACATTCTTGAAATTCTGATGATAAGAAACACTTTTTGCATTTTTATAGAAAAATAGTTTATAAATAATTGAAAGCAAAATCGATGGCTATCTTTCTACATTCGTTAGTATTAATTTTTTGCAAGTGGCCAGATATATTTTAAATAAACAGCCGACATTATAGTATGATTCAAATGGGCTGAGAGACTGCTGCCGGCTAATGAATATAATAAAACCGCTTCAGAATTGTTTAAAACTTAAAAATGCATTTCAGAATTTTGGTTTAGATCTAATGACCTACCAGGTCTACGTTTATGACATAATACGTAAAACTGTGAGATGTACCTTAAAGACTTTATCTTACTGTGTCAAAAAGCTTTAGCCAACAGAACTGAATGACCATAAGAACAACAGTAACGCGCTTTATATACCACACAATAATGATTTTTAACTTTAGGGCTCTGAGACCCTTGCTGTTCACATTAAAAAACGTAGCCAACAAAGACACATAGTAATCGTAATGATCTCAACATGGAAAGCAATTGTCCCCAGATATTTGGCTTATTTTTCGGTTATCCAACTTGGAGTTATATTGCTACTTTTTAACTGAGGTAATAAATAATCTGCAGCTTTGCGCACCAATAATTCCCCTCTTAATAGTTTTCATTTCCGCGATCCATGGGCAACTAATTTTTCTACCCAGAAAACGTGTTAGCGTGTCAGAGGAACTAACTTGTTCTTATCTGCGGTCTACTGATCGAAGGACAGATGCACCAGCGGTTTTCAATTCGCCGTTGTAACTTCTGATGAAGCGTGACCTGCTCTCCTTCAATGCGACCCGACTTGTGATTTGAAGTCTTTCCAACTGATGCATGCCCAACCATTTGCATTCGGAAAGAATATTTTTGGTTGAATGTTGTTATCGTGTTCGTAACTGCGCTAGAGCCAGCCTGTGAGTTTAGAGGTTTCTTGCTGTATCAATGGATTTTATGGCCTTGGAAAATAACGACGGGCTCTGAAGTGCAAGCGGCGTACAAAAACGGCTAATGGTTGACGAGACATTAGGACACCTGGAGCACTCAAGGTACGTGCTTTCTTACCCAATGCACCTTACGGAATCTGCACACTGTGCGTGCGGTGCCACAATTTTTGCGGTCCCAGGCGGTGGGCTTGAATAGACACCGGAAAAGTCTAGCGAATATAGTTTTCACCTCAGGGCTTCAGTTTGTCTTATTTTTAACATGTTAAATTTTCACGAAGTTACTACTTTGGAAAAAGGTTAAAGAAGTTCGCAGGTAGCTAAAAGAGGAAGCATACCTATTGAGAAATTGTGGAACACAACAAGCAAATAACGGTAGGCTTCTGATTTTCTTGACAACATGAATAAGTCTTTGGTGCAATGGAGGTCGAGATGAGGACCACTTAAAAAGGCAGATGCGGCAGAGTAAGCCATCAGCCAACATATATATTTATCACCATGTTTTTGTTTACTTTCGGTTTATCCGGCCTTGTGCTACCACAAAAAAGCGTTCAAAGGGTTATGCGAACTCCCCGTCAGAAAATCGGCCCACTGCAACTGATAGTCCGTATTTTCAACCGAAATACAAGAGAGGGATTTCCGCATGAGTCAATTGGACGATTCAGATTTCTAAGCTGATATTGAAAACATTCTTCATTACTAACTGCCAGTCGAAATTCTGGATGGTAAAATGCAAGTTGGTGATACATATCTTTTAAATAATTCGGCTTTCAAGTCGACTCTTTTTTTCCCTGTCGATAGTAACACAGACTCTTCATA
Source organism: Schistocephalus solidus (assembly GCA_017591395.1). Lineage (NCBI taxonomy): Eukaryota > Metazoa > Platyhelminthes > Cestoda > Diphyllobothriidea > Diphyllobothriidae > Schistocephalus > Schistocephalus solidus. The sequence goes on from WEDG01001469.1 coordinate 93,459, forward strand.
GATTAATTCGATGCTGTTTCAGAGTTTAAAACACATGGCAAGATGAGCTTTCAAGATATGAATGTAACCTGGAATTATTTTAAGAGAAACATGCAAGTTACTAATACTAATACTACTGAAGAGGGCTTTTGATTATGAGTAGAGGAGCAGAATAGGTATTTTTTGCGACTAAAATGACGTAAATTGAAACTGACTAGATAATAAATATTATCGCGGGGCGAATTTTGGGTAGACCAGAAGCTGGATGAGATAACTGAGACTGCTCACTTCCTGAAGGTTTGTTTTCCTAAAACTAAGAAAATTAAAAAGACGACTGACTGTCACAAATGAGGACGAATATCCTATTCCCAGGGTATTGATGCAAAGGTGAAGTCACAATCACCGGAACAGTAGGTTTATTTATTTATCATTATGAAATCCAGACAGGACGACGAGTCAGCTCACAATACTTGAGCAGAAACGGGTAGTTGGAGAGGCGAGCTGCTAGCTCAAGTTGATACTCTCATGCCAGAGTTAGGCAATGCGTTCGGTTTTGCGAGAACGCGGACACTGGCTCAGTCCGATGCTAGATGCCTTAAATCAACTCCAGCTACAAACACGTCGATCTATCTTTAAATTTTATCACGTGCCCCGCCCGCGCTTCCTGGCTGCTCGTTCAACTTACCGGCCAAAGACGCACGCCATTTCCACGCCGTGAGACCCCTGTGAGATAGGTGGTGCAAACTCAGTGCAGTCACGTACGCTTCTCCCTCTCCTCTTCCACCCTTATTGTTTGACAGCCAAAAATTCTCTTTCATTGCACGCAAGCAGTCGTTGATGCTCGCCTCCCGTACGAGTCCAAAAGCTCAAACTAATAAACCTTCTGTTCAGGCGATCGCACCTCCACCTTCTTTGCATGCTCTACTTACGTCGGGAATTTTACAATTTCGAGACACCGACAAACACATTTGGTAGAGTTCGCACTCAAAGAGCAAGACGAAAGTGAGATTACAAACATCTTTGAGTGATCAACACCAGCAACCTAAGGGGTTGACGTTCTTCTGGTGATTGTTTCGCCTGGTAGAGATGGTTAAAAATAATTGAATTAAAAGAATGATGTTTTATTGAATTTATTGAGGAAACATTTTCCTTTTATGGTCTAATTGGTGAGCAATGTGCACGCGTGGACATAAGCGCTATGACAGTAGTATTATAGAAACATACTTCTATTTCCGGACGCTACAAAAATAATAAAGCTTGCGTTTGCGTTACTCTATCGGTCAAGTTAGATCTGCAAACCTTGGAATATTGCACGGCGATTCGATCAGTGACACTCTAACCGAGTAACCAGGCTCTTTTCGTACGGCACGTGACAACCCCGTTGTCTTTTAAGCCCAAGTTTGGGAATCCTTTTAGTGCGTATTTCTAGTCGTTATGTGACTGGCTGCGATGGCTCTACAAGGAGCCCCAAAGAAAAAGGGACTTTTTTTAAAAAGCCTTTTTAACCGACCTCCGCAAACTGCTCGGCCGCGCGCTGATCTATTGATCCACCCCATGCCCTGCACACGCTAATTTCGGGCTTGGAGTTCTTCCCGACCAGTCAGATGAGAAGGCAGTCCAGTCGATGTGCTAATCACTCAAGGACACTAGCTGATGGGTCCTATTTCAGTTCGAACTTTGGTCCATGCGTATGCTCAATTTCGCTCTTTATACAGTAGGTGACCTAACTCGTACAATGTTTTCTGAAAATTTGATTGACGCGTTAAGCGCACAGTTTGTTTTGCTATTTTTGTTTGTTGAGTGGATTTGAGGCACAGAATGCCTTTAGCTGAAGAATGCTGCACGTTTAATGCAGTATATTTAAGGAAAACAGACAAGATTTGGACAAACTGAGGTTGCTGGACATGAACAATTTTCCTATGCTATATAATATCACAGAGCAAAGTCCATAGTTTTTATTCACTGTGTTAAAAAAGAACATTAAAACTAGCGAGAAAGTTTTCAAATACCGATAAAGAAATCTAGCGCAGAAAAAGTTCTCTTGATATACACAAAATGGTATGTTTACGATTTCAGGTGATAATTCTATTTTTTTATTAGTTGCATTTACTGCGATTTATCACATTTTGGATAAAGGCCATTTTTTAAAAAGTTCGTATTTCTAAAGGCAGAAATATAATTTTTCATATTTCACTTAGGTTTTATATTTCGTTTGAGTTATTTATTAGTTTTTCATAGCCTTTAGTCTTGCGCTAGCGCCAGTTTGCTAGTGATAATCAATCTCTAGGAAATGTCGGCACTTTGCATGTGATACGGCCCAAACTGTACGCTGTTAGAATGCATTATTACACCTCTTCTTCGCCCCTTGCTGGTAAGTTCGGATTTGGGGATTTGATCAAGATGCATTGTTGGACGTGCGACCATCTGTTTTTTGGATGTTTCTAAATTATCTAAACTTCCGTTCACGCTGCTCGGTTGGTAAATTTAAGATAAACATGGTCCAAAAAACTACACTGCAGTACAAGTAACATATAAGGAGGGACATATTCGGATGGCCAGTCTCCGGCGTATCCCTAATCGCACGGTTATTTTTGCCGATCAGAAACTCCAGTGTTTATCTAGCTTGCCACTGGGTTCCATCAGCAAAGATGCTCATTCTTTTCTACTACACTGGCGAGATTGTTTTATAACTTTGAAACATCGTATTTTTGGAGTTCCACTTAAGCCGGGTTGAAAAAGCCCTTGGTGCCCTCAGAAAACGATATCAACGTTTTTACTAATGATAGGTTTAAGCTCCCGATCCGAGGGCGACTCCATTCCTAAAAGGTGGTGGGAGGCTAGGGACATCCTCAGACACATTAGAAAGGCTTGCCGGAATTTCCCGTTCCTTGGCCGTGAATTCATTTGCCTAACTTGCTCAGCAGAAACTGTATTCGGTGAAAATAAAACCTGGGAATTTTACCTTCAAACTTACTAGGGCAATTTTGCACTCTGTTTTACAGGGCTCGTCCCGAACACGTCCCTGTGATAACAGATGATTACTATTGTCATTGGAAGTTCAGCAGATGCTAACTGCCTCCACCCAAATCAATTTCTTTAGCTGCTTGCGACCCTTATGCTGGCATGGCGTGTCCAGAATAGGAAGTGAAATTAAGCATTTTCAGATCTGCTGATAAAAAGAAGCTGTGAAATTTAGGACAGGTGTTGGACTATAATTTAAAAGGAGCGCCTCAAAGTGCTTATTGTTTAGCTTTCCCGTCTTCGAACCCCGCAGAAAAGCTAGACAATTTTCAGATTTGAGATCAGCTTATGCCCAGTCGATTGGTTAGGCGTACAGTTTTTGGCTAAGGATCCATTTGCGAGAACTGGACTCAAGCTTTCATTGTTAAAAACCAGCTTTCATTGTTAAAAACCGATTTCCAAATATCTCAGAGTTTTTTTTTCACCTTACTAGAAGCTCCTTGTCACTTTAGGTTTTGCACGAAAATAAATGACGTGACCGAGCATGCAAAACCATCGCATGAAGGACTATGGGGTCAGTCACCACTATCTGTTAATGGCTGCTATCTTCACAAGCCATGATGCACTCCACCATTTTTCATTGTGTTCCTTAGCGCCTTGTAACCATTTCAAAAGTGAATATATAGAGGGGACGTCTATGCTATTCCTTACAGCTTGTATAGTGAAGCATACTTCCGAATGTCCAAAGGATAGCAATAGAGAACCATTTTTTATTAAAACCAGCATCTTCTTAGCCACTTTATCGTGATGCATATCTTTAACACTAATTTGACAGCGAATATCATGGCAGTTTGGCAAGTTCCAGCATCCAAGGTGATGTACAGGTGGATAGATATCAAGTCTTTGAAAGTTATTAATTTTGTCGCGTTAAAGTAACATTTTTAATGAAAACCAACGGGAAACATACGTAATTTTAAGGCAATTTAAATTACCTAGTTCCAATCTGAGTATCAGCAAAATTGTGTTTACGCTTCAAGGTTTATCTTTTGCAAATTGATGGTTGTAGGTTACCGTTCAGGTATTTACAAGGTAAATGGATAGTGGTATATGTTCGCCCGTTCTTATATTGTAAGTAATTAACTGCCGATCTGTTCTCCACAAGGACAGTTAACTAAGGGGCTTCTATTTATTCTAAAAGTTTGCTTTATAATTACTGATATGTTGTCCTTGAAACGGTTGATATTCATTTGCAGTTCATATCAGAATTGAAACTTACCATCCGTGGATAATAATTACTTATGATGTTTTGTAGTTAATCTCTCACTGCTACTTAGGGCAAACAGGCTAAACGTTATAGAGAATGCAATTATTTAAAGAAAAGCCAATTAAAAAGAGTGTGCCTGACGTTTAAAGTAGTGTTATATAAGTGATTTTTTAATAAAAAATCCTTGCATCTTACATCATCGGACGGTCCAAATGCACGTTTTTTTAAAAAAAAACTTGAAACGCATAGTAATGCAAATCAGTCATTCTTAATCTCTTTTGACTAAATTTATTTTTACCGTCCTTTCAAATCACAAAATGCGTCTGTGGCTTTGTTTCATAATGTCTGTAAAATTTCTACCCAACGGTGAAACAGCTGGGCATTTTGATATCGCATACGGTTCATAATTGTTAGACAGTCGGATTCCCCGACTCCATGCCAGTTCTAAGTTGGCCGTTTGACGTCAGACAAGTGCCCCAGGCTGCACAACCGCCGCCAACGCAACCACCATCGTAGCCGAAACCACGACAATATCCACGGCAACAACCACTGCAAACCAGGGGACAGGCATAACTTGACCTGCCCACGATCCACTTTGCCCACTTCCAGCCAGTCAGCTCACCGGTCAAGGTCAAAGTACGCCACCGAGCAAACCCACCACAACCAGGTGCATGCACGCGCACACGCATCATGCACGTTGCTCGTAACCCATATAACTTTGTTATACTGTTTTAGTCTACAGGTAACGACGTTTTTTAGACTGCATCCTGAAACGAAAGCTTAACCACTTAATATTTATGAATTCACCAATATGTCTCAATAAATCCTGCTTTAACTTTATGGTTAAAATTAGGTGCGAACTTAGAAACAATTTAACCGGTTGCTTGAAGCCTAAACGTACAGGAAACTTGCCCTGTGCACACACATTGTTTCGATGATAGTATCCTATGTAAATAAATGCTAACTTACATTTTTGAAAGGAAGAATAATTCCCAACAGCAGCTTGTATCTAAAAAAGTGTTCCCTTTCTTTCAGCGGTGAATAAACAGCTTTTGATGTCGTAACAGCTAAACAATACAAAAAACTAAAAGTCTGTCGGACAAAAAAACACTAGGCAAACATATAACATTTACCAGCGGCTTTTAAATAATCGATGAGGGGTCGAGACGTGTTTCACTTCGTAATTTTCTCTGGTGGCCTAAATAAGCATGAACGTTGTTAACCTAAATGTACTAGCGGGTTGCTTATATGGTCTTCTTTTGACCCTTTTATGCTAAACATGAACTGTGTGCTAGCAGCAAATTACAGTATATATTCATCCCTTTCCTTGCAAGTTCGAAAAACATGCTAATCGTAAAATCCTCTGGGTTTACTGTAAAACCATAATTTTCATAAAGAAAATTGGTAAGATGTGGTTAAAGATAGGGATCGATGATTTAGAGCCCCATAAATATACCCATACAATCTTTTGTAAAGCGAAGCAAAAGTATGAATAAATGCATTACATGTAATGCTATCAATATACTACTTTTTAAGCCTCAAATGTACAGTCAAGTTGAATAAATTCGTCATATGTTAGCATTTTTGCATTAAGCTGTCTTATTTAGCATGTAAAATTCCATTATAAACAAAGTATTTTCTTTTTATGGCATAGAATTGAGCTCCGATACGCTAACACGAACGTTCAAATATTTCTCTTTATACTACAAATTACCCAGCCTCTATTTGCTGTAAACTTCAGAGATTGGTACAAAGTGTTATTCCTTATTTTTTTCATAATTTATGTTCATAATTTATGTTCAAAAATGTAAAACATTTTACACTGTTATCCTTGGAAACGTCATTCACTTTGTTACATGGTAAGTCGATTAAAGGCATAGATCCAAGTTAGCCTCTTGCTCTCTTTCCACCCCATGGGAAAAGGTGATTCACTGCTAATTATCCATTTAATTTAAATGATGGGAAAGTCAAGCGGTCGGCTGGAAAGGTAGGTTATCTTGACTGATCTTAGTTGATCAGCAACTTTGGAGTTTAATTAAAAAGAAGTGCTCAAATTACCATTGAAGCCAGAAGCCGAATCTCACATTGCCTATCTGGAAAACTAATATGTGTTACTCCCGATCTGGTTGATTATGTAAGTAATTTAATTAATGTAATTTAAAGACCAAATTAAACATGCTCAGTGGACAAGCTAATGGCCAGCAAAGGAGATACAGCTTTACTTGACAGGTTCAACCAACAATGTACCTTTACGGTTTTTGCCGCTGTCTGACGCAGCTTCGAGGGGTTTCACTCAGCAAAGGGTCGCCCAGCTTTCTCCGTGTGATTTTTGGAAAACATACAAAGATCTGTTCCGAAGAGTTTATACTAAGTTACTGCGATTACTTTCTTCGGTTCTTAAGACAGGATAAAACTGGAGATCCAATACCAGAAAACACATGGAAAACGCTAAGGTCAGACATTGATGAGCCGGAAACCTCGCAGCTGCGTCACAAGATCAGCGAAAAACCCGTGTTTGGGCTTTTTGCGAGTGCCTGTGCTGCCAGTTTGATGCATATTTACGTAGCTGTATGCTACTCACTTTCTATTTGCAAGTTGTGCATAGTACGTGGTTATACAACAGCAGCTGATGGATTTCAGCTCAAAAGCTCAAAGCAAGTTTCGGACCGCACCTGAAAAGCTCTGTACAGAAAGATTGACTCAAATTTCGCGCATTACCTTTCTTGAAAATTAAACAAGACAGCTATGTCCCGGTTTTGTCGCTGTAGCGCGACGTGGCAGGAAGTAAGCGCAATCATGCATGGTTCATCTTTTACTTCGGGTAGCCTTCGGGTCAGTATAAATGCTTTATACAAACACAAGGTTGAACTGGCCAACTGTATTGCTATTGCCTAGGCAGTCGCAAGTACCCAGTGACACAGGAACTTGGAGTGCTTCGCCGGCACTTAAAGAATGACCTGCAATGCTTGGTTATCTTCTACTCAGTAGGAGCTATCAACCATATAAGCCACAATTAAGCCCGAGATGGACAGTAACATGCCTTTAATTATTTAGACTGAGACGTCTGTCAAGTAAAAATGATATGGCATTTGAAGCATATCGTTGCAGTGTATTTTCTGCATCATAACCTGACTACATAAAACTAAAATTGTTTTACGGCAGGATGGTACCCAAAAAGGTTCTCATCCAATTTCAAACACCAAACAAAAGGAGAACATTCAAAATCGTTCTGATGCCATATTTAAGCAGGTATTTTAATTCGTAAAGCTCCCAATAAATCGGTTTATTAATTGGACCTAAGTTGTATGCAAAGTTGCAGTAAAACACCCCTTAAACTAAATTATTTTATTTTTATACTTGTCTGACAATATCTAATCATTTTCCCGGAAGAACATATAATAATAACCTATTTCTAGTTTTAGCTCACTGGCTTTTATTTCCAGTTGTTTTTTGACTTGTTTCTCCCACAATTCAGTTCAAGGACTGCATGTATTCGTCTTTGTCTCAAAAATTATTTAGTTAGCTACCTATACTGATGGTTAAAAGAATGTCATGTTGTATTCCAGGAGGAAATTGTGGCATAGTAAGTGACACTCGTTGATTTATTCACCTAGTATTGGCAAAGCGAAGTATTTCTTCCTTCAATTTTAGTAGATATCTTTTGCGGAGAAAAACACTGCCATTCTTTGCTTTGCCAGGATGATCTTAACCTAGTGTAAGGCAGGTATAATGCTGATTAGAAAATCTTCAAACGTACCGTTTTTGTGAATTTAAAGGATGTTTTGAAACTACAAGTATTAAATATGGACGAGTCTGGTTATCGTTTCCTTTTTTATCTCGACCGTTCACATTTCCAGTTAGCATTCATTATTTTTTGCCTTTCATATTTAAACAACTGCAAAAGAACACATATTAGCGTAACCAAAATGTTCACAATAAAATGTTAACGGATAGTTTTCTATAGAAAAAAGGTCTCTCACTAATTTGAAGATAAGGCAAACGCTTGGGGCCAACAAGTTTATAACTGGTCGTGCAGAGCAGTCATGAAGAAAGGGGAGAGAGAGCGAGAAGTGCCACGTATTATAGGGCCTTCTTTGAATTTAATTTCCATTAGCCAAATGGACTATATCCAAGAGCCTAATAAATTAGTACTCTGGTTAGAATTAGGAAAGGTTCGGTCTCAATAACACTATAATTTCGATATTGATCATCATTAGCGAAAATCTTTAAAAGCCTCTTTTCAACTCTACCCTTTCCATTATGTACTTTTATTTGAAGTTGTTTACTTTCATCACCTGTTCAGTTGTATTCTTCAATCTTTTTACCTTTTTTTCATTTCAGATTTGGATCAATCATTTGTTAAGCTTTTTACTGGAGCTAGTCATTTAAGGTAATTTTTGCATTTACGATGGAACGTAAAAGAAACAAATATATTTATTCAGTGCGTTTAATTTTAGCGGTATCTGCAGTCACCGACAAAGAGGTTCATACTTCTTCTATGGTGACCATATCATTATGATTTGTCGAGGTAGAACTCCGGAACTAAGGCCTTTTGTAGGTGAAGCGATCGTTTTAGCCTGCGCGAATGGCAACCTCCTTATAACTAAAAGACTGGTCATAAGTTAAAGTAATTCAGACACACACGCTGCTACAAATTTTTGAGGGATATCCTCTATTTTGTCTAGCTGGCAAATTTAAACGAAATACTGCAACCTTCACTCTGCTTTTACGCATTAAAAGCTATATCTTACTTTGACCAGAGACAATATTCAGAATTCTTCATTTCGCAATAAATAAAGGGGTAAGCTGCTGACCCCATTGTCCAGGTTAGGACTCTTTATTTTAAATTTTCGCGGTTAGGTCTATCTACTGTTGGCAAAGTACACAGCGTATTACTAGAATTTACGAAAAATCTGCAAAGAAATTTTTGCTGTCAACTATCAGCAAGAACATAATCACTCTTTGGCTTGCGTTGCATATATTAAACGAAAGACGCGCTCACCAGATTGACTAATTACACGTGGTAAGGAATAAAACAAGCAAAAAGTTCAAACAAACATTTACGAAAACAGCGAGCTTTTTAGCTTTTTACTTTTGATTTAATACTTTAACGCTTTTTATTTAGTTAAGATAAGATGAGCATGGGATTCAGATCATTGCTGTAACATACCTTAAAAATGGCAACTTTTTCGTTGAATATATAGGTGATAATTTAATGAAGTAGCAGCTAACGCTAGCCATTTACGACGGAATTGTATAAGGGACAGCCATGCATGTAAGTATATATACATCTAATATGCTAGAATTATCTCGCAGCCTTTTAATATAGTGTTTTAATATAAAAGGAATAAAAATACTGCTTCTCACAGATACTGGGCAGTCACATCCTTAATCCCTATTCAAGGTCGAAAAATATGGTTAACCTGGTAAACGTGCCTTTTATACTGCTTTAAATGTATTAATAGGTTGGTTTCTAGCTTAAGGTGGGGTTGTTCCTTCGACGTCCTTAAAGGTCTTTGGTCAACATCAAACGTGTTTGCTTTTGACGTTTTAGAGAAATAAAAATTCGTTGCTAACAGTAAATTTCAATTGATTGTGCTATAACGTCTGAACGCAAATCCGTTTTACCCTTCTCCGCTGAGTTATCACTTGCATTCTTCATACGGTGCGCAGTTTCATGTATGTAAAACGCGTAACCGGTAGACTATAAGGTTCACTTTCTTTTTTCCCCTCAGCAGTAGCCTAGCAAAACCTACAAACTTTATAATTTAACTGGCATTCGTCTCTCTCTTGAAATATTTTCATGAAACTTAAATTATCTCATACTGCCAGTGGATACGCATAATAATTTTTGAGACTGAAGGCTGAGCTTTTCGTCTCTGAGTTGTATATGGCACGCATGCATGGAGTCCTTAGCTTACTCAGACAACGCGCATGCGCCCTTATGCAGCCGTCTTATCCTCCACTTGGCATCAAAACACGATGCTTGCTGTGATAAAAGGAAAACCTTATTCTGATCAATCTTTTTGCTTTTATAATATGAATAATCTTTAAGCCATTACGCTCTACTTGGGCGTTCCCATACAACGGACACACTACCTTACTTATTTTGGCTGAGACTAAACTATTTCAATTAAGCAATATAGGAATAAAGAGCTACAGTTTAGTTTGCTGCTAGAGTTGATCCATTTTGAAGTGTGTGTTCAGTTCTATGCAGAAGCCAGACTTGTATAACCACATAGTCCAGGATAATAAGAGGATTCAGGTTTTTGTGTTCCCGAGAGGGCAGAAACGTTTACTTGGTCTGATTTCTCAAACATAAAATATCTGCAAACGTAATGAAAACATACTCTTTTCATGCCGTCGGCAGATGAAAAAGGTAGGTATGAAATAAGAACGGTAGAGCCACCAAAATACGTTGAAGTCCAATCTGTGGTTAATAGCAGCTGGCATGCAGCCTATATTATTGATTCAAAATAACCTTTTACTGTAAGTTGCAAGGGAACATAGTCGTAGTTGACGGGGGAGTCACAAAAAGTGGAAAATATTAAACGGGTTTAAGAGCTTTGTTTAACCCTTAACAAATAATTTTGCCTGCATGGTCCAAACAAGCGCGTTCATTAAATTTTCCAGGAAATTGTTTTTTTCATTGAAAGCTTTCTAGATTTTTGGCCGGAATTTGGACTGCCTTACGTTACAATATTATCTTATCAATAAACTTTGTTCAAAAATCGTGAAAAACTTAATGGTTGTTTTAATTAATTAAGTAACATAAAGCATACGTAAAGTACTCGATTTTGAACCAGATTAACATCCTCAATCGCAGAGATAGTGCAAATAAAATATTTATTTGTTGAAAACATTTTGTGAAGGAGCATTCAGTGGATTATTACTGGTTTACAAAAAGGGGGACAGTGAGACTATCCTTTTGGCCTGGCGGAAGAAAACCGAGCTTTTGGAGTTCACGGTTCTTGTCAGTAATGAAGCCCAAAGAGACTACTGTCTTGCTACTACTGACTGTTGCCATTCATGCTGGTAAAATATTGCTTCCCTGGCTGAAATTTCAAAGATGAACTTTAATCCCATGGATTGGGTTGTCGCAAAGTATAGGTAAGTTAGCTTACCAAAATATCAACTTTCACACAAAATAACTAGGCAGATGTAGACGAAGACGGTTGTTGACAATAATTTGAAAACGTCTTCGTTTTAAACGTGCTTATTCAACGTCCTTCGGGAGATTTTCCAGTTTTTACTCGCAAAGAGTTGCATAATCTGTTCAAGCGCTATCTTATTGTCCGTTCAAGATTCTCTGTATTCTACGTGAACGTAACGCCAATTAAAAGCTTAGCTCACTGCAATCGCAGCAGTGTATCCTGATTGGCCCTTTATCGCAGACTGCAGAGTGGCAGGTCATACAGGGACAAAATTGAAACTAACCTTACAAAAAGGTTTTTTGCATACACACCTTGGTTTTCCTATCTGCACAAACTTCAAATGACTAATAAGTCGTTAGATGATGCCGGTGGCAGTTTTCTAACCACTTCCTGGGAACACCGCTGGTGGAAACTGGGAGGCATTTGCATTACAACAAGTACAACCATCTTCCTGGCTCTCCTATGCGACACAGCAATATGTTCTTCCGCGAAGTTGGCGAAGACAGCATACTTCTATATTATTTCTCTTTCTGGCATACTGTTGATCAATATTCTCTGCAACTGGCCAGTAAACGCTTTAATCTCTATTCTCCGTAAGTTACCTTCTACTTGATAATAAAAACTCCCGAAAAATTGAGGTTTACTAGGAAGAGAATGCGTAATGTTTTTCCAGAGTGAAGCTTGAAAGCCTATTTTAAACGTGACACTATCTGTCACATACCGAATCGATCTATGAACGTCTACTAGCGTAGAGATTTCTCTAGGTTTGGTTATCCTTTAACCTAGCAAATATCATTGGCTTCCGACCGTTTAAGTTGCAAAATTATAGGTTTGTTAGGCAACATCTTGTCCGTTAGACAAACGGAAACAGAGTGCAGAATGGCGAAATATTCATTTGTAACTAATGGAGGTCATCCTGATTCATTTAATGCTACGAGATTTTTAGTCAAACTGCATATAATGAGTACATCATTACAACTTTAGATTTTAAGGTTTAGATGTCAAGTTCACGGAATCATAGTCCAGTCTTCTCTATTAGGTGTTATTTTAGCTTATTTGACGTTTTACTTCTTACAAGCTGTTTAGCTGGAAAAAATTATCTCCTAAACTAATTATTTTAAATGCAATCCGGAATACAAAAGTTTTCCGATATTCGCTTATTATGACATGTTGTCGCTGTGTGATGTTTTTCGTTTCTCATAAGCTACCCAATATGTGAAATAATTATGTCATAGGATGGTTGAATTAGTAACTTAATCAAGATAAGCATAAGGATTTTTGGTTAAAAAGATTTTATCATTATAATATATATATATACCCACTGCAGTGGGTAGAGCGTTGGACATCTGCCCAACAAGGTCGCGAGTTCGAGGCTCGGGCGCCGCAGCGCCTGAGTTTGGGTATGGCTGGCTGATGACGGCTAATAAGCCAGAAATGGCCATTCTAGTCTCCCTTGTCTTGTCGGTCATGTTATTTGGCCTATGTACTTAGATGCCTTACGGCTGCTGGCGGGGCTTGAGAGTTAGCCCCAAGGCACAACGGGACGAGTGAGTCCTGTAACCGATCGGTGAGTGCCCCATTACCAATGTCAATATTCCCGATCGAAACCGGCAAGACAACGAGCTCGTGGCGCAGTGGATAGAGCGTTGGACTTCTGCCCAACAAGGTCGCGAGTTCGAGGCTTGGGCGCCGCAGCGCCTGGGTTTGGGTATGGCTGGCTGATGACGGCTTATAAGCCAGAAATGGCCATTCTAGTCTCCCTTGTCTTTGTCGGTCATGTTATTCTGCCTATGTACTTAGCTGCCTTACGGCTGCTGGCGGGGCTTGAGAGGTAGCCCCAAGGCACAACGGGACGAGTGAGTCCTGTAACCGATCGGTGAGCGCCCCATTACCAATATATATATATATATATCTATGTCGGAAGTACGGTATAACGTCTTTGCCATATAAGATTCATACTACTTGTAGTACTACTTGTTTGTAGAATGGGCATTACGTGGTTTTTCCACAGTGGTTGATTGTCTTCGACCCAAATGTTCATTGAAATTTCGGGTCTGACCCTAAAAAGTCATGTCCGAAGCACCTGACTCCATGTCCCTGCACTTAATAATTTCAGAAATTATTTACCCGATTATTCTCTGGAGTCCATATACCAGAAACCGCATAGAGAACGCTGGGGACCCACTGAGGAGCCGAACCCCTCGTTGCTGTGTCACACAGCAGCAGAAACATCGGCGAAACACGTGTCTGGGCTTTTAGCTAGTATCTATGTCGGAAGTACGGTATAACGTCTTTGCCATATAAGATTCATACTACTTGTAGTACTACTTGTTTGTAGAATGGGCATTACGTGGTTTTTCCACAGTGGTTGATTGTCTTCGACCCAAATGTTCATTGAAATTTCGGGTCTGACCCTAAAAAGTCATGTCCGAAGCACCTGACTCCATGTCCTGCACTTAATAATTTCAGAAATTATTTACCCGATATATATATATATATATATATATATATATATATATATAAGTCGAACAAGTGCTTAACACTCACTGATGTGGTTAGGATCTCACTCGATCCAATTTTGTCCGCCCACCCGCCAGCTACCAACCGGCGATAAATGAACGTTGTGTCATAGGACACATACGACATATAATGCACATGTATGATTGCTAAGGGTGCAACAGGCAAGAGGCAGACAGCTGTTTCACGGTTGTTACCGATCATCAGTACGTCATATGCCTTGTGCAGTGAGGTACATAAATAAGTCAAACAAGTGCGTAACACTCACTGATGTGGTTAGGATCTCACTCGATCCCATTTTGTCCGCCCGCCGCCCAGCTCTCTACCGGCGATAAACGAACGTTGTGTCATAAGACACATACCACTTATAATGCATAGGTATGTTGCTATGGGTGCAACAGGCAAGACGCAGACAGTTGTTTTACGGTTGTTACCGATCATCAGTACGTCATATGCCTTGTGCAGTGAGGTAAATAAACAAGTCAAACAAGTGCCTGGACTTGTGGATTGCACTGGAAAACGTGTGTCCCATATGGAATTAAGTCACTAACCTTCAGATTTTGTCTTAGGATTCATCGAATGAGTATTGGGCGCACATGCACGTGCTGGCGTGGGCTCAAATCTCACTGAGGTTGCCGAGTTTTTAACATGTGGGTCAAAGAAATATATATTAAGCAGTTTGTTAAGTTCTCTTGTAATTGCACCAATGACCGTTTTTTCTTCAAGGATAAACTATTCATAAAAATGCACGCAAGAAGGCGCCTTCTTCCTTGCTATTGCAGTTCATATTCTCAGGCAAAGTTTTTTGGAAGGGACAGCAATCGAGGTTTTCAAATGAGTAAATTTTTAAGGTACCAAAGAGCTGATGGAAAGGTATCAACTCCTACTATGATTTATGCCTATCACTTTCCAAGCATGTAAATGCAGTGTTTAGGAAGAAGAAGAGTACTCAGCGATCGAAAAATAATTGTTCTCTAAAGAAAGTGCCTTAAGTCGTGTGGCAACGGTAGATTATAAAAACATTTCATCCGGCAGGAATTTGGCTTACTCCAGGGGGATCAAATCGTAGACAAACCAATTTCATGACAAGTGCTTTATGTTTTGAACTATGAAAAAAAACTCTGCCTGTTGTCCTAATGATTTATACTCGGATAGTTACAATCTTAACACTATCATGTTTTCAGGCACATTAAGGGCCTAATGGAAATCCTACAATCAAATCCATTTAGACAGAAGAAATATGCGTGCATTTAAAAATACATCTGACGAATGGGTAAGAAATGCTTGCAACCTACAAAATTCACACGTGCGCCCAATACTCAGTCGATAAATCCGAAGGCAATATTTGAAGGTTAACGACTTAATTCCATATGGGACACACGTTTTCCTGTGCAATCCGTACTAAAATGCTTTCATCTTCTCTATGACAACAACCGTCAACTGCGTTTCTTGGCAATTATTCTACTTATCAAATTCATACACGCAAAGCTCGTGAGTCTAAAAATACTTTTAAAAATTTTCTATTGCAAATCTATACTAATAAACATTTCAACCACAAACACTATGAGAGATATACATTTTGGCTACTGCGACTATTTATCTTATTGAAATAACTGGTTTACAATCAATTCTCACCAATATTCTCATCATCTGCCGGGAAAACCGAAGTTTGAACTCAGATTCGGTTCAATATCAATTGCATGTTGGATACTGCGATTTTACAATCAAAAAGTTCCTCGGTATAATAGACCGCTGATATGGTCCGATTGCTAGATGCAATACTGTCCATTATAATATGCAAGCTCGTCAATATTCTCATCATCTGCCGGGAAAACCGAAGTTTGAACTCGGAATCGGTTTGATAGCAATCGAGTACATGTTGGAGACTGTGAATGAACATGCTAAAAGTTCTTCGGTATAATAGACCGCTGATATATTGTCCATTTTAATATGCAAGCGGAACTCGAAGTCAAAAGCATGGTTTTATTCTATGTTGCGATTAGAATACATACGTTAACATCTCCCAACTAATTTAACTATGCATCATTGCTGACATATGATTTAAATTTTGCTGTTAAACTGTACCTCATTTTAGTTGCTAAGGGACAGCATTAGCACAAGGAAGTATTTGATTAACCATTCCTGAGTATTGATGTCTTCGATTTAGGACTTCAAATCTCATGTATAAATTGTGAACGAACCTTCGGCAAACTAATCACATTCAACGGAAACTCTTGTTATTTAAAAAGTTCAGTCTGCGTTATTAAAAGGATTATAACAGGAATCGCTGAAGTAAATTCCTTAAGAGTGTTTCATGAGGTCAATGAAATTTTTTGCACCTTAGAGGTAACCGAATGTCTTTAAATAATGCAAACCATTCTGTGTTTAATGAATCCAGGAAAAGCGTACTTCAGCTAGAGTTTTGATGCATCTTTAGTTATAACGGAGCCCAATTTTTAGGGCAAAAGTTCGAACTGGTAGCTTCTAGTGACTTTATCATGAGTATCAATTGCTACTGCACATTGAAGAACATTAATTTTCGGTTTAGTCTATGAACGACAACAGAAATTATTCTTCCTTACTTTTGATAGCTCTCATTTAATACAAATGCATTTGCAATATTTTTTACAGTCATTATATAAGTCATTAGGTTGTGTTGAAATTCACATCGCTCTGATACCAATAATCAGTGAGTTATTTTAGTAGGAACGCCAAATCTTAGATCTATCTTACTAAGTTCAATACTAACAGACAATACAATTGCATTTTAAAACTCGAAGTACAACGCTCCTACTAACTATTATAAGTAAAATATTAACTAGGTACCACGCTAAAAGTTGGTTGAACTGAAATGTCTACCCAGGCGTCCCATGCTTTGAAAATATTATCTTATTACTGCCCAGCTAATTCTGATTTCATGCCTTGCATAACAATATTTCAAACCAAGGAAATTTAAAACACGAGAAAAATAAAAATCTATGAGAAAACTAAAGTATTTATTTCCATCCGGCATGATTTAGCTTTTTAATTTCCGAAGCAATTATTTGGCTAACTTTGTTGTATATTTTTTGGAATAAAGCCTTGTATGCTCCGTCAGAAAGGCAACTAAAATCTTTGGGCGCAGAGGGATAACTGCGTAATAGGCGTAAACTGTCAAACGGCAGTCAGTAGTACGCACATTGCCCAACACAAATTACTGACTGCGTTTTGGCAATTTATGAATAGTGCACGTTATCCCACTAGGCCTGTTGGTGTTCTGCTTAAATATGTTCATCAACTTTCGGACTGCGCCTATGAAACTTCATTCTCAAGAGCTTACACCAAGTTATTGTATTAATTTCTGAGGATATTAAAAAACTGAGCAGTGTTTACTCTACCAGGTTTTAAAATACCGAATGTTTCCTTTATGTAGATGAAATTCCGTTGGACTGTTTTTCAGAGCACACGCTTTTAATGACTTAAAGTAGGTGAATTTGACAGTTCGTGCCGCATGAGTGATATAATAAACAAATACTTTAATAATATTTTGTCAAGTTATGGTACTAATTGGTAAGAAATATAGATTTCATTGATTTTGCAGCATCAGCTACTTTAAACCGGATGCACGAACACTGCAGAGCATTCTTGTTCATGGAGAACTTTTGCTGTCAAGTCATCCTATTTCACCTGATTGGATCAAGCAGCGACGCATATGCGCGAATAGTTTTCCCTGTCTACTACCTGCGTTCATCGCTGCATCCACTTGCAACTGCAATCAAACTATCCGCGCCTTGGATTGTGGGTTCATTTCAGGCCTTGACGCAAACTTTCTTTTTCAACTCCACGGGGACTGTGTATTTTGACAAGGGTTTAATTTGTCTCAGCAAGGATCCAAACTTTTCGATTTTGCGAACAGCACTTGGGCTTCTGTTTCCCCTTGTTACGGGAATGGCATTGCTTTTGCTAACCGCTTGCAAGCTCAGAGCTGCTCATGGTAAACTTTCCTTGAGAAGGTCACGCATGCCAGGAGAAAAACGTCATCAGATATCGGGGGTAAGTCATGCTACCTCTGAGCAGTGAACCTTCTTTAGCACTAAATAATTGTATTTGTTTGCATCTCGTCTGATTTATTATTTAATTCGGATTTTAAAAATGTATTATTCGGTAGCTGCAGAAAGATTTGTGTCTGAATTTCTTATTTACTAATTTCTAAAAAGGTTTGCTTAACCAGAGTGTTGTGAACATTACTCCTTGAATATCTAAGATAAACAAAAGCGCGCCCTTCGACTTGCCTGATTTTAAAACGCAATGTTAAAGCTAGTCAGTTTAAAGAACAATATGTCCATCTATTTCTTGCAGTTTATCAAAATCCGAAAGCAAGCAATTTTCTTCTCATGAAAAGAGTTACCATCGTGCATTTAAAACTTGAGCATTTCTCAGTATGCTTAAATATGCATCATGCATATGGGGACACAAGCTTACCGTTTGCGATTTTATCTAGAGTATTTCGTTAAATTAAATGCGTATTTCATTCGGGATAACATTTAATGGAGTCTTGCGTTCAATGCCACATTCAATTACTGTATAATGCGCATAAAATGCTAGGGAGCTTCGAGTAGAATAGGCCCATCACTCAAAAAAATTTAAGTAAATGTGAGAGATTAATTTGTCTAATCTGCCCTACAAAATCAATCTTCACATCGAAGTTGGTTTGTAATGGATGCGTTAGGCTTTATTGATCCTCCATTTTTCCACAAAGTGATCCAAGCAACTCTGTTCTTTGCTAGGCTTCAGTTTTTTCTCGATCGATTAAGTTATTAATTATATTTTGATTGACATTTCGGTGTGTCGGTTAATGCATTGATGCCAAAACTGTACAAGAATATTTTACTTCATCCATGATGCTCATGTTAACATTTAAGAAGCTAACTTCCGCAAACGTATACTTTCCACTATTCATTATTCTCAGGCCTATTCAGTAATATAAGCTTCGTTAGATTTGCAAAAGTTTAAACTATCAATGAACAGAAAATATTGGGAAGAGGGTTAAATGTGTTTACTGAACGGGGTTGTAGCCTCAACTCCTGCCAGGTTGCGGTACAGCGATTAATGAGACAGGTAACTCACTTTCAGACACCTCCTCTTCCCTATCTCTCCCTAAACCACTAACTGAACTAGATAAAAATCCCCGACTCCTGAACATTATCTTCCTCATACGGTTAACTGGCTGTTTAACCTTTTTAAAAACTCTACCGTCACTTGTATCACTACACAGGCCTGAGGATTAATGATAGAAAAACGAACTTGCCTGTTCAGATCTTCCAGAATATCCCAAACACGTTCTTGCCAAACTGGTGGGTTGCACGTGTGAAAACTAGACAGTTGACAGCGCTCTCTATAGATTATACTCTTTACTCTTTCCTCTGATCGAAACCGACATGGCAAGGAGCCCGTGGTTGAATGGTTAAAGCGTTGGCATTCTGGTCAAAAGGTCACGGATTCAAGCCTCATGTGGTGCAAAACCTGTGGTTGGTATGGCTGGCTGATGACAGCCAGTAAGCCAGGAATGGCTACTTCAGTCTCCCTAGTCTGTAAGAGTTACCCCAAAAATTCTAAGGGAACTAAAGAATTTAAGGTTTGCAGATGCACTTACGAAGCGCAGTGTAGATGCTTCAATTGGATTGAATTGTAATGTTTTTTTTAATATTTTGCTTTTTACTCAAGGAACCATATGCAAAAATGGCAATTACGTCATTTAAGTAGATTTGGACTTCAGCTGACTGCATAGAAATGCAATGTGACGTTATGAACACTTTACACAGACTATAATCACAAACACACAACAAACTACTCATCAAAACCTGATGCACGAGCTTAGAATAATATTCGTTGGAGCAAAGCTTATTGCAAAAGAACAGCAGCACTGGATCCAATATCCTCCTGGACAACGAAGCGCTATTGTACGGAAGATAACTCTGTTATGAATCTATTAGCAAATTGACGTTTTGAAACTGATGTGCACTGGCAAAGTGAGAATTGCATACAAGCCAACCACGCAGTCAAGTCGACCCAGCCGCTATCGCAACTAAAAAGTGATCCTAAAACAGTGGAAAAATTAATAAACTCTACTCAGACCAACTTGACATGAAACTTAGGACTGGGTTTGCTGTTGTGTAATTACAAATTTGATACTGGAAAGCCACTCAACTGGCTAATACGATAGTCTTTTAGTTCATTAGTCCCGAATATCTCTTCAATTTCCTGCTCATTAATTGATAACGCATCACCTCTCTTAACGATAAATGACTAGCATAGTATACGCCCTACTTAGACGAAGTAACTAAATGACATGTGCAAGTCGAGCAAATTTGAAACGTATGCGATAATGTAATGCACCGTATGACGCTGGATATGCGTTTAAGATTTCAAGAATACAAATTTTATACTTTTCGTGTAAAAAAATCATACACTCCTCTATGATTTTCAGAAGGTAACATATAAGGCTCATAATCATTTCCATTAAATATGGACTACGCTGTATATTTGTTGAAAAGCATTGATAAACGGACAGGTAAAATGCTCTTTGAATGCACATAGCACGGTTTAAAAAAATATAATAATAAAAAACTTTTAAAGCACTTCACTTGAGCGTGGTGGTTGAGAACGAATTGAAAATTCTTCAAATTAGAATCCAAAAGAATATCTTTGTACATGTCTTTTAGAAAATATATTCGAATTTATCAGACGATTGAACAGCAGTAGAAGAAAAGTCTACTATTTAAGTAGCCATTTGCATAACATGTTGTTTTTGCAGGCAGCTGAAAAACAATGCATTCAAAAGTCAAACAGTTGTTGTATACGCATGTTAATAGGGAATTATTTCACATTACTAAGTGTTACAAATTTATTTGAGTAATTCTTCCTAAGCGAAAACATGCTTTAGTATTGTGGTTACTATTTTATGGAATCTGTCACTAAATTTACGCACATATGAAGGTTGGTAACGTAGAGTACTCGATTGCAGGAGAAGTCAAATTTATGTGTTTAACTTATTGAAATTGCAATGAGACTAAATTGAAAATCAATATAAAGTAGGGCCATTCAAAAAGGTGATAACGCGCAACGTTACAAACCATTTGTATAGCAGTTCCCTAGACTTCACCATCCTTTTTGCGTATATGCACATATTTACACTGCGACTAACCTATCTTTATTGTTAAACACTTCTTTAGGAAAATCCTCTTTGTTCGTCCATGCAAATATACAATTAAAAAGTTTTCTCTGTCGAAAATAGGCTAAAGTTACTGCGAACGCCCCTCTTTACTATCTGCTTTGGCCATGGACAGTTACAAATTCGCTTCTTCTAGTAATGAAAGTGCGTACAGTAAATGGGCAATCTCATAAAACATTAATCAAAATTCTGAAAGTTGTTTTCAATCAGGGAGTGGTTCTTTAGTCGTGTTTTAATATTAAGTATCGTGTGGCATAATCCTCAGATACTTCAAGCATGTCGGGAAGCCAATTTTTGGATTATTTTATGTTTAGCCACCCGAAAAGCCATGCTCTATTAAAAAGGACTAATTAAGTATTATGAAGTTCCACATTACTTTCCAGTAGCATTTCAATATTTATTTTTTTATTGTGCTAACAGCGATTATTTGCTTAAACGTATTTATCAACTGCCAACTTTCAAATAAATACAATATGTACCAACCATTTAATAAAAGTCTGAACTCAACTGGTGGAAGCAAAGCAAGTGTGATAAGAACACAACGAGGAACTGACTGTGTATGAAGCTGCACCGTGACAGGTAAATACTTTTGTAAGAAATACTAACCACTGAAGACAATGAGATAATATTAACTGAGATTGCTTCTTTTTCCTAGGTTACCCAGAAAATGGCACGAATTCTTTTGCAGTTTTGTCTGCTATTGAGTTAGGAAAGTTGCAAGAATCTGCACTAGAAACCGATAACATTTCTTTCATGAACTTGCTTCGAGACCGAGTGTAGATATTTCGGGAGATTTCAAGGTGTTTGCCCCTTTTCAGATGCTTTGCGTTTTTGCATTCGTTAATGACGGCTCAAAGATCGCTAACAGAACTCACTCGTTGTGCTCTGCCTTGAGGCTGACCCTCGAGCCCCCCCCCAACCCCCGCAGCAGCCGCACGGCGGCTAGTTGTAGGGGAGGCAGATGAATATTGCTGGCAAAGACAAGGGAAATTGGAATAGCCATTTCTGACTTATCAGCCGTCGTCAGCCGGTCATACCCAACCGCAGGTGGCGCACCACCTAAGGATTGAACTCACGACCCATTGATCAGATTTCGAACACTAAGCATTTATCCTCGAGTGGTACACCACCTGGGGTGTGGTATGACTGGCTGACGATGGTTGATAAGGCAGAGATGGTCATTTCAATCTCCCTTGTCTTTATCAGCAACATTCATATACATTTTATTTTTTAATGGAATTAAATTAGCTTCGTGGAACTCTTTGTATATTTTCTTACAGAAGCCGGCTTTACTTTTATACATTTGAGTTATGAGCGTGCATAGCTGATACGTTTATGGATCCTAACTTCAAAATTGCATCTCTCGCATACTTTATGATTGCTTTAAGCTAGTTGACGAACGTGGACCATATTTATCTGAGCCAACTGAATGCATAACCTTTAATGTTTCCTTGAAGGTTTTGGGTAACTTATTGCAGTATCGATCAGTGGTTTGAGGAATAAATCTGCGTTCCGCATAAACTAGCGCTTCGCTGCACGTAATATAAATTCATCAAAGTGACTATCTTCTTTTTTTGGATAATTCAAAATTTTCTTGCAATTTGATATCTAAATCATCTATATAATTTATATCTTCAACAGTTACAAAAGGGTTATTCGTTACTACCATATGTCTCGGACGACCAAATATTTAACATTTTGTCATTAACTAGTAACTTAAAGGTAGCAAAATACAAGTGCAGTTTTAAAATGATGAAGTAAAAACCCTACACTTTTAAATTTTCTTACAAAAGTTGTAAGTGAGGACGAAACTTCCGGACA
The DNA here is from genome assembly GCA_017591395.1 of Schistocephalus solidus. Lineage (NCBI taxonomy): Eukaryota > Metazoa > Platyhelminthes > Cestoda > Diphyllobothriidea > Diphyllobothriidae > Schistocephalus > Schistocephalus solidus. The sequence continues at coordinate 116,365 of WEDG01001469.1, forward strand.
AACTGCAAATATTTATATCCCCATTCACTCTTCTAAAATGGCCTTTTGCAAACAAGCCAGCATGTGCAAACGCACCGCCTCAGAAGTATATCTGTTCTGTTGCATGAAATATTGGCCAGCACTTATATTGAATGCAGTTGTAAAAGCTTTGATGAACATATTGAAAAATTTGAATAATTCCGAATTGTCCGACTGGTTCAGCTACATGAATGAATAAAACAGGTTTACTCTGTGATTAACACCAAATGACTTTTAAATGTTTGAGCGTTTACCAACGAAATGAATAGCATTATTGATACTTTCCAGATATTGGCCTGAACCTACAAAGTTATATTAGGAAGGTGTTATAAAAATTGAGAAGGGTTTAAATATCGCAGCCTTGAGTAGAAGCAACGCCATAAGAGCTAGTCCAATTTTCTGTCAGCCAAAAACTCTTCGCCGGCCTCTAATAGCTCATATTTCCTTTTCACGTCTACCCGCTTCTGAAGGATGTTGTGCACTTTAACTGTTGTCATGAAAGATGTGCATCTCTATTGGCAGAAATTTCTAAGGCTTGTTCAATTTGAAGTTTTTCCTTGTGCATCCAAAAACCGGTTAAGATTATCTATTGAAAAGTTGTCCAGTTATAAAATTCTTTCTTCGACAATATTATCCACGGCTTAAAAGTTCTTAAGTAGCATGATGCAGTTTGAGATTACAGGCCTATCCGTTTAGTCTGAAATCGAGCGATTAATTATTTCCGTGAATTATTTTTTCCATTTACTAACACTGTTTTTATGAGTAACAGGAAGCATAACACACCGAGTCAGGGAGATTCATTCAAATTACTTTATATTTCCATTATAGTATCTTGTCACTGTTAAAAAGTTTTAGTAAACCTTATTAGCCTGAACTGTATTGTGAAGATCGGAGCTGGAGTTTCGGGAGATTCTTATCACACTCAAACATTTGGTAATGCAAAAGTTCATTGATTCCTTCCCAAGGCGCTTTCAAGTTATTAACAATCTAAATATACTTTATTTTAAAGATAAGAAAACATTTAAAGGTAGCAAACACTTGATATGTTTGCTGTTTTTCTATTCAAGAAGAGGCCGTAGAAAACCATTGCATGGATTTTTTGTAAGAATTTAGTTACGGTCATGTTCTGTAAAAATCCGATGCTGCAAAACTTCACAATATAGATTCATGCAAGAAAATAACAAAAAGCGAGATGTTTCTCCGTTTTTTGCTTTCATTAGCCTTCACTACGGAGGGCCACATATGTCGGAATCCAAACAAGCATTGGTTTTTTAAATTAAGTGATGGACTAGGAAAAATAGGAAGTGAACCAGGCAGAAAAGGTTTCTGTGAGATTAGACTGACTCGCCATATCTCCTTGCCGTCGAAAGCTTGCCTAAACAAACTTTTTATCTGTACGGATCGTTAATCTGTCCTCGGTTTCCACGTCTGGAACCACATTTACTGGCTGTACGCGCTTCCCGTTTCTCACACTTGGACATTCAATATGTTTAACTTACCTTGTGGCAGTCCCGTTTTTGCACATTTGTTACTAATAATCATAATGTATGCCAAACACGCTTATTTTTACGGCAATTTGTTTGCTAAAATTTAAATTTGATCTACATTTTCTGCCACATTAGAAAAAGAAGAATAAAATTTGTGTAGGAAAAGTATGGTTTTGGGTTTTTATAATTCAGAATTATACAAAAGTAAATGTCTCTTAAAATTCTGTCAGCTTTCATTGCCAACCATGCTATCATTTCTAAACATTTTCTGAGAATGTGTCTATAAAACTTCATTTCAAATTGCATTACAATTAGCTGACAGGATACTTTTATAAAAGTTAACCACTTTTGTTAGAAAGTCCAAAACATTAGATCTGTCTTTATCTAGATTCGTATTTCGGTGATTAGATAACCTCAGTAGGTAGGCAACGAAACATTTTCAATGATTGATGAAAATTTTTAAATATATTTTGATACGGGGTTTAAATTAACAATTTAAAGTCGATTGCAATTAGTTTTATTATCATTGTCGTGTTATGTTTTCAGGAATACCAACTCTGCCAAAATCCACCTGTTTTTCTGTTACTGTATAAAATATTCTACAAAATGCACATGAAAAATTCCCGACACATTGAGGGACTAATCTCATGCAAATTTAACCAACATAATGAAGTGGGTTTACAAGTACATTAGAGTATGTAATTACGGTTGTACTATTAACTTTCCTACATCCTAAGGCAAGGATATCGCGGATACGGCAAGATGCCAGCTTTTGAATGCACTGCTTTACGGATGCCTGAAAAAATTCATAATTGGTAAAAAATGATAACTTATGGAGTATGCATTACTGCTCTTGATTTTCGCTGCCCCATTAGTTTATATATTTTATAGCAAACGTAGGCAAAGGTATTTTTTGCACACATAGTGCAGATTATTACCTCCTCGTCATATTTTGTGTTCAAAGGAAGGCCATATTAAGGTTTCAGAAAAGTTTTCTAATTCCCAAATATTGTTTAGCCCGATCTGTCTTAGTGTGTATGTTTAGGTTTTCCAGTCTACAAGCTGCATGCTTTCCGGGTAAGGAAAACCATACCTTTTCTATACTGATGAGAAGATATCGTATACTTTTCAAAAAGGTTTGCAGTTCATGTGAACTGCATTGTATAATTTATCCTTGGCATAACTAAATGAATTTTTAGAAGCTAATCAAACAAATGTTGCACAGTATAAAAGAATCTAACGATTAAAAACAGTCTTAAACCAAAAGATAGTCTTACAACAAGTATAATATTTGAAAGGGAAATGATTAGTTGTAACAGGAGTATAAGAAATATATTTTTGTGCACTTTTCCTATAAATTATATTTCAAAATTTATAAGAGCACTTAAAATCAATAGGAAAAATGCATACAACTTAAGCGGTCACTTTTACCTGGTGGTCAAGAAGCTGCGCAGTCAAAAGTCGGCAGCCTGCAGCCTGTCAGGAATATCTTCTCTTTGGTATGTTATCGTAACCCTACACGCATTTCAAAATTTCAGTTAAATTTGAATGAGATCGGTCACTGTAGTAAAAAAAGGCATGCGTAGCGGTTGCTTCTTGGTGTCTTAAACTGATATCTTGCAGCAAACTGCTTTTTAAACATTTACCCAAAATGCTGCGGTTCTAGTTCAAGTTTCTTCCGTCTTCGATAGCATTTTTGATATAATTAATTATAAACCAGTAGAGAAACATGTTGGCTTTCGATCAAAGTGTTTGGGTTTATTCTCATAACATTACGCTTTTCTTCAAAAAAGCTAAATTATCTCCTATTGCACATATGAAATTGGCACAACCAAGGCAAATTGGTTGTTTGCACGTCTCAAATCATCTTCTCAGAATTATTGAGGACGGAGTCCTTGATGTGCATGCCCCCAGACCGGACACGGAATAGGAACGCTCCCTTTGCAAAATATCATGATTGGTAAATATTCCCTATTTTTACTATCAACTCTAACTGTTAAACAATCACTTGCCACAAGATTCATCTTATTTCACATTAACTTTAACGCTTCTTTTCCTGGAATTCAGCGCATTCACCTGTGGTGCGGGCGGTTTCTGTTCCAGTGTTCTACCGGAGGAGTCATCTAAGCGTTTTCTACCGATGGTCATATTAATAATTTCACAAGACAAAACTATGCACTGTTAGCTACAAACTGGAATCTGATAAACACAAATCAGGTGACTACATAGGTATCGTACGCCGGAATTTGCTCATAATCATCTTCCAGCGTCTACCATATTGTATGAAGTTTTCCTTTATTACAAAGCCAATAGTTCTTTATCCCATTTTACATTGAAAGTTTCTTTTCAATGGTTTTATAAATAGGTGAAGCCATGCACTCACTGAAAATAAAAGTATACTACTTTAAATGTAAACACGTTTATCCACACGTATACTAAAATATTCATGTGTAATATCCGGCTATCGTCAGACACTGCACATAGCAGTTAATATATTGCGATTTACTTATATTTTTACACTTCGAGATGGGCCAATCAGGAACGGACGTTATGCAGGACAAAGATAGCAACGTTGCTAGAAACTTAAAGAATACTTCAGTTGATATATTTATCAAGCAAGGTAGGAAAGGTTCAAAAGCTTAAGTTAATTAACTAAATCAGGAAGGCTAACTTTGAAAGATTATAAAAAAATCAAACAAATTAGAAATTTATCACATTAATAGTATGCAACTCATATATTTTAGCACATCGTTGTACAGTTCAAGAGGTCATGGAAATTTTTGTGGATTATCGCGAGTTTCCTCTCGGTTTTCCAATCAGAAAGTGTGATAGGATACCATTAATTACAAATGCGAGTGTGAGCCCCACAATATTTCTTTTTCCTTGATCTTATTATATGAAAAAGCAAAATCGTATTGTAGTTAATAAATTTACCTCCTGCCAAAAACCTTACCTTTTTATGTTTGGTCCTCGGCAACGCATGCGAGTGCTTCTCTTGTACGTTTGAAGTGTCTCATGAATTATTTGTATACACATAAAGAGCAATTTGAAGTCGTTCATAATAACGGAAAATTGTGGTGCACAATACATATGCTGATTGAACAGCTCAGAGAAATTGCTGGGTTGATTCTTTTTGTTAAAAATATCCAATATATTAGATAATTGTAACTCGGAAACATGCTACTGATGTCAATATGCACTGAATATCTTAAGGTTTTACAAGTTAATTATAAAACTTTGAAGTGAAAAGTTTTATGTTTTTAAGTAAATCTTCTTTAAAAACATAAGCAATTATTTTTTCAACACCACGTTTCCAATCAAAATACTGCAATCAAGTAACTTCAGCGCCTATCATTCAGATGCACATAAATTAATTTTTCATTTATTACAAGGTATAATTGGTATTTACTGTTGAATGCACATACTTATTTGTTATCCCGGTTGTTTTATTTATAGAACATAATCCTTTGTTGTACAAATCCCGTCCAGTCTTTTCACAGCTGCACCGAGTTATCGAAATCTCCATTCCATTGCAAGCATAGTCCAGCGAAATCTGGTCGGGTGAAGTCTAATGGTTCACTTATATCGCAGCACCGAAGACGGAACAATTCAGTTGTGGATGCTGAAAGAGCACTTCTATTTGACTGCCCAAAACACGGACAAATCCTCTTCTTGACCACTGCCGGTCAATCGAATTTAGAAACTACCAGTCCAGTTATAAAATCTTCTGCTCCGTCGCTTGTATGGTATCATTCGGAAGCGGAACCCTCCCAAGCACCACCAAGGCATGTTTCGTCATCGAAAAAGGAGCCACTGATGGAAATGCTCACTTCGGCGGATTCAAAAGTCGTCAACAGCAACCCAGTGATATCGGGGAAACGAATAAAGTCAAATTCAGTTTCTGAGTCTCCGCCCGCAGAATCTAATGATAATTGCAAGTGTCAGAGCAGCTGCCACTTACAGTGCGAAGAAGGACATAGAGACGCCTCAGTAGATCAGAGTTCCTACCACACAGAGGAATCTACAGTTGCAACAGAAGCAGACCTTTATGAGCAGAGAAGAGTAGCCCTGAACAATATGGTTATCTGCGTTGTGTCCATAAGCGCTTGGTCGCCCTTCATATTGGCCACTTTTTTGAAGGTGATGTGTAATTACAATGAATGTAGCTTTTCTATAACCTCATTAACACTACTGAAGTTCAAATGGCTCACATACTTGAGCTCCGTCCTTTACCTAATTGGTCTCATTCTTGTTGATAGCAAACTCCGCAACCAGGTAAATGTTTGCTTTGAACAGCGGTTGCGCATGTGGCAACAACGAAGTCCATTTTAAAAATACGAAATATAAACGTACATTTGAAGTTTTTATTCACTCATGGCTTGTTTCTGTAAGCAACTGTAAGATGCACGACTAACAGTGTGAATAAAGGCTCTCGGCGAAAAGTGTTAGATAAGAGTTCTTTTGTCGATTTCGATGAGGTCCAATGTGTGCTCCACAGCATAAGTGTATAGAGATGGTGATTTGAATGTGGATTAGTTTCAAGTAGACTTGCACTGCAGTTCCCTCTCTCTCTCTCTCTCTTCCCTCATCCGCATCTACCCGATGTAACGAAAGATTCAACAAGAGCAGCAGTTGGACTTAGCGCAGGTGGATGTGCCATGCAGTCCACATGTGGTGCCTACGCGTGCCACCACGCCCCCAAATGTTCGGTATTTGATATAACAAGACAATCCGAATGATGCCAATCGCGCTCCGATCTAGCCCCTGGGCTGGTCCAGCGCATCTACCACGCAGCCCTATTTAGGGGGCAAAGTGCGACATAGAGCGCAATATATAAACAGGCTTTACTTCCTGCGAGTGAAGGTGTGGTCACTTTATCAGAGAAAATAACTTTACCTCAAGTAATTGAAGAATGTCTTGCTGAATCACATGACCAAATCGAGGAGAGGATTTCTTAATGTCCTCAGAATTATGTACTATGTCTTCTTCTTTCACATTTATAGTGCAGTTCTTATATCGCCAGTCCAGTTAGGGTTTACCAGAAATCACTCATAACATCGTCAGTAATATTTATTACATCCAATGAGAACAAAATGTGATCTCTCTTGCCGGTTTAACAGCCACCGGCTTTCCATGATGCCGTCTTTTGTCTGGCAAATTTTGAATTTTTATTTCGAAAATTTAGTTAAAAGCAAACTTTTGTCCTCTTTCTAGCCTAGTCGTAAAAAAACAGGTGAATAATTGCTTATAGAGCGAAATTTTAGCAACAGACATGCTCAAAAATATAGGGTGGTGGTAAAAAAAAGCATGCAACAGTCTTTTTTCTGGAAAGTCTCTATGCTATTTTAGTTCGCAAAGTGTGTAAAGATAGCGTTGATGGTAAACCAAGACGAAATTTGCTGAAAAATATGTTCACGAATGACGAATAATAATAGAAAATCGAAATTTTTCTAAACGTAAACATTCCTTGTGCAGAATAAAAAAAGTGTAATTAGATTACCACAACTTGAAATGACGATCTGGTTGCATGTAAGCGTCTAGAATCTTATGGTGCACACAAATAACATGGAAAAGCATTTGTACTATTAATCATTAATGTAATTAATACAGAGCTTCAATGACCAGTTGTATAATCGCGCAAATACATAATCATTATCTTAAAACCTATAAATACCGAACCATGTTGCCATTAGTGATACTCCTGGTTTCAAAAAACAAAAATAGCTTCGCATAAGATATTTCGGTTTTAAATATTTCACCGATGGCTTCTTTGCTTAATATTTTCTGAAAAATAAAAATATAAAAGCACAGAAAACTTAAACAACCCAGGAAAAAGATGGAAACAAGATGGACTTTTGAGCTGACTACTAATTAATGTTATTTGTTTGCGGTCAGCCAGTTTGACGTTTTAAATCCTTCTTACAGTCTACCTGAGAGCTCATAGCTTTTGGTTGGTGTGCCAAATGTCCATGTGAGACCTAGAAAACTAAATTTTTTAATTGATCCCATTTTGCAAATTTTCGCGTTCTTGACATCTTCTGAAATGTTTCCAGAGGAAGTGACGAAAAACAATAAAATTTGGGATGAACATATTACATTAAGTATAGCAAGGAAAGTAGGTTGGTTATTTCCCTTGAAATAACAAAACACCTAGACAAAAACACTCAAAAAGTAGAAAACGCCTAAAATACGCGTAGTTCAATTCAAATCCCAAAGGATAAGCAAAAACCTATTTCATGAAAATCATCTTTATAGCAGCAAAACCAACATTTCCGTAAGCACAAATATTCATTTGTCAGGATTTGCACCCAAAAATGTATAGAGGCAAGTCCTACACACAGAACACGATATTAAGCTGAAACAGGACGAAAAGAATTTATAAAGCTTGAATTTGAGGTAATTCGTAGCAATTTATTCTCTTGCGATTCGTCATGCAAAGATCAAATATGTTTTACAAGGAGCAATTATAAAGCCATAGATACTAAATACAAAAACTTTTGGAATGAAAATTGGTGTATTGAGGCAGCCATGGGAAGAGTAAAATAAAAATCATTTCAACCGATATTAGATAAAATAACAAATTTGCCAAACAAATATTCAATGAGCACCAATTTGTGACGAAAAACTTTGAAAATCCAAAAGAGTCGAAAGTTTTTAAAATATTAGAATATAGCTACTGACACTTAAAAAGCAGATCATTGATTTTATTTGATATAATCTAACAGGTTCTCCTTAAACCAGTGAAAATTAGCTGATAAATGTTTACGTAGTGAATCATTCCGTTTACTGTCTACTAACTTAGCGACTTAGAGGAGTCACAACCTTAGTCTGCACAGAACACACGATATAAAAGACAATTTTCGCAAACAGTTATGAAAACGTACTGACGCATTTGCAATTTTTTTTCATTTTTTGTTGCATATGGATAAGGTCTAGGTAGACTTTTGTTTGCGTTAGCAGTAATTTACTTCATTTGATGGGAATCGGTTAGATTACTTCCATACATTTGGCTGGTCTTACAACATTTCAAACTGACCCTTAAGACGTTTGTAATGCTTCCTTTAAACTACTTCCAAAACCTTTACGTATAATATAAAAGCAATGCGTTAAATAGACAAGCGACACAATAAAACGTACGAGTAACTTATCGACACAATTTTTTCAAAATTCGACTTGAAAACTGTACGAAATAAAGTCTGTGGTCAGCTGTTTGTTCGTGTCATATGCATACGCAGTCAGATTTTTTTAAACAAATTTGTCCAAAAACTGGTATGAACTGATTTTTTTCTCTTTACAACTCGCTCGTTCAAATTTCATTTCCTGGAAAAGGCATCTAAACGCATATCTATAAATTCAACTATTGAATTAGCATCACCCTTGAGGTAACTCGCTTTCAGGCAATATTTGTTGCGATGTTAATAACGCAGCTTTAAAAGGCCAAATTAAGGTGATATTTTCGTAAGGGAAACATGGAACTGTAAGTGTGAGCGACAAACACGGAATTTTTCAATTTTTCTGAAACTTTTAGATTTGATTTTAATCTTCCAGCCTGGCAATTCACGTGAAGAAATCTAACTCGCAGTTTTATATTTCGATCCATAAACATCTATAAAAACCTTACTTGTATACGGTTGCATAAACTTAGCAATGATGGAATGGACTACGAAATTCTTTTAAATGAAGATCAGTCTGTTTATGCGAATGCAGGTGCAGCAGAATAATAAATAACTTTCAACCCAGGATTCAGATGCACATTATGTATCCATGCAAAAACTTCGGTGAACACTGCGTAAAAATTGAAGGATTGGAGTGGTCAGACATAACATACTACTCAGCCAATAGAAACAGAAAAAAGAGTTCTATGGAGTATTTCAGAAGAAGAACAGGTGATCCCTGGAACAAGAAATTAATTGGGCTGACGTTTCGAATTCATACTTGAATCCAGCATCTGGGAGAGTTGCAGACCCTTATCTGATAAAGTATATATCCTTCGGTTAAAAGTACATAAAGCCACAAATGATAGTGAGGCTTCTCTTCCAAGTGTGCAAGATTCACGTTTGACTGATTTTACGAATAAGCTAATAAGAGCAGTAAGTTGATAACTTTCAAAGCGTGCATGAATGACTCATTTTGGTTGGTAAAGAAATTACCCTTTTTTGTTGAAAGCATGGCAGATTCAATACCACTTCCACGACCGAAAGTTTAGTCTTACTACGATTTCTTTTCTTACTTATCAGCTTATCGTGCCTGTCTTCATACTGTTCTTGTTGACTTAGAACTAACTGACTTAGCTTTTGTCAAACGGAAAGAAAGCCTTAAAATTCCTATGAACTTTTTCACCGAGGCGTAGTATTTAAGCTTATTAGACATTAATTATTTTGTCTATCTTGACAACTGCGTCGGGTTTTGAGACCTATGGTACCTTTTAGTAACGTTTCGTGAAATATACTTTGAAATCTTCTTTCTTCTATTCAATAAGCGAAACTAAGCATATTTGTTAAAGCTGAGAATAAAGATTTCTTCAATCGAACATATTTTCTGCTTCTTCAACATCAGAATTTGCATGAATAATGGATATTAGGACTTTGGACTCGTATTAAAAATTACCAATATTTATTCAGTCAACTGCTAATTGTGTGCTTTAGGTGGATCTAGCATACCCGTATGTGAAAGCGGGTACTTATAAGTCTTAGGTATAGCCAAGTTATTCCAGTCACAGAATACCCTGCTTTTCCTACACAGAGGGTGCCACCTGTACAAATGGTCACTTTATCTCACTGAATTAACACGCATTTCTTTTTGAGAATACGTTTAGATTATCCTTCCGGGGTCCAGTGCTGTTTTCAAAAAGGTTCTTTCAATTTTTAAAAATAAACAGCTAGACCAAACCTAAAAATAATAGGTAAAACAGCGTATTGTTCGTTTCGGTGGTTCTTAGCATTGTCAGTAAGTAGATCCTCTTCCTGCTTCCAAGTTGTATAGAACGATTTATTTAAGTTTATGACATTTTTCCGACCTACGATTTACTGCAGTAACATAAACGCAGCGGCCTGGCATCTACGGAGTAAGCATGCGCAAACTATTTGTCCTTCAGCAGATCGAACTACATGGATCAGCCAGGAACTCGAGTAACACCTTTTACCTCGGTAACTAACACGATAAACAATCACCACCGGCTTGACCGCATAGCTTTGTTTGGTGGATCTGATCGTTTTCCGTAAGAAAATCCCTACATTTCAGTCGAAGCATGAAGCCCCCATGGATTTAAGAGAGCATGGTGCAAGATACTCGCGATAACAATTATAAGGAGCTGTTCTGGTGACAATGAGTATTCGTGGACTGAACTTGGGTACGGACGCCTTGTATGGCCACCAGAACAGGACACTGCCCGTTTCAAATAAGTGTTCCTACGGTTAATTTCAGGAAGGGTAAATATACCCGTGTCTCAACACTAACACTAACCCTAACATAAAACTAAACTGTCCCCTTAATCTTAACCCCAGCCAAACTCTAAGCTTAACCCTACATTTAACACAATGAAAACCTCAACTCTTAGCCTAACCATGACCCTTACCGCAAATCTGACCTTAACCTCAAAATAAAACCTAGCCTTGGACCTGAACCTAACCCTCACCTTAATTCTAAATGAAATTTGCTTGGAATTTGGCACAAAGCCAAAGGGTGGTCCCTATTCCCCTGTCCTGGTTAGGCGTGCATATAAGGCATGCCTACTGAAAATTATCTGTTTAACCTGCAATTACTTGTATAGACCTAAACTGCTTGCTGAGCATGAGCATTATGCTTTCCACATCAAAGGCTGCAAAGAAAAGGCCTGTAAGTGACTAAATTTTTGCAAGAAGCATCTTTAAGGCATTCTATTGATTGACTAGTCAGCCCGGCATGTCAATACTGAGAATTTACAAAACAGACGCGGAGGGAACATTTGGAGCTGTCGAGGCGTTTAGACAGGACTGACTGTGTAAACTCGCAGCAGTGGCATGCCCACTCAAAGGCATCTTTTCGTTTTCTAGGAGCAAATTTATGAGCATAACTGGTAAGAATGACAGTTTTTAAAAGGGAATTATTTTATCGGAAAACGGCTTATTTTTCAAACATCTCTATATTCGCAAGTTATCAATCAATGTTTTCTTTTCTGAAACGAAGTTTGCAATACCCTCTTTAAGAAAGAAACGTTGCTTTGCAGCAAGGACTTCAGAGAGCCTAGTGTTTACATAATCGGACTAAATAATACTACACTGACACGAAATCGCCTGAATAGTTTTTGAGGGTAAAATAGTTCTGTGCTAAAGTTTGAATCAGTTCTGGGTCTGTAGGGCCGATTATGGTCTCCAGTTGCCGCGAAACGTTTTCTTTTGAGTCGTGCTGGATGTTTACTGGTAGAAACTTGCGTTAAGTTTTCAAAATGTTAGACCGTAATGGTCTGCTGTTATGGTTTGCCATCGTTCCAGTAGCTCAAATCAAAATATGTCAATTATACTTAACGGAACACAGCAAAACTTTCTTGGGATATAGATCTGAGTTCAGCATATGAACTGGAGTCCAACCTGCGGAAAGCCACGATTTTTTGCTTTCTGTTAACGAAATGAACTCTATTTTCATGTTCACTGACAATCCTATGACGACGTAGATCTCTCTCATGTCTGCTTGGAAAGCGTGGATGTGTTTTCAATCGAAAGCTGGCGTGGGACCGAAACTCCTAGTCATTTAACCTTGTCTATCTGTTGAAGACCCTCCTCCCCAGTAGAGCGTAACGAGTGTTTAGATTTTTCGATAATTTCTTGGCAATTTTTCAAGGTTCTGTTTCAACGCCTGTTGGCAACTAGTCATTATGCAGCGCGATTGGTCTTTCCGGAGGATGAGAATCAGGCAGGTCGAAATCGGACTATCGGAATTTCGCGAACGCACACTTGCACTTCCGCACATCTGCAGCATGAGGATAAACATCACAAATTCTTTTTATGGCTATGGTTGCGTTGTTTCCCTTGCGAATTCGTACAGAACGCAAAGAAGACCGTGTCTAACTTTAGATTATATGTCTCCCTTTTTGTTTGATCCAGTATGCAGAACAAACATTTTATCAAAATCTAAAAAAACAAGATCAAACAAAGGCATATGTTTCAAAATAGTAGACATAAATACTCAACGAGTAACACTCAAAAAAACATCGTAAAAAAACTACACTACTTTACAGTCACTCTAATTTTCACGTAATTACACCTCAACCGGAAGTCACCATGACAATAAGCAACTGCCAGTTACCGAGAAAACCAATGGAAAGCAAGATTTTAGTGGACATGAAGATGACGCTCAATCCGTGTTGTGTGGGAGTGGGTGATTTTTTAAATTAATTTGAATGAGATATGGTGGAAAAGGAGATAAGGTTGTTGCAGCAGGAAAGGGAGGCTAGGAATTGACAAAAACTGACTTTGGGTAGTCATAGCTGACGACCTTTAGCCAGTATTTACTTACACAAAGGCGTAAAGACAGGACTGTTATATGGCAACTGTGATGATGTTTACAGTCCATTGCAGTTAAAGCGGGTAAATCTAGTCGGTCGTCTTTGCAGATACAGTATTTACGGCCTGGAATATACGACTGGTTGGCCAAATAAATAAATGAAGGTAGTGCTTGATGGTAATGTAGTCCCCGGTGGTACTGCATATGCCTGAGAGTTCATCAACTGCAGTAGTTCCCAATGCCTGAGTTTTAGGGTCAAGTGAATTACAAGGAGAATCCGTGAAGTGTATTTTTCTTGGTTGCTCGAAGTCTGCCTACCATGCAGAGGCATAATCGGCCAACAGGGGATCACTAGACCCTTTCAGTGGCGCCTGAGTATAAGACCTTGTACAGGGCGAGGAGTAAACAAACACTTTGGGCAGACAAAAGCTCCGTCACTCATATTTACAGGCGATTAAATTCCGCAACTAGTGAATTTATAACGCAGTTGCAAGAAGGTGCACCACTGTAACAAGCGGGATATCCCCGAGTTTTCAACCAATCATTTTCCTATACTGAGAGGCTTATTCTTCGCCATTTAGAACGCTGCTGATTTAGGTTGCTTTCCAAATCTCGATGAGGGTTTTGAGGGTTTGGAAACATGAAGGCGGTACCACCCACCTCAGGTCTGATGTCCACAATATGCTAAATACTTGGGATCAAGTAGGGGATCAAGCCTGCTTTTTAAAGTACAATAATACCTCCCAGTTTGCGGGAGTTACGTTTATAAGCCTCGCAAATTTTTAAATGTGCACATTTTAGCCGAACAACTAACAGAGACGTATAAAATGCTATTTTCGTATTTTTAACACCAAATATGTCCTCAAAGCACATGAAGCTCATTAAAAAAGTGTTATCAAGTCCTCACATGGGAGCAGCTAAGAAGAAGCAGGGAAGGATTTAAGTCGCGTTCTGATTGACTATATCCACGTGAAGACATTCCATCTTAATCGCGAGCATTTTCATACGTAGCAGCGTTCTGTTCTGGTATTATGAGGGGCTTTAGTCTTTCCTCTATGAAAGGACAAAAATTGATATTACCATTATCATTTTTCAGTGAGGTTAATATGTACTGGTTTGCAGTATGCGGTGTTTTACTAACAAAACTTTACAATTGAAAGCAGGAAATCAACTGGTTTCTTTTGGGACCCTGTTTCGCCTCTTAAAGAAGGCATATCCAATTTCATAGTTCATAGTTCACTTACAATTGCACAGCATTACCGTACTTGCCATTCTTTCAACAATTATTACTTTTCTTTAGGCAACTTAGATATATGATAATCATGTATGCATTATTAATGGATAAGGTAAGTAAAAGATTATGTGTATGGAATGCTCTCTTCTAGTTATTATTACAAAAAAATTAATACGAAAATTGTTAAATAAATCTTACTAGTCACGAACAACTCTACGGATTACATCAGCTGAACCCGCGAGTTTTAAGTGTTTCCAAGGGTAAAAACCTATGCAAATTTTGTGAATCCATAGATTCAGAAGCGCACAATTTCGGTGTTATACGGTAATCAAAGAGCGCATTCATCAGATGTACAGTGCGTGGCAACAGTGAGTGACCTGTTGTCAGTAAAAGGATCGATATCTATCCTTTTTAGGTCCTTTCCGAAACTTTTCACATAGAGGAGTGCAGGCATGCGTACGAGCCCAGCAGGTCTTTGCTGGAGAGTTCTCAGAAGAAAATGGTCGTTGGTGGAGCTGAGTCTAAGTGGTTTTATTATTGATTCTGAATTTCGAGAAGAAGCTGAAAATACACTTAGGGGCATATAATATGATGTGAAACAGCCGAAGGCGATGAAAAGTAATGGTGTGTCTTATGTTATTCTGCAATCTATTTAGAAAGAAGGCATCTTAAGTAAATTCATCGACAAGGGACAGCTGGAAGTTTAGAACAGATTTGGGACGTGCTACTGAGGTCAAAGTTATTCAAACAAGCATAAAGAGACCTTACAGTAATACTGACATTCGTGCTTAGAACTGCTGATTGTAAATCATCTGACAGAATACGGGTTAAAAAGATATACGGAAGAGTGCAAATGAAAAGTCCTGAAAATGAACGATTGGCTACGGATCGAATAGTTTTACTATTAAACACTCCAGAGGAAGGAGATGCGATAGCAGGAACACTAATTTTATTAGTCCGACGTTTGAGACTTACACCAAATATCAGAGACGGCCACATTTAATGGTAACGGACGCACAGGGGTGCAGTATTTACAAGATTACTTGCCATGTCAACACAAGTTTACCCTAATTAGCAGCTCCACCCTTCATCACGGATGGCCGTAGTTGATGCGACGCTAGCTTGCCTGTCCGGCTCTGAGGCTTTAACGACCGCAGTTTCATCAACGGTGTCAAGTAATGGTGTTTTAATGACTCGGTCATATGGCTTGCCGACACAGGAAGGGCTGTTCGCCTCCTTGTGCTCCTGTGTGGGCAATTATCCCGTCCAGGCAAAACTTCAGCTGTTCATATGGCGTGAGGGGCATCGCGCATGTTACTGGGCTGCCGGCCGGCTGGCTAACCATGACTCAAGAGACTCGCTGTTCACGCGGCTGTTATAGGTCGCGAGCATATCGGTCTCATCGATCTTACAGATGTGGTCGCACCTTGTCGAATGAACTGCTTCCCGAGAGCTGATGCCCTTCCTCCTCACTGTTGCTGCTGCTGCATCTTGAAATATCCCCCTGCCGGATTAGTCTCATTTACTGCGGCGCATTTGCTTTGTCCGCAACTGCATCAGATCCGGTAAGACTGAACACGTTTTCGATCCTGGAAGCAAGGTCTTCGGCCTCAATACTTGGCGCCTGATAGTTGGCTCTGGACGGTGGGCAATTTGAATTCCAAGTGGTGTGCGGGTGACGGTTCCTGATAAGTTCTTGATATACGAAAGCCACTGCATAACTTTTGGACCTGATGCAGCCTGGTCCCTCGTCTCATCTGCGCATTCCCATGTCGACAAACATGCGTGGGCAGACACTTCATCTAAACACATGTCGATGGTACTGTGATTCGGCTACCTTGTCTTCTGATCCACCGCTGTGTATCTCAACTAGTCGCTATAGTGCCCTTACGCAACAATATTTTGGGGCCGAGTGGGTAGTTACTGTTGAAACACAATACTTTAACCGTATTTGTTGCTTTGTTGGATATCTTAATTTGATCGGCAACCACAATCTTTGCTTCAGGCAAAAATATCAATGAAGACCAGGTGGTTACTTTCGATCTGTTTGTCCTTAATTATATATCCAGGAATACGGCGTTGAGATGCCTTTTAAAAGCTAACACTTGACACCACGTGACGTGGACGAAGGTACCCTCCACGTAACGAGCCCAAAAATGCCCTCTCTGGTGTCGGAGGACCGGTTGGCCCAACCCTTAGAGGATTCGCTCCGCCATGTATCCCGAAAAAGGTGGACAGATGATGCCTTATTCACGTCAATTGAACGAATATCAAAGCAATTACTCCGCAAGTGCTCAACAGGTTGGATGGAAGCGCAGCAGTTAAAGACTCAGATCCGAGCGAACAATCAAATATCGTATTGCTCACGACCATCGGCGATGAATGCCGAAGAAGCGACGTACGGCTGATTTGCTATTTCAGGGAACGTCAATCAAAATTCAGAAATTCTTTTTTCGTTTTGAGAAGTTTACTTACCGTACGCGGCGGTAATTTCATAATTTGAGTGATCCGAATTACAACTGGACCCAAAACACGAAAAAGTAACTGGAGAAACAAATGTGTTTTACATAAAGATTCAAAAGTTATATCAAAAAGGAACTGTTCAATAGGAGAGTCATTGTTAGCAATGTTTCTTCGATTCTTGGTCTGCACGTGGGGCACGGGCTTTTGATGTACTGCGCTGACACCTTGTTTCACTCTCTTGCGATTGAGACCTTCAGGGCCTCAATGCTGTTGTGAGACTTGAAGTAGGCCTCCCCCTCAACATACACCCAAATGCTGTAGCCAAGAGATTTAAGTCTAGTGAGGATAGTGGCCACATACCCTTGGGCCAGAAGTAAGGCTTGTGGTCTTACAGACACTTCTATGTCTTTCGTGATGTACTTGGAAGTGCACCATCTTGATGGAAGACCACTTTTTCGTCTGATGTGCAGTTGGAAGCTATCCGAGGCTTGACATGCTGCTACAGAACATCCTGGTAATATCTTTGCTCACTTTGACCCCGGCCTTGATGAACACAGGGGGCATGCATTTTTCATCTTAGGCACTCAGGCCAAAGACCATCACAGACTCAGGATATTTGGTCTGAACCATTTATTTGAGATTCTCAGGTACCTCTTGGACCTTCAGGGGGCTTATATAGCGAGGTGTTCGAACGTTGGACACCGAATCGACCCTGAAGAGTTTTTTATCCGAGAAACTTTTATGTATTGTTACCACAGTATTCAAAAGAAAAAACATAAATTACGATAGAAATATTTTCAAAACGTAGCGACAAATATTTTACGAAATGTACGGTCGCATACGGTAAATTTAGGTACAAAAATGATTATAGTGCAACCTAATCCCAAGATGTAGCAGTTACGTTAGGATTCCGGCTTTTGAACGAACTTCTTTTCAATCGCCTGCAAAATCTACACTCTCTAAATAATAAATAAATAAGTGGTGTGCATTTTTCCCGTTGCTTTGCGACGATCTTAGAAACTTAATTACATTTTCTAGAAGCCATGTACTCATTCCGTACCGATTTGCGTCTTCGCAAAATATTATGTTTGATCAAGGTTATTTTTCGGTTTTAAAAATGTTTCTATAATTAGATTGTGCTAAGGATGGCTTGTATGACCCACTCAACGGAGCCGACCGCAATGCAGGTGAGCTTGTGGCAAATTTCACTGAAACGACGGTTGGGTTTATGGTTAGAGTAAGAGTTACGTTGTGGGCTCATATTAAGACAAGGGCTACATTTAAAACTGTGCTTGGCATAGGACACGGGAATATTTGCCTTTCGTGTTATTTTGCGCAGGATCACCATTTTTCCTTGGGCGGGACATCCCAATTCATGTGTCCTTTTTCGGTGCCATATAAATCCTCCATAGGGAGATATCTGACAACCCTGAAAAGTCTTTTCATAAAGAATCGTATCTTTCCATTTATGAATGCTGCATATAATGTATAAAAGCTGGTCTACATCCATTGCAGACTTTAACTAGCAATAGGTAACGTCTTCATAAGACTTTAGCAAAATATTGGATTTTTCGTCGACTTAACTTATACAACAGGTACTCTGGAAAACCTGAATACAAGTGTAACGGCGGGTAGGCTTCAAATTATTCCGCAAATTCAATTTTTTTAAAACCGATAAATACCCCTTGTACAAGTATAAAGTGTACGTTAGACGTAACTTGCCATCACATGCCCACTCCCACATCAGAAAACTGACTGGCTCGGACGGTGGTCTGATTGTGGTGTTGGGAGAGAGAGTGAGGTCGACAGCTCAGCGCATTTTCCTCACTATAAACAATCTGACACGCCTGAACCTATCACGGTGCACTAAATGCCGTGGCTTGGAAGGTTGCCAACGGACGGGATAACACGGACCGCGTGGTCAGCCCAATGTGTGTTTTGTGTGGAGTGGCTGACTGAGAGGCAGGCTGCAATGGCTCATTCTTAATGTGGCCTCTATGGCACTCCCACTCCGTGGGATCCGGGCCAGGTGTGGTGGCATGCCCAGGGGCGGCTCCGGCCGCGCCAGCCATCTGCGCACTCTCCCATCTCCGGTCTTCTTGACTCTGTCTTGACACCGGGCTCAGGTGGGGAGGAGGAGGAGAGAGTGCGGTAGATGCAGCACAAGATTACTATCACATAAAACTAATTTACGCACAAGACACCGTCCCTGCACCACCCTTCCATGGAGCACACGGTGGACATTGTCGAACTTGACGGTCGAACAATCGCAATCACATGAATTTAAGAATAAACTATTTAATTCTGGGGCTTTTCACGTATTAAACTTGAAAAGTCAATTTGGCAAGTAATTTTGTGAAGATGGAGTAGATAGCAGAATGATCTTGCACTAGATTATTATGCTTGTGACGTCAAACCTGTAGGTTTTATCTGCAGTACCCAATATATCTATAGCTCAGCTGATGCATGTGCTACCTGCCGTAATATAATCAGACTAAATCATGTCACGGTCAAGGTTACGAAATGATTTTTATAGGAAATTTCAGTTTACTTCATATTGGTGTTGGTTTTATGAAAGCTGCGCGGAAGGTTCATTTGAAGAACTTTGGTAAATAAAAGGAGCAAACCAGTCAAGACACGGAATCACAGAAAAGATACAAAGCCAGGATCTATGCTAAGCCTACAATTGATCTACCTGAGACCAAAGGAAGCCAAGTTCATAAAGCGCGATTTTGATTAAGTGCAGTTGTTTTTTTCAGTAAAAAAGAATTCATAGTAAACTGTCATGCAACAAAGAGTCCTCAGCAGTTTGAGCCACGCTAATTTCATAGGGCAGATCCAGCACATTTAATGCTCCTGCGTTCTTTGTGACCATTGGTCCTATTCTTGCCACCATCAGCAGTCTTCTCCAATTCACGCGCCAGTATTCAGCGCTTTCGTATCTCCTCTAGTCCCTAACAATTACTATGTTGTCGTATTCCATAGTGGTGATGTCGCATGTGCTAGGACTTTTCAAAATCAAAAGTTTAGTAAGGTGAAGAAAGGCATACACTTTCGAGTTTTAAGAAATTGGGTTTACAGAATACGTTAAGTAGCTTTCAATTTCCTAGAGTGAATGTGACTGCGATTCATCAGAGCGTTTCCAAATCCTCGAGTACTTTGACGTATCGAAAATATTTTTAAACGATCTGATTTTCATCTCAAGTGAAGTTCGTGGTAGATCCATCAAGGCCTTGCCGATAGAAACACACCCTGGCACGAACATCGAAGACGCACGTGGTCAGCCAATGTCCGTGCAATGGGTTTAAATTATTTTTAAATATATATTCCCAATATTCCGCAGATCGATGATAATTGTTCGCCTGAGCTAAAAAATGACAATCTTGAACTAGAGCGCGATTTTATCACAAATGTTTTTTCATATTAATCTTAAAAGAGAATGAAAACCATGAGTAATTGTCACACTAAAACTCGTGACAAACACAGTGGGTAGAAATAATCCGGCTGGAGTAGGGGAAGAAGAGATGACTTTCCTGGGCAGTTGAGACCAGCAACAGTGACCTACGCCGTGCGGACTAGATGCCACTCCTTAATTTACCGTGTGTCACGTGTGTCTGGTCAACGCTTATTCTTATCCTGCCAGCAACCTCTTTCAAATGTGTTCGGTCCTGATTTCGCAAATACTGTGCACTCAGTGATCACCTTTAGGGTTTCGGCGCACGTTCTGACAGGTTTGAATCTACCAATTAGGTAAACATCCGCTGGAATTTCTGTCTTCATCTGCGTGGTTTTAATGTCTCTTTCTTTCGGGATATTAGCACATTTTTGTAGCTTATCTTTTGAAATAGGTATTTTGGGATGCTGTTCTTCGAAGGGATTCACTCGTCTACATAACCATCGGTTTCACCAAACTGGGGCGACGTGTTTGGTCTTTACATTCTTTTTGCATTCAGTCACGGGCATTCTATGCATTCTAACATTCCCCATCAAGTTCATTCCTTAAATATTTCAAATTAGCTGGAAGCTGGTCATAATTATTATCTGAAATACTGGCACATTGCAAAAAAACACTGGGGTGCTGCTCGGTAAGATAAAATTTTCAGGCCATAAGCACATAATCTCAACCAATTTCAACAGTCAATGGGCTGAATCGATCTACATTAAATAAGAGCAATGATTTCATATCAATCCAATTTTTGGTAAGAATGTAGGGGAAAAACTATCTGATATAGATGTGTGCGCAGCTCGTTCATCTCAAAACTAACGAAGTCTGTGATAAATCGAGAGAGAAATTTAGCTTTCTCTTAACAATCTCTATAGTGTCAGACAGTCACTTGAGATTGCCTTACACATACTTCCTTCACGTGGCTTTAACCACAAAACCGCCCAGATAAGAAACCTTTCAGTGCGTAGTAAAACTCCGTCCTCTTTTATGAAGTTCTTTTTTCAACCATCGAATTTGTTTCAATCTTCGTTCACTGTAAATGCACTTTAGCTAATCTGAGAAGGTCACAACAGTTGCTTACCCAAATGGAGCGGAGAACTCAGTCTCTACTCCTACCCCCCTCAACCCAAATATGTATCCGTGGGATGGGTATAGTATTGAGAACGAAAAGTCAGTTAGTTGCGCACCTTTGAAATCCAGCTCTGCGACCCCTTTACTTTCGTCTTTCACACAAGGTACGCCTTCAGTAGCATAGAAACTAGTCCAAACGACATGCTCTGTTTTGACTCTTTCGTACCCCTACTTGTCACGTTTGTGGCTCTCTGTAACTCATAGGGAACGATTTCTCCTAAACTCCAGCACAGTTCACCATGCACTTTTGTTAAGTCGTCGGAGGCGTACCACGAGAACTGCATGCTTTAACGCCCAGTTCCTATCCAGCCCCATAGGAACGGCTGCATAACACCAATTAGTGGGCACCTGCCTTCTTTTCCGTTGGCGAATATTAGTATGCTTTTGATAAATAGTCGTCACGCCAGTATTTTTATATGATTGCCATCTCAAGCCACCTCAGTGTGCAGTTAGGCCTTAAATTGCTCCTGTGATGAAGTTTATATCGGTTGCACGAGTCAGTGCCTTTCAGTCAATATTCACTCATTAAAAAAATACTATTCCGCTCCCCTACAGAGCATCGACAACATTCGGAAACGTTTGCACTAGAAAATAATCTTTAATTCTCGCCCACATTGGTGACCATTTAATTACTCCTCATGCCCTTCAAGAATTGGCCGATATACGGTGTGAGCCAGTTTCGATGACATTCCAAAAGCCCATGGAACAGGGCGAACTACTACAAGAATGCAAAACTGCCCTTATCTCCCTGATTCACTAAGGAGGGTCCAAGCTGGAGCCGAAAAATTACTGTCCCATTAGTTTAACCTGCATTTGTACAAGTTCATGGAAATAACTTATTAAGAGATATACATTGGAGTATATAGAGCAGAAGAACATGTTATGTGCTGCCCAGCATGGCTTTCGCTCTGGTCATTCATGTCTTACGAGTGCTCTTTATTCGCGGGAAAAATAGACATAAGCCAAGGTCGTCCAGCTGATGTGATTTTTTTTGACTTCAAAAAGGCGTTTAATTGTGAACCTCATAGGGTATTATTACATAAAATTTGGCAGTGGTATCCAGGGTAACGTTTTTAAATGGATAACAAGTTTCTTGCCATGCAGGCTGCAAAACGTACTTGTTGGCACCACTGAATCCGAGTGGGTAACAGTAGAAAGTGGTGTTTCGCAGGGTACAGTCTTAGGTTTTCTTCTGTTCTTCATTTATATTAACGACTGCACCGATAATCTTGACTGTGATGCCATCACTTTTGCAGATGATATCAAAATCTGGAAAAGAATCAGCTCTGTTGACGACGCGCAGAAACTACAAGAAAACCTTGATAAATTGGCTGTCTAGTCCAGCAAGTGGCTTCTAACGTTTAATATACCCAAATGTGTTGTCTTACGCTTTGAATCTAGGAGAAGACGTTTCCCCAAACATCAGTACTACCTGAATGAAATTCCACTAAAAGAAGTAGATACACACAAAGATCTACGTATTTGGATTGCTCCCAACCTACTGCCCTCCGAACACTCTAAACGAGCCGTCCAAAAGGCGACGAGCATCATGCACTGAATCAAGCGCGCTTTCGTAGTCTTTCCTCCCGAACCGTTTTCACGGATCTTCAATACCTTTGTTAGACCACATTGGGAATACGGAATGCCAGCATGGATGCCATAGATGAAAAAGACAGTGATCCCATCGAGCAGGTGCAAAGACGGCGACAAAATTAGTGGACGGTCTTAGGAGCCATTCATATCCAGAAAGACCTATCAAGCTTAGCATATTTCCTTTATCCTATGGAAAAATGAGCTGTGACCTGTTGTGGACATTCCGAATTATCCACTGACATGCGTATTTGAGGAAATTTGAAGATTTCGTTGAGTTTACAAGCATGAATAACCTGCGTGGTCATCCATATAAGGTCAAACGCGTAGGCATGCACCTAGATCAACTAAAATTTTCTTTAAGTCAGCAAGTGGCTTGACCATGAAACTCACTTCCAAGCAAAATAATGACGTCGAATACCGTGGGTATGTTCAAATGGCAGTTAGACTGCTTAATGTTTGATCACCGACGACTCCCCCTGCAGGACTATCTTCAGCCAGCCATTAGCTTGACTTCCTGATTTCAATTAATGTGTATCCTATCACTACACGTTTGATGTAAAATGTTTAACTTTATTTTATGTTGTCTTTATATACCTGCATTACAAACTAAGTATCGCGGTATAAAAAAATATATAGTGGATAATTGCTGTACTATGTGAACAGCCATATGAACAGCAGAAATGAGAAGTATGGTAGGCATATCCAATTCAGAATGATTTGCCATTTTTAAAACAACAGTCAACAATCTTTGCAATGTATGGTGAACTAGGAAAGAAACAGTGAAAAACTCCTTTGGTTAAATTGGGGGGTGGAGTTCGACGAGCCGCCAATTTAAAAAGATAATCTAGGAGAAAAAGACTGCTTCTCTGAAATATTAATAGCTAGAGTTTATGGGATTGGTACGATGCGATGGGATAGCACTGTGATGTTGCTGAAAACGTATGAGGGTTCGGAACGCTCCTTGTCGGGTGAGAGATAATATAACCGCCAGAGCTTCTGTTAATAACCATCAGGGAGGTGAGAGAGGAGGAACTCATCGTTGACAACACGGTCGAAACGAAGAGAGGAAATTAGAGGTCATGAGATTATCACCGAGATGCGACATTGCTGACTGAATAGTCCACCAACAAGGTGGCGAAAACATCAGAACCCACCACGATCATCAACAGATCCTGGAGACCATCGTTAGGGTAGCAAAATCGGAGGAAAGTATGAAGTTTGTCAAGAGTTGTCGATGAAAGTCGAAAAGGAGGGGACAATAAAGTGACTGCAAAGATTGACTCTGCAGAGGATAATTCAAACATATTTAGAAACCAGTGTGTGATATCAAGGGAACTACCTCAAATACCAGGAGGACGCTTTTCAAAATCCAAAAGTTGTGAGTTTGGGAAGGAAACAGACAATAAGGACTTCATATCTTCCGAAGTTAATTGTTTGCGTAATTTGGTTTTAAAAATAGCTAATGTAGACGACAATCTAATTTCCAGTGGAAGATTATTCCATCTGAAAGCATATTTGGAGGCAAAAAAAACTTAGAATGGTTAGTTGTGGAGCTAAGGGGTGGTGAAATGATCATGGAGGAATTACGAGTCGCATAAGGTTGAGTTACCGGAGTGAAAGGATTAATTCGTGTGCGATTGGGACTAGAGTTAACGCGAACCCGGAAGCAGAGACTGGCTTCGAGTCTTCTAACCCACAGAAAATTAGTGTTTGCTAACTGACATCTATCCATATAACAGATACTGGATCCAGGAAGAGAAACTTGTCTTCGAGTAAAAAGTCTCTGAACTTTTTCAATCTTACTGCGGTTAGATGCGCTCATCAGCCCAAAGAGGGGACAGCAGTATTCTAGGATGGGAAGAACAAACATGCGGTACAGTCTTATTTCCAGAAGGAAGAAATTATGCGATATAAAACCACATATCTGTACAGCATTTGCAGAAATTCGATATGCATGAGGTGATAATGCTAGCTTACTCCTTTAAATTATACCTAAGTCTCTTATGGTTGATCGTTCTACACGTGTACTATTTTGAAATACTAGGGGTCCAGGAAGCTTGGCGGGGCCAAAACACACTAAAGTACTCTTGGATGGAGAAAATTCCATCTGCCAACTAGAACTCAAACCTGAGAGCATAAGTAGATTAGTGTTGATTTTATAAACGCAACTATTTGTGGTGTCTTTGGAAAAGGAGTAAACGAACCTAAGATCATCAACGTAAACCAAATTTTGTGAATTTTCGATTACAGTTTAAATTTCGTTTATGTACAGAATGAAGAGTAGGGGACTAAGAACCGTGCCTTGAAAAACCCCAGTCGCAATCGGCTGAGGCGTCAAGTAGCTTTTACCTACTAAGACCTTCTGGTAGCAGTTAGACAAGTCGGAACCAACGAAGTCGAGGAGAGGAGGCCGGATGCCGAGGGCTTCCAGTTTCACCAGAAGACGTCTGTGTGGTACCTTGTCAAAGGCTTTGCTCAGGTCAAATTATTTCACAATCACTGACTGCTGCTCATTACGAAGGGGAGTGACGAAGTTGAGAAAAGCTAAGTGACACACTTCGCATGATCTTCCAGGTAGAAAACCATATTGTGAGTCCCTTCAAGCTTATTTTCTAGGCAAAAGGCGAGAATTTGATTAAAAATATTTTTTTCAAGATGTTTTGCTAGAGCCGGGGTTTCGTGAACGCCTCGATAATTATTTACGTCCGAACGAGATCTGACTTGAAGACAGGAAGAATAATAAATGTCTTCAATGATCCTGGAAAGAATCCGTTCAAAAGATAAACTGAGAATATATGGCTAAGTAATCGGGCAAGCTCGGCATTCCCTTGATAACTGAGTTTGGAATACCGTCAGTCCCCCAGGGAGTGCAAGTTTTTAAGACGAATTTTTTTGCTCACGAATTAATTCTAAGGAGGAATCAATGGTGCTTATTACATTTAATGAGAACAGCTGAACCGTCAGAACCGGTTCAGATTCCGTCGTAACATGATTTGCAAAGAAAGCACTAAGCAATTCTGCCTTGTCAGAGTCTTCGAGAAGGAATTGATTTTCTTCATTTAGTAATGAAGGAATTTTATATGCTCGTTTAGAGGAGGATCGATGGGCGGAACACTTGAGCAACAGATTTTGCCGTGTTTGGCTCGCTGAGTGTGCAAGATTCCCTCTGTCTGTCACGTGCAAGACAAATCTTAGAGTCTAATTGAAAAATCTCTGCGATCCTTAGCTGCACAGATAACGAACTAGTAGATTGATCTTTTAACTGGCTCCTCAATATATTGAGTCTTCTTTGGGGAACTGTGGATTCCGAAGCGTAGGGCTTGACCATTTTGGTAGGCAAAAATTCCAGGATGTTATTCAAATGACCGACATGAAGTTACAAAGACTTGCTTCGTCGTTCATGGAGGAGAGATGCTGCCAGTCATAAAATGTATGCATTAAGCTTATATCTGCGAGGTCAAAAGCATGATAAATACGAACGGTGATAGCCTTTTTTTCGAAGAGAAAATCGGAAGGAAACAGTCAAATAGATGTATGGTCATATTTTAAGAGGTCCTGCTTAAAATCAACGAAGAGGGGAGCAACGTCGATTGTGAAAATCAGCTCTAAAATATGCTTGTCTCTCGGTGAAGTGCGAACCAGCTGAAACCAATTAGAAAAATTAATGGTATCTAGGACCGGCCAAAAAGTTTAAAATCCGGTCAGTTTCAGGAGAATTAAAACCTACAGCGCTTATTTTAATGTTAAAATTAGACTCCGAAACAAATTTCAAAATTTCAAAACGTTTTGCATCATCATCGGAAGATGAATTAGGCGGGTTGAAAATACATCCGAGAATCACCTTTTATTGGGGCGACAGGATACTAGATGCGAAGCAATAATAACCAAAGAATGACCTGGCAACTAGATCGAACGGGAAGTGCTTAAATTGAGCTTTAATATAGAGAAGACAACCACCACCGTGCTTACTAATGCGGTCTTGACAAGCAAAGATTCGGAAATTAGGGGATGGTCCAAGATATAGTTACACATAAACATGGGCATTAACTCGAAAGCAATAGCTCTGATTTGGGTTATCTTATTTATAGCAGACCTAGCATTAAGTAATATGACATTTAGTCTAGTTCGAGTATTCAAACTAGGGTCATCGTTATTTATAAAATAATTTGGAGGGTGGTAATTGAGTTGGAAATTATTGTGGTTTGGAGGGTAACTGCCAACTGCGCCAGAACTATTGGTATAAGGAATGTCAGTAACAAACGCTGAGAGGGATATCTAAAAGATGTATGAAGATAATTTTCCGGTATCGAACTACCATTTGGTTTAAGACCGGAATATGCCTGTTGGTAGTTAAAACGGAACGAGGGGAAGTTAGATGGAATACAGAGGCTGGTGGTAGAGGGCATGCAGGTATAAGATTAAGTGTTGGGAAGTCGGGTCTTGTTTATCGGTTAACATGTTTAGGGTTATTTGCCTGTTGGAGAGGCTTGGTTAGTTTTGGAGAAGGCAGTAGGCGATTACTGAGAACTGCGCTACTTTGCTTTTCAGTTTGGGTTGGATTAACGTCCTTCGCACGACCTGACTTAGGTGATATAATTGGGGGTATACAATAGCCCGTGGCGTTATGGGACGCACTGTTTTGTGGAGGGTTAAATAAGTTATCTTAAAAATTCAGCTGATTGTGGATTTCGTATTTGAAGAACGTTATTTATGCGATGTGGCTCGGGAAATTTCTTAGAGGGGCCCGGAGAACTGCGTTTAAGAGGGGAAGCTGTCAGTTTATGTGCTTTAGACGGGTAAGACGGTATAAATTCTTTAGACGGCGTTGCGGACATTACAGGTGGGCGGAAAGCACTTGAAATTTCATTATTTGGCCTTAGGGGAAACGAAGTAGAAGGTTGAGTGGAGGGGCTGACCGAACTGAACATCTGAGGAAATGAATTAACCGTTGAATTGAGGTTAGTGGCAATACAACCAGACTTGTGAATATTAGGTTGAGAAATTGATTATAGGAAGGACCCATTTCTTCTCTCCATTGGTGTAAGATCTTGACAAAGGAAACATTTTTCCATTTCCAAAAAGTGCGAAGTGGGACCTCGTTGAGCAAAGATTGAGTCCACCTCAACTGTTGAAAACAATTTATCTAACATAGGAGGATTCTTGCTACACGAAGAGAGGCATTTTGCTTCAACTATTTTATAGTTGAAACTACCCGAATACAAAAAGACCATAGCAACCTCAACTAGACGTCTGCGTATGGGAGCAATTTTAGGAAAAAAATATGATTACGTTTTTGTCTCTCAAAAGCCTGGCTGGCGACCAAGTAAACAAGCCAGTCGAGACGACTGCAATCCTAAGAGGGAACATCAGATATGTTACCATCGAACCGGTTACCGAGTATAGATAAAATAGATCCAAAATTCATTATGAAGTCATTGCAGTTCGGTAAAGCGGATAGATCTAGCTGTTCAACTTTAACTGTCGGTTGCATATTTGAGTCAATATTAAGACTACTAGGTGTAATCAAGCAATGCTTGGGTTCCGCGTCAGGAAGCTTACGAAAAGTTGAGGTTGTTGGTTTCATTTTTCGTCGAAAATATGATTCCAATCTACGAAGGATACGCAGGGTGAATAATTTATGCTGATATAGATTTCCAACTGGTTGATATGTCAACAAAAAAATGGTTACTGCAAACAAATTATTGTTGGAAATTGATAATGTTTTTAAACTTTCAACTTAAATTCCATGTTCACGCTTTATAATTCTACTTTTTACGTTGATTTATAAGGACGGCAAGCGAGTCTACGTCGAGTGAAGCAGTTTGAGACTGAATATTTCTACCTTTTGTTAAATACAACCACCACATGTATATGTTAATAGTTTAAAGGTTAGAAATACAAAAATGTGTCACTACTTTAGCGAATAAATATAGCATTGACGAAGAAATGCGTTCAAAGTTGAGAACGAAAAAATGAGGCTTTGCATTGCCAACTCTTGACAACCTTCATACTTACCTCCGTGTCTTTGGTGATGGACTTTACAGTCAGCAAGGTCGCATCTCGATGATGATCTCGTGACCTCTACTGTCCCGTCTTCGTTTCGACCATGTTGTCTACAATGAGTTCGTCCTCT
Source organism: Schistocephalus solidus (assembly GCA_017591395.1). Taxonomy (NCBI): domain Eukaryota; kingdom Metazoa; phylum Platyhelminthes; class Cestoda; order Diphyllobothriidea; family Diphyllobothriidae; genus Schistocephalus; species Schistocephalus solidus. Next base: position 145,347 of record WEDG01001469.1, read on the forward strand.
CTCACTTCCACTGGTGTTTATAAACAGTAGCTCTGACTGCTATATTATGGACTATACAGTCAGCAAGGTCGCATCTCGATGATGATATCGTGACCTCTACTGTCCCCTCTTCGTTTCGACCATGTTGTCTACGATGAGTTCGTCCTCTCTCACCTCCACTGGTGTTTATAAACAGTAGCTCTGACTGCTATATTATCTCTCACCCGACAAGGAGCGTCCCGAACTCTCATACGTAGTCAGCAACATCATAATACTATCCCATTGCATTTAGCTATCAATTTTTAGTGAAGCAGTTTTTCCTCCTATTTTTTTAAATTGGCGGCTCGCCGAACTCCGCCTAAAATTTAACCCTAGGAGTTTTTTTTACTGCTTCTTTTCCAGTTCACCGTATATGCCAAAGATTTCTGACTTTTGTTTTAAAAATGGCAGATCATTTTGAATCGGATATGTTTATTATACTCCTCATTTCTGCTGTTCATATGGATGCTCCCATAGTGCAGCAATTATCCACTTTGTATTTATTTAAACCATGGTACTAAGTTTGTAATGATGGGGCCCTCTGGGCCTTAAATATGCAATTTATTTATTTATATATACTGTGTGACTGTATAGTTCTACCTATTGTTAACGACAAACACCACAGTTATGCGCAGTTGATTAAGGGTTAGAAAAGCAAAGCTTTTATCAACAATAAAGCCAATAGAGTCAGCAAGAAACGAAGGGATGATTTCAAAATTGGAGATTTCACGTAGACTTTTGAAAATCAACCTCAATTCAGTGTATTGAGGGAAATAGGCATGGGCCTTTGAGTGGCCTATTTGTTAAGTGCAATCAAGTGAGGTATACAGAGAAAACATGTGGGTTGCAAAAGTTCAAAGGCAATCATAAAATATGACAAGTGGGACCTCAGTCTCGAGGGTTAAAATAACTTCCTCATCGCTCCGGCTCGTTTTGGAACGTCAAACTGTTAAAGGTCCTTTTAAAGCTTTCCAGCGATGGTGACATCACAACATCTACCGGGAGGGCATTCCATGGTTTTACCACTCTGACAGAGAAGGAGAACTTTTGCACATCCAGTATCACCTGCTGGATGCGCAGTTTCAATGGGTGACCTCGGATATGGGTTGTAGCAACAAATACAAAGAAGTCAGAGAATTTCAGGCTATAATCCAATCCTTTCACGATGCAAAATGTCTGCAGGAGATCCCCGCACATTTGCCTATAACTCAAAGTTGTCAGATTAAGATTAATTAGGCGGGTTCTATATGACAAGGAGCTTTGACTCCTAACCATTTTGGTGGCTCTCCTTTATACTCTTTCGAGACAGTTCTGATCTTTGAACTTCCAGGATCTCTAGGCTTGTACACCATATTCCAAATGTGGCCTAATGAATGTTCCAAAGTCTTAGCGAAGAGATCTTTTTTTCGAAATCCTAAAAGGCTCGGTTGATGGCACGCAACACAGCCATTGCGCTCTTTGCCACTTTTGAGCAGTGAGAGGATAGTTTTAAGGTGGTGGTCGTCAGCAAACCAGGGTTTTTATGGGTTTCAACTTCTTGTAAGTCTTCAACATTGAGAAATTAGCTTCTGCTGTCGGCAGATCCGGATGGGTTGCCTACGCGAAGTATTGTACATATATCGACGTTGAACCGCAAAAGCCAATGATTCGACCACTCCTCCAACCGAGCTAAGTAGATCTGTAGTTTATCTTCGTTGACAGGTCTCTGGATTACATTCCGTCTTTTCGTGTCGTCGGAAAACAGTTCTGCTTCACAGTCCAGATCTCTAACACAATCGTCCACTTATATAAAAAAAGAGAATTGGCCCTAGAGCTGGACCCTGAGTAACCCCCCTCTCGACCGCAGCAGGACTTGACCCCTCTTGGGCGATGGACGTAACGTGGTGCCGATCCACGAGGAAGTTTTCGATCCACTTGAGGAGGTTACCTCTGATTCCAATTCTTTCTAGCTTTTGCAAAAGTCTTTGGTGCGCCACAGTGTCGAAGGCCTTTTGAAAGTAAATGATGGCAATGTGAATCACGTGTCTTTCTTCAAGTGCTTGGGTCCAGCTCTGGAGAGATTGCAGCAAATTTGTCGTGCAGGATATTCCTTTTCGGAACCCGTGTTGACAGTTTGATAAAAATTACTAGTCTCCAGGACTTTCACCAATTCACTCTTGATTATCCTTTCCGTATCCTTACCAAGGATGCATGTCAAGCTTATGGGCCTGTAATTTGTCACTGAAGCAGGATACTGCTTTTGTACTAGGGAGTTATATTTGCCAGCTTCCAATCGAAAGGAAGTGTTCTAGAGTCAAATGACTTTTGAAAGAGCACTGTTCATTGGCGAGTTATTTCAAAGGCTTGGGTGGATACTCATCCGGTCCTGGAGCTTTCGCCACTTTTACTTCCTTTAATTCCCTTCGGATCAGAAATTCTGAGAACAGCATATGGCTAATGCTTGCATTTGGCGGTTTATCCGATGAGGGACGAAAGAAACTTGCGTCATTTGTGTAGACTGAGCGGTAGAACTGTGAAAAGTACTCGGCCTTGTCCTGTTTTTAGCAATTCTGACGCCCACTACAGTATATCTTCGGGATTCGATGCTTATTCCTTGTACATCTGCGTTACCTCTAACAATGAAGTCCTCTTGAATTCTCATCACGTTTAAAAGATAGGGCTTATCAGTTTGCTTCTCTGTGTTTTATACTTGTTGAAATGTGTGACTTGAATACACTCCCAATATTTTCTCAACAATTTGTGCTTCCTGTTACTTTCCCTTTTTAGGTTGCTGTATAGCCACCCAGGACGCTTGCTCTGATTGACACTTGTTAGTGGACAGGGATAGTCCATGAGTTGCAGAAGAGCATTCCGAAGAACTCTCAATCTTCGTTCACAGTGCCCAAAAACATTGAGGTCCAATAACGGTCTTTTATATCTGCTCGCATCTGATGAAAATTTCCTCGGCAAACGTTATGCCGCTATTTTCTCTAAAGCAGGTGACACGGAGAATAATCAGTAGTCTCACATAAGCACCACATGATCACTTCAGCCGAGCGGAGTCATTGAAATAATCTCATCAATGCTGCCTGATGTTTTCGTAAAAACCAGGTCGAGACAGTTAGCCCTTTGCCCTTGACGTGTTCTGCTGGGGAAGAGGACATGTTTGTGAGGAGTTCCTTCAAGGTCTTCTGCAGAAAAACATAAAGAAAAGTCGATTTCAGAGCATGATGATTGAAAAGTGCTCCAGTTAATTCCTTGAAGAAATTCCAGGAAGAAATTTTCTAATTGTTTCAACAAGTGGGTGTTTGCGACTCGGTCTATCCTAGGTGGCCGATAGACAATGAGGACATCCAAACAGGGAGATCTAAGACGCTTGATGGTCAACCATATGGCTTCCGTGCTGCATGCAAACTTGCTCGTCTTGTGAAACTTGCCAGCTCTCTCTATTTGATCATGTGCTACAATCTAGAGACAGCGGTTTTGCAATTTACACCGTTTACTTCGATTTCACTAAGGCTTTTGATCGTGTTGATAATGATCTCCTACTGCTGAAAATGGCCTCCTTCGGCAAAGGTAACAAGCTTCTGAACTTAATATCCTCCTATTTGAATGCTCGCCCACAACGGGTTAAAATGTCTGATGTTAGCCGCAACCCCACGCATGTGAGGAGCGGAGTTATTCAGGGCAGTGCGCTCGGCCCGCTTCTAGTTTTGCCTCTTTGTCAACGATGTTCCTGATTGTTTTCAGTATGGAGGCACTTTATTTACGCTGAAGATTTAAAAGTTGCCTATCGATATAAACCGGTCGATCGCAACATCGTGCTTGAGCTCTTAAAAGAGGATCTTCAGGCCTTCGCTCAGTGGTGTCGCACATGGCGCCTCTCACTTTCTTGGCAAAAGTGCTCCGTTATGGTTATTGGCGGCAACCACCAGCCCCACCTAAGCATAGACGCTCACGATCTAAATGTGCCCGGAGTTATAAAGAATCTGGGCATATCATATTCTAGTAGTCTTAATCTGTCAGAGCACTGCGCCCTGATTGTCTCGAAAGCACGCCCAACTAATGGGTTTATTCTCAGAAATTTTAAAACCGTCAACATTAGAATCAGCCTCTTTAAAATGTATGTCAGGCCTAGTCTGGAATACTGCTCGTTTCTATTTAGCCTTCTGCACGCTAGTGAACGAAAGAAGATAGAATCAGTTCAGCACTTCTTTACAAAAAGAGTTTTCTATTCAGAACACAGAAACCTGTCCTACCAACAACGCTGTGAGCTTACAAGCCTTGACCCGCTGTGGCTTCGCAGATTACAGAAAGGTTTTTTTTACTGTTACAACTTTTGAATAGTTGTACATTAACCCCCTTACATCTCTGAGGCTGCTCGACCACTCTCGGCGCACCAGTCATCAAATTGTATTTTTGTTTCTTCCTTTGGCACGCACAGTTAGATACCGACAGTTTTTTCGGTAAACGCTATAGCAATCTGGAATAAGCTACCTAGAAGTATCAAAATTCAGCAAAGCTATCCCTTTTTTACGCGAGCTGTCACTAGTTTTCTTCATTCAAAACACCTTACAAAACTTTTGGCTGCTGAGTCTGTGGAAGTTCTCTTCGGTTCTGATGGCGTTCACGGACTCTGAATCCTGTGCCGGACTTCATGCTGAGGGCAATATTGCTGGCTCTGTACACCTCAATCGGCTTATTTCTGAGTCGACAGCGAACAGCCGCTCACCGACATACCTGCTGGTGCAGAATACCCTATCCATAACACTGAATGGAGAAGTTCTTAACCGGGCACCTAAGTCAACGCGTCCCTGTCCTGAATTTTAATTACTCAACAAGCTGCAGTTTTTTCTCCTGAAAACATCTGAAACAACGATCAGGAGTTTTTTCACTGTCAGCTTGACTCTACTGTATATATATTTTTTGACCTTGCCTGTAAACTCGCAATAAATAAATAAAATTAAAAAATATTATCACTTCTTTCACATACACAATTATTCCAACACACTGTCGGTTTTCTCCGTCCCTTCTATATATTTGGTATCCAGACAATGTTATTTCACTATCTCGAATACTGCCTGACAGCGAGGTTTCGGTTACCGCTATCACATCCGGAAGTACTTCGTTAAGGCAAATTTTTAGCTCGTCAAGTTTTGATAAAAGGCTTGGGGCATTTGTATACAAGTATTTCAATTTTGCGCCAGCCAAACTTCCTGTTGCGTTTGTTAATTTAATGAGCCTTACTGCGTCTCCTCTGACGTCAATCACGTATGCATTTTCCGTTTCTTGAAGAGTTTCGGTAACTTTGGTTTCCACAGTGTGAACGCTGGGCGTTACGGACATAGTTCTGTCATCTATTTGGGCAATTGGTTGACTGATGGTTTTGGCGTTAGTGAGGTGGCTGTCGTTGACCTTAATACACTTCGTTGGTTCAATGGAAAAGTCTTATTCTTTTGAACTATCGTATCCTTGAAGGTAGTAAGATTGTGTTCGCCAGCCTGCAGTCCTGATTTTAGTTCCAAGACAAGTTTCCGGCGCTTAAGCCTTTCCGCAATGGAGTAGTCCAGTTGAAAAAAACTCGTGATACGAGTGACAGAGGTTGGTAAATGATCACCTTGATTTGGTCTTTGCTCTCTAGCATAATTTTGAGAGGTCACCATCGCGGCGTTCCTAGACTATCTTAACCCGTTTTGCCAAACCGGAATGCTTTAAGAACTTTTACTTCCACGCCTGGTGGGAGCAACTGTCTAAGGAGATTATTAAATGAAGCGAAGTCTTCGGTGACAGGGTCTTCAAGTCGGACTGCAGTTGATTTGTGGAGGCCCTGAATAACTAAACACTGTTGCCTATCCCGGTATTCGGGATTTTCGCTTCCTCAAAAGTCCTCCTTAGGAGCACGAGAACGCTTTTCGGAGCTTTCGTTGGGATTTAATCTACGTCTGGCCATATTTTCATCTGAAGGCTGCAAAGAATCCATCGGAGTTGATTTTGACCTCGTCCTCCTTTTTGGGTGCTTCCCTATTGCAGATTGCCATGCGTTTTAATCTTGGGATTCAACTATGGGCTCATTAGAACACCCAAGATAGCTGGATAGGATTTGTGGTTCAATTTGGTCGTCTTCTATAGGATTCAGCGACTTTGTTCTTGTTTTTCAGTCGTTATGGTTATTTGCGTCCGAATATTGAGAGTTTTAACAACTTGTATTTTTTGGTACTTTTGGTGTTTTGTTTTCCACCTTTTTGACTGTAGTATAGCTTACCGTATTTTGTCTAGTATTGCTCACTTGCAAGAGCTTCCTTAAGTCTACAAGATCATATTCCAGTTTTTGAACCTTCAGTAAAATATAAGAGCATCCAATACAAGATTCGTCCTCATTACCGACGGATTTGGCTGCCACTAGTGGCCGGCGGTAAATCATTGGATGTGGTGTCTGATTTATTTTCCTAAAGCTTGCGCAGGCGGGTATATAGACTAGCTAACATTTTAATAATCCAGGCCTGTCGTTAGGCAATAATGTCCAAATTTGTGGACTTTGTCCTGATCGTCCGTTGATTGCTCTATAGGTACAAAGAGTCGTTTAATAGGGTACAGTCTTACCTTCTTACTGGGACATGTCACTTGCAGGGATAGTTTACCTTATGTCCTCCCGATTAGCAGGTCTTCTTTGGGGCTCCTTTCCCAAATGATAAGTATAAACGTAATGCAACCTACCAGTGATAAGGGTGGTGTTTCGTTCCGCAGCCATACCGGATCAGTGTCTGTTCCTCACCGAGTTCTCTTAGACTGTCTCAGTGAGCTTATTTAGTAGTCTACAGCTGCACAGGAAAATTAGGACATAATGTATATGGTGGAGGGTTTATCACCGAAGACAATGACCACTTCATCCCGTCAGTGCTCTCAAACCTCTAGCTACGTCGAATGTATGGTTGTAGGGTTCACAACCCCTGTTCCCTGAGGAAATGGATAGTAAGTGGGACAAGTGATAAATGTCTGCGGCTCTAATGAGTCTTGACGCCAGGGATCAAGCATTTCTATTAAAACGAGAAAATTGTCCAAAGGAAAGCGCCTGAAATTTCTAATACGAGCCGGTAAAGTCGCACAACCCGAAGTTTTACCCATTTTGGCCTTATGGAGGACCTAATGGGATAGTCTTGGTAATCTGCCAAATGTATTAATTCCACGAAAACTATATATCTACGTCCATCATATGTTACCAGTAGATTCTTTACACAGATTACATTTCTCCCCAAGGCGAATGCACCCATTCACAAGCGAGTTTTCTATCCTCAGATTGAAATTCCTACACAATATTGCTGCTCACATAATGGATAACACCTGGATATTGGACCGCGACTATGTTTATGAATAAATCGGCGGCTTTGCGATACCTTTATGTCAAATATGCGCAAGTCTACCTCACTCAACCTACAAGCTACCTGCTGCAGAGTCTGCGACGGCTTTCGCAACATTTGCCGCAGTCTCGCTAGGCAACTCTTGAACGGGAAGGAGGAAAATGAGTCCAGAGTCCCATGACGCTGGCGGTCGGCCGAAATGTGCGGTATGCTGTGCACATTGTACACCATCCGCTCCGGTGAGTATAAAATTTCAAATTTGTGGGCGAACATACGCAGCAGTTCTTTCGCGTAAAATATGTTTCTTTAACAAAGCTGTGGACAAATTGATACCGTAAAGCCGTAAACAGTAACAGGAAATTTCTGCAATGACTTTCAGGTTACGCACCCCTCAAAATGACTATTACTAGGTATAAAAGAAAATGCCTTAATTCTGTGCCCTTTCAACAATCGAATTCGTTTAAATACCTTCAACGCTGTGAAAATGCGACTGGAATTTATGCGTTCAACGACAGGAGCCGGCCACTAACTTAATCTTCGACAAAGTAGGAAAGTACGTCAGTATTAGCTGAAGCGCTCGTCTTCGAACTCCTATTCCTTAGCCACAAACTTATAAGTTTCTTCACTACACCAAGATAAACAAATTGAAAAGGATCTAAGGGAAAGTTAGAAATGGGACCTAGATTACAAGCTGTGAAAGTTGACACTCCTACTCTATGTTCGTTGTCTACTGCCTCATATAAAACTTCGTCCTTTCTTTCCCTACAGCCGTCTTTCAGGTAACCAACTTTCTCCATATGTACGCCTACAAAGTTGCACTGTTCGTATCCGTCATTTACATTCACACTTTTGATTGGCTTCATGAATGCTTTAGCTAGTGCGTCACAAATTACGGCTCGCACATTAACAGTGCCCTATTTCAACCTTATTTCGTCTACAGGTCGTTTGCATAAGGCACGCCCATTGAATGGCTTATCTTTTCCTCGGTAAACAGCTACTGGGAAAACGGTGTTAAGGAAGAGATGCACTATCACTGCTAAAATAGGACAGATTTCCACCTAGGTCTTGCAAAATACTAACAGTCCATCAATTGCTAGATTAACTAGGATGTGGTTCATACCCTTGTGCATCTCAAGGAGTAGCCCAATCGGAGACTCCAGTCACCACTTCACATAGTTTCGACTCTAAAAATATATGACGCGCCTACCAATGCACAGGGTTTTTTGGCAGGCCCGGTAAAAAAACTTGAATAATTTCAGAAAACTACGCAGGTGGGTATGGGCTACATTCAATTTGATGGCCCATTCCCTCACCCTTTCCCTAACGGAGGTATGCGAGGGAAGTCGACTATCTGCACTGCTCTCCTCTTCAGCAGGCAATAACACGTTATCTACCTCGCTGTCAGTTGACCAGATCGAGGTATCATAGGCGTCCTCGGAGACATCCATCCACGTGCAATCAACTAACGATCCATCGACGTCTTCCTCATAAACTTTGCACCGCTTGTACGCAAACATATTCCCCTCCTCCGTAACTTCCCAGCAGATTTGTGCTATCTCTCGCGCAATATGCCCCCCTTATTGTCCTCTTAGTAAAAAAACGACAGATAAAGTAGGTGAAATAGAAAGCGATGTGCAAAAACAAGTGCGTCACAAGTTCAGTTACAAGTGTAGTCACGTGCGTGCACGCCATGGCAGAGCAACGTTCAATGGCGCCCTTCACGCTCCCACACCAGCAGCATTATTAGCCACCCGACCAATCAGAGCTCAGATGATAAAAATCAATTGTCGAATGAGCACGGAAAGTGTCGTATCTTGACATGTCGTGATTACAGTGTGTCCGGCAATATCAACTCTTATTAGGGCAGATGACGCATTCAAGAGGTAGTAATGCAAATGTTGGGGTATTTTTAAGATATAGTCTTCGTGGCAAATTTCAGAATTCTGCACTTTTACCTTTTACCCAAAAAAACGCTGAAATTTACTTAAAGATTTGGTAATTTCCGTGGTGGATACCAACAGTCAACCCAGTAAAGCAATATTAGAACACTTGCTTAACAGGGAAAACCCAACCCTAATAACACCAGCCATGCTGCGACGCATGATTGGCAGTACATTAAATAAATTGTATTGAATAATTTCGAGGTAAATATCAGTGGTGTCTGCGTTTCAAGGGTGGAATTCCCGCAAAGCTGCAAGGACTGTACAATGAGATGTGTATGCCACTTCCGCCACTTCCGCAGACTCTACTCCCAATAGTAATTTAGACACGTGAAAGACATACTGATAGGCATTTCTGTGCTCAATAACAGCATTTAACATTCCAGAGAATCATGGAGAACAATGGACGACGTTGATGAAGCCGCAGGATCTGATCGTTCAGTAGCTGCGCAATAGGCCCTCATGTGGCGCTTTACGCATCCATGCGGGCCTATCACATATCTTCTTATCTGTTTGATAACCCAAAGAAACACGTCCTTATTTTGACAGCTTTTCTTACACTCGTGAATCATATCTATCGACTCGAATCCAGAGGACCAAAGTACTTTTAGCTGTCATATATGTAAAGAGGCAAATTCGACTTTAACGTAAAGGACAGAGAATCCTACTGGATGACACATGACCCTCCTGGATATGGAAAATAAAGAGGGCATACTGTTGGCGCTTAAAAGTAAACGGAAACTTTTTCCTGCTTTTAATCTTTCTTAGGCCTTGAGAAGGACGGCTCGTCCATCCCGGCCATCCTCGAGGAATATCTTCGAGAGGTTGCAAGACATGGACAGACTCTGTACGTCATATAGTTATGCTTATGATAACTAGCATCCCATGGGTACACGTCAAACCACTTATTCTGCACAAGTTTAATCAAGTCGTCACTGAATTCATTGAGGAGTTTTCTCAAGAAGACTATTTTCGTGGAAGAGTGCTGAGTCAGGCTAGCCTTTCTGAATTAAGACAACGGGTTTTTGACACTCTTAAATCGTTTCAAGGGTAAACATATTCCAATTTATTGTCTCCTCCTCAGTACACCTTTTACCATTCAGAGGATTTGCGAGCTGATTATTCAACCCAGGAAGCACTACACGAGACCAGACAAGTTTTTAAGAGGCTTCGAGCGAACGTGTTCTGTAGTTTCCACCGTCGACTGTTATGGCAAGTAAGTGCTGTCGTTTTCTTTCTTTCTAAATCCACTCTGTTTGGCCTCTTATTGTTCATTTAGAGCATGACCACCCAAACGTACTAATTCGAATGACCTAATTTGTGGCGTAATGTAACGCGGTGTACATTAATTGAATAGTGTAGAACGTGATTCCTTGAATATGAATTCGAAAGATCGAGCCTCCTCCTCCCCCTTTTTTTAAAAAAACGAAATTCACTTGCCTTGAAAGAGCTAGGAAAGCTCCAAAATAAACAGTCTGTGGTTGCCGGATACTGCGTAATTATGCCACCACTACAAGGGGATTGACAGACTTAGGCAAACTGGATGCCCGTGAGATCTCTTCAGTCCAAATCCACATGCATAAGATATAATTCTTTGTTTTGTTGAAGAATATATGAACCGGCCAAATGGATAGCCACTCCCAGAAAGCCTTTTGGGTAAATGTCTGTTACCAGCCATCCAGACACAATAGTTTCAGGCGAAGCTGCGTACCCTCTTCAGCCGGCTTTTTTCCGCATTGCGTGCACTCTGGACCTGTCTGAGAATGAATACATCACAGGAATTTGGAAGAGTATCGACGAGACTTTTACCGCGTTTACTCTAAATTTTTTTATCACACCCTTCACAAAAACGGTCAACCTAAGGATAAGCAGAACCCAGTCATCAGGCATGATCTCGTCTCTCACGTTTTGAACCGCAAGTAACAAGATAATGACCTTTTTGGAAATCCGTGAAAATCGAGATTTAAGCTCTGGGAGATTTGAGAGATTTGCTCTGGGACTGAGTAGACAGCGTCTCCTTACTGGTCTATTTGTTTTGCTTTCGAGGTGAACATATCAGCTAAAAGACGGAAGATAACGATTTATGCTTCCTATTTTTCAAAAGTAGGTAGTTACCTCTTCGTTTCTGTCAGGTATCTGAAAAACTAATTTGCATTAATGTCTTCTTGTTTGACATCACATTAGTGACTTCGGTTTGTGAAGTTCCTTGGAACACATATATCCTTGCTTCAATAAGTCCCGTCGTCTAATCGGAGGCTTCTGTATTTTTAAAGTTTCTAAATTCGGTTATTCCTTTTTGTTTAGACAAATACGTAACGAGGGTTTCAAAATTTATTCTTACTTTTCAGCAAAATACACAACTTGGATCCACGTTTCTCGGACCACTTACGTCCTGACGATTCCTCGATCCTTAATGGATCACTAACGGACGGTAACTCTACCGGGTCTGCAGTAGACACGAGTTTGAGCAAACGTTCGGACGAGGATGAAGAGGATGATGACGGTTTTCCAAAACCTTCAAAGAGCAGTCGCATGGAGTCTTCGTCCACTGCAGTATCTGAATCCACCGCCTGGTCTACCACAGTTACTTCACCACGTCCTCGTATTAGTTTCCACCGGCCTATTTCCTCGGCGCAAGGCTGTGATCTCGAAAGGGTATGCTCCTTAAGCTTTTAATCTTTTGCGAAGCAAATCTTTAACCTTCCTAATTACTTCGCATCAGTTACGTAAATTTTACGCCACCCGGGAGAACAAAACCTGCCAGTTGCTTAATTAGCATTCAACAACGCCTGTTTTTAAAACAGGTGGGCTCTCGGGTCTGACAGTAAAATAGTACTTGAACATTTGACAGCAATACTCCCTGTACTCCTATAAAGGGACACGCGGTAGATACGCTGAACCAACACGGGGCCTAGATTAAGTCACTGTACGCGTTATTCGGGATACCATACATGGGAGTGTGGTGTCACGCCTAGGCACAGGGGCACGCCGCGCCAGTCACATACACCTTACCCCCGCATCAAATGTTTCGAACAGTGAACTCATGACTCAAAAGAGGGAGAGAGTAATTTCGATTATGGGGACTACGTCCCCATGGCACTCGGTGCATATTCTTTACCTTAAGCAAACTGCTGCGCCTGAATCTATTACTACGCAATAAAAGGCATGACCTAGAAGACTGCTATTTCACGAATAAATCCGTTCTCTCGTGATGGATAGCCAGGCTGCAATGGCTCGTTTTTAATGTAGCTTCTATGACACACCCATCAAGTTGGAATATTACCTGTCTCTGTCTTTTGTGTGAAATCTCTGTCCATCGTGTACGGACGGGACGTGGGTAGCACGCAGAGACGGACTGTTTAGCGTCCCATCCCGCCTCTGGTCTTCTTGAAGATTTCACGATATTAAGCCCAGATGGGTGAGCGAGGAGATAGTGTGTTATGTGCCGCGAAATTCTGCTATCATTATAAATTAAGTAACGCGCAAGTTACCCTTAACGCGTTCACTATAACTTACGGCTCACCTTTGGCATAGTCGGTAACGACGATGAAACTATCAGCAACATTTCCAGACATGAATAAACAGCAACCTGATTGACATGACAGTTCGACCGTCGATTTCCACGAGGTCCACCGTATGCTCCACACCAAGTGGTGCTGGGACGATGACTTGCGCGTGAATTTGTTTAAGTGATAGCAGCCTTGCGCTGCAGCTACCTCACTCTCTCCTCCCCCACCTGAGCCCGTTGTCAAGACAGAGTCAAGAAGATCGGAGATGGGAGAGTGCGCAGGTGGCTGGCGTGGCCGGAGCCGCCCCTGGGTGTACCACCACACCTGGCTCGGATCCCATGGAGTGGGAGTGCCATAAAGGCCACATTAAGAAGGAGCCATTGCAGCCTGCCTCTCAGTCCACCAGTCAGCCACTCCAGACAAAACACACATTAAGCTGACCACGCGGTCCGAGTTATCCCATCAGTTGGCAACCTTCCAAGCCACGGCTCTTAGCGCACCGTGATAGTTTCAAGCGCTTCAGATTGTTTATAGTGAGGAAAATGCGCTGAGCTGTTGACCTTACTCTCTCCCCCCACCCCCACAATCAGACTACCATCCGAGCCAGTCAGTTGTCTGATGTGGGAGTGGGCGCATTGGCTGACGGGTCGGTGTACCCGCCTTCGCGTGTCACAGCACGACCTGGCCCCCATAACGCACACACGGGATTTACTTTCTCAGGGGATATGGAGGAGCCATCGCCGTCTGACTCCCAGTCCACTGGTCAGCCACTCGACACACAGCACATACACTGGGCCGACGGCGTGGTCTGGTGTAAGCGTCAGATTGGCAGCCTTCCAAGCCACGGTTTCTAGGACACCGTGATTTTGTCAGGTACATTATGATGATTGTGAGGGTGTTGTCTATGTATTAGTGTAGATGGTGTGCGCTGATGTGGCTTAGCCTCCGGTAGTTTACCGCAGGTTGTCGCGGAGGTGCATGTGTCCTAATAGGCCCATGCGGTGTGTAAATGTGCTTGAGCAGTGAGGGCAGTGGAGGCGGGCGCGTCGACTGTATGTCGGAGCCCCAGGCACTGGTTCACCAGCCTCCGTGCGATGGATTTGCTGGTGACCGACCAGGCCGATGGGGGAGCGTAGGCGCTGATGATGGTGGCGAACTGGTCTCCCCAAAGAGGCAGGCGGAGGCTCATCAGGCGATCATTGATACCCTGCGTTAGACAGGGCAGACGTCTCATGATGTCGTTCCGGATGGCAAAGACAACACCAGCGTCGTGTCGCTCTGCTTTTGTCCCTGCCGCTCTAGAAGAAGGTGTAGCCGGCACCCACCTCCTCCAGCTGACCCTGCTCAGAGAATCGGGTCTCTCTGAGAGCAGCAATGTCCACCTTGTAGCGCACCAGTTCCCGAGCGACTAGCGCTGTCCTCCGTTCCGGCCGGTTGCTCCTAGGATTGTCTAAAAGGGAACGAACATTCCAGGCTGCTCGTGTGAGTGGACTGACCCGAGCAGCCTGGTGGGTATGGCGAGGGGGTGGGGACGGAGGGTATTGATGTTTGTTTGAGTTTTATGACCGCGTATTTTGTGATCTGCGAGCCGCGGCCGGCTGCAAAAGACGTGATAACCAGCATTTTTTAGGGCACCTTTTCTAGGCTCTTCCTCCGCGAGAAGGCAAGCAGTGATGTCCTTAAATAGGGCTGCTCGGACATCCCAGACGGCTGCCGAACTCCACTATGGGTCACGGTTTTGTTTTAGTGGGAGAATGACCCGAGTTAGCCTGGGCCGCCTACGGGGTTGCTGTCGCCCCCACCGTAAGACTTTTTGAGAGGGGGGAGGTGGGAAGTTCGGGAGTTCCGGGTGTGGAGATACTCACAACACCGGAGACCCTCTCCTGGTTTAGCCAGCCGGTCGTGACGGTTGCCCGGGGTTTGGCCGCTGGGAAGAAATCAACGTCGAGGAGCCACAGGTGAGAGTTGGGTACCAGTTAGAGGCGGCCACAGGAGCATTCACCACCTGTACGAGACAAATGGAGCGACCAAATGCTATATGTGTGGTGCTACCCCTAGCTAGTACCTATACACCCCATTGACCTGGTAAACTGGTTACCAATAACGTTATCATACGCCGCGAGGATGTTACAGCATGACACGCGTTGCGATCATCCAACAAGGCTTTATCCGTTGTCGGTCTTATTCGAGGAACCTTGAACGAGTGTGTGGGCTAAGAACATAGAAACGTACATATTTGGATTCAAAGTTTCAGAAAACCATCCTTTCTACGTCTCTCTAAGAAACCTCTGAGGTAGACCAAGTTTCGCTGGGTTTTCGGACAACCGGGGGGTAAAGGAAGGTACGAGAAGCATATCCATAAGCCGCTATCGCAATTCTTTTCCGGCCTCGATTTTAATAGTCTCTCTGATAGTGTTAATGATCCGTACTGCTTATTCTAACCCCTTATATTTGTATTCGCGTTAATTTTGGACTTATTCTGTACGATTGCTACGCTTTCTTTTGTCCCTTCGTCGGGCCCTTATTCCCTTTTTTGAGAAGTTATCTACAGTCAATGTGGTTGTCAAAATGACAATGTTTCTACAAATGTCTTGGTTAAATTTGCCTGATATGCCAGTTCGACAAACGACAATGAAACTCAGCATTACATCCGTGGGGGTGGCTGCGGGGTTATCCCAAATTCGGCCGTTTAGTCAAGCCAACCGACTCAATAACATGAAAACAATGAGTATCAAAATCTGTGGTTCGACGTTACACTTATAAGAGAGGTGGAAAACATCTGCTCAATACTTTAATATAACTGCCTTTACGTTCGATCAATCAGCGTTGGTTAGACGATTCCGGGTATTTACTATCTTTTGACTATCCGGATTGCATGACCTCGACGGACGAATGAATCTAGTATGAGGTGCAACCGCATTGTTACTCACATAACTCCCTTCACTTAGTAGAATACTCTCCGTCTTAAGTCATGGTACACAATTCTTATTTATATCACTACGGTGGCACCTTAAGCTGACGACAAAGTAATGTAGATCCCATTGTTGTTAATTGGTGCTGCCTTTGGTCTTGCTATGGCAACCCCTCCAGCTTCTTCCGATGTTATGTGGTTATATGTTTTACTTTATACCTCCCCTTTCATTAAAAATTTTAGTCCTCACCCACAAAATCCCCTGGAGATGATGAAAAGCCAGCCAAAATACCTCCGGACCTCTCCACAAACGTTGATTTATCTCCCTCATACGTTCAAGTGCCAGGGAAACAGAGTCTACAGAGGCCATTTCTAAGTGCGCTCAAACCCACAACCGCTTCAGATGTCTTCAGGTCTCTAGAGTCCACGACTTCTGTCGGGAATGATGAGCACCATGCTTTTGATGCGAGTACGGAGAAGACGGATGTCATGTCTATACGACGACTTTTCCCGGAGACTGACTCCGAAGGTGCCGAGCTTTCTAAAGTAAGTTGACTTTTCATTCTCCAGTCTTGCTCAGTTCACTCGTTGCTTAGAATGCTCAACAGTTGAATTCCCTATCAATGAACACGTCAAACTCCGTTTGCTTTGGTGAAAGGGAAAAGGGAAAGGAGGTTTAAGATAAGCCGGACTTAACGAAAATGACCAGTGCGACCTGTGTAAGCCCAAGACCCAAACACATGTGTTGCTTTGTTCCCCGGCACATAGTAAACTTGCAGTTGAGGCTCGAAAATATATCGCACGCGTAGTTATCCGGGTCCCTTGCGTCAATCTAAGTGACATACTTTACATTAGTTCTTTGTACTAACGTGACGATAATATTGCTGTCATCGTACCTGTTATCACAGCAGTGGTATCTAGGCTTAACATTTCTGCTGGCTACAGACCACGTAAAGGCCTATGTACACACGCCAGTTTCTAAGTACGTTTCTAGTGGCTAAGTTTTGGGTGTCGTATTTTCCTCGATACTTGGCTTATTTTAGGTCTTTCCGACCTTCATCTGCTAGAACTAAGCCTGTCGCCCTGAAGGCCTCTGATTTTCGGCTGTCTTAGATCCTGCCGTTGTCGAATGACGTTCTGGCATTTAAACTCCAACTGACTACCGAATCGTTTTTTGCTTCCGCTTCCCCGTTTGGCAAACTAGCTTTCATTCCAGCCAAACAGACTGGTGACATGGTCAGGCGCCGTCTTCCGCGTGCCATGCGTTTTTGGCCCCATTTAGGTGACTCTTTGGTGGTCCAGGTCCCCTAGCCGCCACGTCTCCCGTCTATCAGGGCGCGACAGTTGTGCCCATCACAGTTTCGTGGAGCAATCGTGATCACCGCATACTCCAGGATTGTGGAGTATTTAGCGCCTAGATTAGTGAGCCTACTTAGTGCGCCATAATAATAATGACCTAGCCCGTTTTGGAAGAGAAGAGAAAAGACACGAATGGGTGGGGGCCACATTCTGTAATGGAGCCTTGGGGTCAGAGCCCCGATGCTCGGCCAGTAGTGGGCCTGCGCAGGGTTTGTGTGGTTCTGAATGAATAATCGTCATATGAGAGTTGGTCTGCGTCAGCTTGGTCGCTTGATAGCAGCATTTTTCCCCGCCTGTGATTGGCTGTACCAGAGGCAGCTCGGAAGCAGTAATCACATAATTCTTAGCGTGACGTAGGTGCGAGAGGCGGAAGATATTTACGCAATCATATATACGCTATGAAAGAGTGAAACAAAAATTTCAATCGCCGCTCCTTGCGGATTAACAGTTTAGGCTGGTCCCAAACAACCGCTCAGATAGTTTGTTTGATGTTATCTTCTCCAGTGCATTGGCTCCAAAAGTTAACCACGAAGCGACTAGGGCCATCATCGCGTTTTGCGGTATTTTAAGGCAGTCGATGTGACAGGCCCTTCCACGCCTTAGTTGCAATGTCACTGTCGGTCCGTGCCTATTTCTTCACTTAATCTTTATCCTGCTTACCTAGCAGCTAACCTTTACTGAAGGGCCTTCTATTATCCGTCCCCGTTGGGCACGCGGGTAGCCAGAAGCTGGGCTAATGGTGAGCGCGTCTTCCCGAATCATTGACATTAATAGGACTTATTATCTCTCCACCCCTGCGTGATATCTTGTCCTAACAATCTCAGCCGTTCGATATTTCGTCTAACGTTCGACGGGATTGTATTCTGTTGACAAATTTGTGGGAGCGCTCTGTATGATTTTTAGTTTTAGTTTGTACGTAGGCGCTGGCTGAATGCACTGCAAATAGCGTCTTCTTACCCTCTAATTATGTCGCGGTCGAATGAAGATGCTAAAGCGGTCGCTTTATATTCATAAACGTAGGGAGGATCCAAATGTTGTCATACCGGATCTCTGGCCAGAAGAAGCACCGCTCGGGATTCTGACTGTCAGCTTGAAGAGGCGGATGGTTTCACTCACCTCGGGACGCAAGGCTGCTGCGGAATGGATAGAGTAGGGATGATAACGTCTTCCGAATCGATATTTCTTGTAGGATTCTCTCAACTCTTATAAATTATTTTTGGTCCCGACGCGATATCTCCATAATCCCAAAGGTCCACATCTACCGGGCGTCCGTCCGGTCACTCCTCCTGTACGAGTGTGAATGCTTTGCTGTGTATGTAAGCAAAGACACGTATGACCTTCGACTGAAGTATACCATTGTTATTTCCAATGGGATAGTCCGGAGTTGCTGCAGAAACATCTCAGGGGTGACTCAGACCATGCAAAAAAGACGTCTGAGGAGGTTTTGACACGTTCTTTGTCATCCTCCTCATGTGGTCAGTGTTGCTAACCTTAGTCCATCGTCAGGGTCCACCTGGAGGTATCGACGTGGAGGTCAGTCCAAAACATGGCTAGCTGCAGTTTTCCAAGACATGAAAGTACTTCTTTGACCTTGTGTTCTCGGTCTTCCTCGCTGGAAGGGTGAATTTGTCGAGCTTCCCGGATCTGCTGTCGCAGATGGTCACGCACAGAAAGGTTTATTTAGTGGCACTATCGAGAACGGCTAGGTCAAGCATGATCACTGATGTTCCAATTATAGGTACGTACTATCCAACAACCAGTCATAAATCGTTGTTCGGGGCAGAATTCTTCTACGTTTAGACAATGTATCATAAGTATATAGATGCTGGGATTTTTGTGCAATGTTGGGCACAGTTTTAGGTGCCTGTCGTAATCGACGGTGAACCTCAATAATAGTTTGTTTTCCATTGTTTGACTAATGTGTGGACTGCTTTGTTGGTCGATATTAAGGTGTGTGCACTGTCTGGAACTTTCTTCGCCTCTAGCTTCACATTCACAGTAGGACAGGTTGGCGGGGGTCGTTGTTAAGCAGGAAACGATAGCTACAGGCGACGTTAGTTTAAGTGCACCTTGCGGAGTGAAGCACTGTCGGATGGTAGTGCCAAACGAGTGTTAGCTTTGGGCAGTACGTCTGAACCCGAGTTTGAAAAGTTAAATCGAACGCTGCATCCACTGTGTCCTACACTAACCACAAGCGCTGCAGTGATAGAACTGCCAGCTTTGTTTGCTCATTATTGAGTTAACTTCTGCTGAATGATGTCGCTATGCGTCTGCGATTATGATTATGAGGGATGGTGGTGAGATCAATCCGATAAGTAATGTGGCTTACAAGAAGCTGGACATGGTGTCTTACCGTGGCAACTGGACACGGAACGTGCGTTCGCCTTCTGTGCAAATGTGGAGGAGCCGGTCACCACTGACAAAGATCGTCAGAATAGTGCCAACTTTGCTTCTGTTAAATTAATAAGTCTTAGGACATGGGAAGTTTTTTCAAAAGTGAAAAGACCGACCGCATTTATATCAGTTCTAGCACTTTCAGAAACCTCTCATGTCGCTTGCCTTCAAAGACGAGAGAAATGCTATAAATAATTGCGAAAATTCAATTTTCAGGTGGAGTAAGTGAAATGGAAGAGGTTATTGCTAACAGCATTATCTGAGGTCTAGAGTTTCGCACTTTGTGCACGACTTTTCATCTTCCAAGACTGATAATCCCGTTGCGCATACAACATTGTAAGGAAGGGAGAGCAAGTCGTCACCGTGCGTGTCAGTTTATGTCTGCGCACTCTTGCGAGGCAACAGGACAAAGAGCCCGTGGCTCGATAATCAGGGCTTTCGATTTCTCACCAACAAGTCGCGGGTTCCATTCTAAGGTCTTGCATCACCAGGTGTCAGATATGGCTGACTGATGGAGGTTAATAAGCCAGAAATAGCCATTCCAGTTCCCCTTGTCTTTGTCGGCAATGTCTTTCTCTCTATGTGATTTGTTACATGCGTTTATCCGGAGGCCATGAGGTGGCTGCCCAAGGAGAGTGAATCTTACCAGCAATCCTCTTGTATGGTTTTCCACCTGCAAAGTGAGCTCCTAAGGTCATGTAAGCTCATGTCTAAAGTTTCAGGCGCGCTATGTTGACGACAGTAGTGTCATCATCGAAGAAGATAATATCAAGTACCTGAAAGCCCAACTCAGCTCCAGCGTCCCAGAAATACATTTCACTGTGAATGGATAAGTGGGTGAATGGTTTCAGCCTTTAGATGTTCTCGTCAGTCAGCAGTCCAACAGTCAGTTGATGACAACGTTCTTCGGAAAATCAACGAACACTGCGAAGGTCCTACACTTTGACATTAGCCACCAGTTGCAACAACAACTGAGTTGTGTACGGCGGGTGTGTGCCCACGACCGCACGCCGGTTGCCTAGAGCACCAAACTCGTGAAGCTCTTCAGAGCCATTGAAAGCAGTCGGCGGTTATAAGGGGCCAACATGCAGACAGTCGACCGCCCTACATTATAGCGAATCATCTCATGCGTAAAGGCATATCGGAGGCCGTTGCTAGGCCACTAGGGCACCTCGGTATTTGAATTTCCCACAACCCAGTCTCAACGCTTCGGGGCCCACTAATCAGATCAAATGATGTAATCCCCGAACAGAAGACGCTCGTCGTCTACCAGCTACAATTTATTTGTAGAGGATGCGACGGGGATGTCCGAGACTCAGTTGTCTGTGGGAGGAGAAGGGTAGACAGAAATTCGTGGATGGCAAAACACCCTACTCTGTCTAACCACCAATTTGACATTGGTATGGTCGAGGTCGTGGGTCGATCTTGCAACTACGAAGAAATACAAACTATGCTTCATGGCTGTCAAGTGTCGATTCGATCTACCGGTATATTCTTCAACTCCAACTTATACGACCCTGCAAACTCACGTAGCATGCTGTCGATAACTTCAAAGGGCCGTGCACAACGCCCACCCCTTCGACGTCCATCCTGGCAGCTTCTCAGGGCCTCTAGACTGGGCTCAGACAGCAATCAATACAGATGTTTTGGTATGCGGAAGAAAGTGGGTGCGTTTTTGCTGTCTCGGATGCAGGGAAAAGACGAAAATTGGAGTGCAGAGGTTCAGTATTGCGACCCCCCCCCCCCCCCATTCTCTCCAACTTCTTCAATGGCAATCTTTAAAATGTGCAGTTGTAGAGAGTATCAAGGGATTTAGTAGCATTGCTTCTGGGGCGTATTTATTATCTTTGCGGTGAAATAGGGTCTCCAGATTCATGGTTATAAGTTTCAATTTTGCCTTGACAAAACTACGGACGACTGACCGTAGATTATCCTTTTTTAAAAGGTGGTCTTTTAATTCTGTGCGTTGATGGCGTCTTATTTTCCTTTTTTAGCTGCCTAGCCCCGTGGCATCCGCACCCACTAGTGTTCCTGTGGGCGTCCCGCATATTGATCAGATGCTGCGGCCTATGGGCCAGTTAGAGGCCTTTGTCAACACCATCTCTATGAGCGCCAGTTTGGAAAGTTCTGGGGCTGATAGTCTGACAGTTCCAAGTGAAAGTTCTGTCTTCTGTCCGTCCGAATCTTCCCCCACCTCTACTACCGAATCAGACCAACCTAGTGAGCCATTGAGCATTATTTCGATGACTTCCACTGAGGAAACCCTCCCCGCGCAGCCCTCTTCAGAAGAAATTGTGAAAATCAAAGAAGACGAAGATGTGAGCAACTTCTCTTGTAATGTATTTTCGCGTATACAAGCGGGCATGCTATCCCAATCTCTTTGAGTGTGAAGGGGACACGGGGTGTGGTTGCCTTCTGGTGGCGTGAGTTGTGCAGCCCGCAGTAACTTTCTGCCCTCTTGAGAAGCCGCGCATTCTTTAACGTATGTGAATATGCGAAACCCAGGTTCTTGTTGAAAAGAAGACGAAGGCGCAATCACTGGAGCGTCAATCATCAGGGACTTAATTAGTGCACCGAGGGAGCATTTTATAGTCAAACCATAGGGGAGGAGGAGACCAGTTGGCGGCGCAAACTTGGTTCAGTCACGCACACCGCCCCCCTGCTTATTCTGACAATGATTCTCATTTGTTGTTGTGCTCACACAGTCTCTGGTGGTAGAATCCCGTACGAGTCCGAAAGCCCAGACTAATAAGCCAGTGTTCCAGTGATCAGGATTTCCCTGTTTTGCAATATCCCGAGTGTACTAATCCAACAACCATGATGCTCATCTGGCTCAACCTCATACTGTTATTGCACTTCGCTGGCATAGAAACACCCCACAGCTGGATTTCTATGATTACAGCTGAATAAGTAACGCACGGCGGAAATGGTCTCGTAACATCTACTGTAAATCCAACTGTCTGACTCCCACGCTAGCCTAATCCACTATCGTCGGGCCAGATTGGCCGAATTGGACTCCATATTACAATATCAATAGTACTAAATCCGCGTTAACCCGAGGGTAGAGGACCCAGCTACGGGATAGAGCAGTTACCTGGGTAACCAACGCAGTTTATACATAAGCGAATGGTTGCCAATCTATTATTCTCGGACATATTACTACCATCCTTCAGCCTGAATGCTTTTTAATTATCTACAAAAACCAGCAACCCTCAGGATTTGTGTGCTTGTCCCGTTAATGCGCAAAAGCGTTTGTTTTATTGAAGCTTCGGTACAGATGCAACCTGTTCTACGTTAAACACACAGCATTTACACTTGGTTCACATCAAAATACTCCACTTGTATGGCGTATCAGGCGTTGTGCTTTGACATAGTTGGATATTTGACTTCGTTTCGCATGCGCCCTGCGGAAGACGAGCAGATGGAAATGTTGGTTGAACACTGGTTTATGTATCCGCTTGAACTATGGCGTTAGGCCGTCTTTAATACGACAATGGTGGTAATGGGGGCGTTGTTTGGGAAAGGAAACATGGTTTTCTTAAATACAAAAATGCAAATTGCATTTGCGCTGCCTGCTTGTTTTAATGAATAAAAGACACTTTATCAGAAGATATTTCAGAGGGGTTGCGCGTACATGTGCCCTACCGAAATGGTTTCTGGTGGTCAGAGGTAGATTATAGGCTTTTTTTGTCAAGCAGCATTATGCAACACAAAGAGAGGCATTTTTGCTGGTGGATACCGCTCTTCAGCTCCCTGTCTCAGGTAAGGAACACCGAATTTCATCATGCGCGTGACCATTGACGCACTTGTGACTGCCGTCTTCCGGCTTCGCCTTTCCTGGATGCTTAAAAAACATTTTACTTTTCTCAGCGCTGCAGGGATTACCAGCAGACCCAGTCTATGTTTTATGCTTTGCATTCCTACTCAATCACGTGGGATCGGCTGAATTTTGGGCACGCGAGCGATACATGTTACCGACACTCAGCAAGGGCAGTTCCAACCTTTTTCCTGTCAAGGTCCTGCCATGGCTCAGACTACGCATTTTCGAGCTAGCATAACCTAAGAAAAACTACGACGTTGAGCGTCTCTCGACTGCTGCCACTGCAACAGGTTTCGCCTGGTGAACTCCAACCGTTTCAACGCCCTGGCAGCCGTCTATGCAATGGCTTCTGTGGCAACTAGCTGATTCTGAGCAAAGTATGCCCTCATACCAGGAAAGGCAATAGGTGACGGCCCATCTCACTGTAAACTCTAGTCCTGTGATCCGATCAACACAGTTATTTTCCCTCATACTCTGCAAGAAGCAGATGCAGCTGAAGAGGATGCGCCCATATCCTGGCTGATCTTAATGAGCCAGTTTAGCGATCCACTTTAAAGCCCACCTCCCGTTTGCGCTCAAAATGCCCTTCGCCGCCGTACATTTCTAACATTCCGGCATGACTTGGGACCTAAACTCGTCATTTTATCTAGCACGAACCAAAAATACAACAAAGAAAGGTCGTCCATGAAGTTCACGGGTCGTCAGTCAGTGTAAATGTGCTCGAATTACAACTCCAACGACTCAATAGCAGGGGAAAAGACAGTCTCAGGCGGCCAAAGCTCCATCCAACTGTCAGGAATATTACCGGAATCCATAAAGTTGATGCAAATTCTGTTTAAAAAGAACAGGAAAGCAGGTGAACGAAAGATTGCGTTTCGATGCTGATAGCCTCAAAAATTTGGCTCCATTGAAAAGTTGTAACACTTTTATCCGTCCATAGTCAAGTTGCTGTTCAATAGGTAAAGCACCGAAAGTTTTCGAAAGTGATCTCTGAGCTCCTTGTGATGCTTCGATCGCCAAGAATTAACGCCTTTATCCGATGCTGATCGGAGCAGTTTCCCGTGGTTATCGATGCTGCATGTGCCTGTGGGAGGCGAGCAAACGCCAAGGGCTTCGAACCACAGTTGCTTTAAGACCTTCGTTCTTTGAATTATTCAAGCGTTTTGTAATTGGTGTTTTGGCAAATTTGACACGTGTGATAAACTGAGCGGCCTCGGGGGGGGGGATTCGAACCCAAGAAAGTAAGGTTGGAATACAATTAACACTAACCACCTGAACTACGAGGCCCTACCGAGAGTCATGAGTTTAATCAAATTTGAGTCAAATTATCCTTCCAGTCTACTGCAACGTATGGGATCCACCAATTCTAATAGAATAATCTAACTGCCCAGACAGGATTTACTAAGTAATTAGTGTATATTACACCACACGCTTACAGGGCTAACAAAAATATAAATTAATAAGGTCAGCCGTGCAGTCATCTAGTGGATTCTGGATGATTACTCAGGAAATCCTGCATGGGCAGTCAGATTACATTATCAGAACTGGTGGATTCCATATGTTGCGGTAGGCTGGGTGCGTACTTTGATCCAACTGTGATTAAACTCACAGCTGTTGGTGGGCATCCTAACTCGGGTGGTTAGAGCGTTAGTTGGGCTAAAACTTTGTCCTGCCCGTCGTAGGTTTGAATCCCAACGAGGCTGCCAATTTTTTTCGCATTTGTGTCAAAATAAACCTGTCTCATATCTTTGCGTCCACATTCTATTAGGCGGCTCCGGCCGCGCCAGCCATCTGCGCCCTCTCCCGCCTCCGTTCTTCCTGGCTTTGACCTAACACCGATCTCAGGTGGGGGAAGGGATAGAGTGTGGTAGCTGCAGCGCAAGTCTTCTATCACTTAAAAATAATTCACGTGCAAGTCACCGTCCCTGCGCCACCATGCATACGGTGGGCGTCGTGGAAATCGATGGCTGAACTGTCGAAGTGGTTTGGGCGTGTTGTGAGTCTCACATACCGAGAGTCCCGTACAGTCTGTCTGAACTCGACTTCTTCCCGCTGTCAAAAATACAGAAGATGCTGGCTGATAACTCGACCGTGTACTATGTTCCGCAATTAGTGGCGCCTCTTTAGTCAACCTTTCGTTATTGTCTCTTTCTTATCTTTCCCGGAGACTTATCCTTTCCTCTCAGCCTAGCTTACATCCTGATCTACGGGGCTTCAAAAACTTGCACGCGGGTTGTGTCGACAATCCTTGATGTCTGATGTCTCTTTTAGGTAGTTCCTGATGATCCTGTCCATGGAAGTTATACTCAGGCAGCAGAAAACACAACTACACAGGAGGACAACAAAGAATGTTCGGAGGATAATGCTGCAACTCTCGATAAGCCCCTAACGCTCAAGTCCTCCGTCGTTAACACTGCTAGTTCCTGTCAAGATATCCGTCTGCAAGACCTTGAGGACTGCGCTAGCTCTGCCAAAAGGCCGCGATTAAAATCTCCTCCCACCAGCGAATATGAACTTTCTTCGAAAGAATCCCAAGATTCTGTGGTACGTTTTTGACACTTGAACTATATTTTGCTAGTGTACTCGATTTGTTTCACGATAGTAGGTTATGAAGTTAGTTACTGCTGTCTGTCGTAGACTTTCTACCCTTTTTTTCAGTGTTTATAGTTGGTCGATTTTAATTGATTGCTGCTGCCTTCAAATCTTTATACTGTTTTTCTTGGTGGGATTTCGCGAACTTTCGCCTGTTATTTGCACGGTCGTTCTCTACTGCCTCTGAGAAATCATCGCCCTTTTTCATATTAACCTCTCAGGACACCCAGAAACTTTTTTGTCCTCAAAATACTTCATGTTGACTCTGTTTATACAAGACATCCTGTTCATTATCTTGCTGTTGTAAGTCTCTGCTGATCATAAAACGATTTCCCAAACTTACGCTTATGCGCCGTCATCTACCAGCCTAAATGCGGATCTTTAAGTAATTTCCTTGCGTTTTTCGTGTATAATGAACGGTGGGGTTTGATTTCCTGTTTGGTGAACTGCAAGCCCTGCAGTTGAGCTGATTGGGCATTTGCGGAGTTTGTGGAGCGCTTCCAAGCCTGTCCATCTGGTATTGTACTGGCTACTGCCGTTGATCCACGCGGTGGTGCATTTTGACGTGCCGCGCACGGCCGAGGTCTACATACATCGCTGCGGTCGAACTGCCCGTGTCCAGCGTCGGGTTGCGAGCATTCTTCTGGTGGAACCGTCTGAGAATGTCCGCTGGTACAAGGTAGCCCAGAGTCTCCACAGCGGTGCATCGGGTAGGTTTGCGTGTTTGTGTGGGGGGGGGGGGGGGGAGTGATGGCACGCCTAGGGGCCCCGACCGCGCCAACCACCTGCGGCCTCTCCCATCTCTGGTCTTCTTGACTCTGTCTTGACACTGGGCTCAGGTGGGGTAGGAGAGAGTTCGGTAGATGCAGCGCAAGTCTCCTATCACTATAAAATAAATCACGCGCAAGTCACCGTACCTGCATCAGCCTGCTGTGGGACGTACAGTGGACCTCGTCGAAATCGACGGTTGAACTATCGGACTTCTGTTTGACTGTCCCAGAGACTGCATGCGCGCATGTTCCGGCCCCTCGACAACCGTGAGCATATGAGTCCTATCACGGCATAGGTACCACAGGCGGAAGATTTATACGCGCTTGTAGTGCTTCTCCTAGACTAACTTAAATATTCAGTTTTAGAACAAAATGTAGATAACCATCAGCGTCCTGTGCTCCAGATAGCTTGGTGCCTGTCGCTTATAGATGACTGGGTAAATAAAATCATGGCAACAGTCAAGTGAAAAAAAAAATTGTTTTCCCCAGTTCGTAGAATAAATTTTTTGTTGGAAGTTGAAAGTTTACTGTGCAACGATGCTTTGTAAATCATTATGGGTTTATTCCTCATAAATTTCTATTTTATATAGTGTATTTTACGTTTGACTAGTATGAAAATGATTTGTTTGGTTTCCTCGTTATTGAAGCCTCACCGTTATACTTACCGCAATGTCCCACATCAAACACCTGGCTATCGGCTGCAGAACTGGCTTATACATCGCAAATCTTATCAGAATTAAGGGGTTTCCCCTAAAAAAATTTCTCTCCGGCGACGGTGGGGATCTTCCAGCCTCCCGCAACGATAGTGGGCATTTTTTGTTTTTGATATTTCCATTTGGTTGTCAGAAGATGTTTTGCGCATCTTGCTACTTCCAGCAACCTATTATGGTATATCATAAAGGCTGTTGCCGAAGGAGTTTCTCGGAAAATGATTTTGTGTGGTTCGCGGTTTAAGTCGAAGTAAATAAACTCCCATTATAAACGCCTGTGATGATTAGGTTCTTGGTCGAGACTAGTCCTTCATATCCATCTGTAGATCAGACAAAATCGAAGAATTTTCACTATAAATACACATATCTGACGCATACAGCCGCTTTTTATGCATCAGACAGCTAGCTTTGTTGTATTGACCACCTTACTCCTCACAAGTCCACTTCGATGATTACCTTAGCCACCCGTATTCGAGTGGGCTTGACCTCCTTTAACTGGATGCCATTGAATAGGCATACGCAGAACCTTTTCTCCGAATTGGCTTTCTTATCGCAATAACTTGGTCAAACGGGGACATTTTTTGGAGTTTTACCGAACCGCCCCACTCAAAAAGTTGGCGATTGTGCATTCAGGAAAATCGCCCATACCATTGGTGGTTTCTACTAATGTTTTTGTCGCTTCCTTTTCCCTCACCTTTATGTTTTCGTTTTTGTCCTCTCTTCTTGTTTCCCAACGAATCGCCTTAAGTAAAAAATAAGTATAGATATTTCAGTTGTAACACCCTTAAGCCTCATCGCAGATAATATCCTTTATTTTTCATCTCTTTCCTTGACAAATTTACCCCTTCCGCCTTACAGAGCGCTGACCTGAGCCGCGCGTCTGTGAACAAAATGGATCAGGAATCTGGTGAATGGGTCCCTGCCACAGAAAGCGCTATAACGGAAACTGCACCCCCAGCGAACGTGAAACTGCCATCCCTGGAGAGTATACCTGCTTCGGAGCAGCAGCTTGAGGAGGGCTCTAGTGCCCAAATTGTAGAAGAACCTCAGGCACAGCTCGAGGTTGAGGCTCCAGCAGCGGCGACGGTGGTGACGATGGCAGAAGATGGCACACCAAACGCACACATTGACTCCGAGACAGGGGAGCAAGAATCATCCTAGAGAATGGTTCTACAACCTCTCCCTTGCCCCTGAGCTGAAAAAAAACAGTTGGGTTATGGGGCAAATCCATTCGCTAGTGTCCTGTCTTACTAATTCTAGCCCTTCTCTTTTTCTCGGGTCTGTTTATGTCTCAGGCAGCGCTTTCCGAAAATGCCTTTTTTACGAAATTACTTATCACCCCACCAACAAGCTTTAGCGTCACTTCTGCCAGCCCCACCGGAACTGCACCCACTTAACCAGCCTTACTAACAATTTTTCGGGTCTTGTGGACTGCCTAGTCGTCTGTCTATATCTTATCCGTTATCAGTGTGTTCCTACTCTCTCCCTCGTTTGAGGGTCATTGTGTAACCATTGTTTTTTGCGGATAGGTCTGTTTATTGTTAGGCATAATCATGTCTTCGCATGAGTTGCTTGTGTAAATTCGTCATATGTGTGGCTGCTGGAGCACTTGCGTTCACTTCCGTCTACACTTAGCCTCTTTTGGTCGGCCTAAGTGTATGTGCTGTATGAACCACTATGACTTCCAGCCGGCACCTCACTGGATGTTATGTGTTCATGGATGAAGATGACGTTTAAGGGACTGGATGTGCGTGTGCTTCTCTAGTAGCTGTAAATTAATCAGTAATTCTGGATTTTACCATTTATCCTCTGCTCTTCGCGATTGGCTGTTGCTCTGTCATTCCGCAATCCGTCTGAAGGATATTCATCAGTAGCATTTCAGTTGAGCGTCATCCGAGTCACAGATGTGGGGACTCCTATTCCGCTTAGATTAAGGGCTGTTTGTCTACATGACTGACTAGTCTCGTTCACAGCCGACGAGACGTAGCCTAGCTGACACGACAACTGACCCCAGTGTTCACTGTCCAATCAACCCACAATCAAGTCGAAGATCTCCCTGGTCTGCGGTTGCATTATGCTGGTAGATGGATGCCCACCGATCGGATACGGGACTCGCTCGTCCCGTACTGCCTTAGTGCTCACTCTTAAGCCGCGCCGGCAGCCACACAGTGGCTACCGACAAAGACAATAGGGAGACTAGAACGGCCATTTCTGATTTATCAACCAGTCGTACCCAATCCGGGTGTTGCACCACCTAAGGCTCGAACCCTTGACCTGTTGATTAAGAGTCAGGCGTGCTAACCACGATCGTTACGGTAAGTAATTAATTATTGCCCATTCCAGTCTCCCTCATCCTCTGTATTCCGCATATTCTTCCGAACCCGTCCAGTTTTACTCATTGAAGTGGTTAGCATTTGGCGTCAGCTGTCGGGCACAATCTGTCGTTTCTATTACCTAGAGCAGCTCTTAATGAGGGGCATACTGAAATAAAACTTTTGTGCGAGTTAGAAAGAGGAAACGTCTGCTATAACCCAACCGACCAATCACGCGATGTGAGCTCACGGGTTTGGTTGGTCGATGCCGTTGGATGGCACGTTTTTTGCGTCCAGCATTTCCCATAGTTTGCGTCGTTTCAATTTTTCTATTAACTGGTGTCAGGATGTTGGAAGTCAATGTACCGGATGGAAACTGAATGTCATCAGTATTGCCTCTAATGTTACGGGTTTACCGATTCGTCGGAGCTGTGGAGTTTTGCTCATAGCAGCTCAGGATAACTGTTCTGAAGACGTAAAGTTGTAGGTGGGGTGCTCGCGTGTATGGTGGCCCAGAGACCTTTGACGTTCGGCAGATTCCAGTTTGAAATTGATACTTACCGATTTCACTTGTTATATGGTTCACAATAGCGAAATAATCGATTTTTGTAATATATTACCGTTGCACTCCTCGAAAGCATCAGCTATTTTAGTGGTTAAAGGCTGTGACGTTTTTTTCGTCTGGTGGTCAGTTTCCCAGAATACCCCTATACACCTAGATCCAAACTGATTAAGCGGACATCAGGTCGTACTGCGAAGGTGCCGAACTCTCGGCTGTTTCTACATATTTTGCTTTCTTGCTGCCTTGAATGACTACTCTCCCAGTAGAAAATACAATTGTTGCTTCTTATAACACCTATTTACTCATACCTAGGGCTTCCGTTGGGCTACGCTTCGCAAATTTAGTGTGATTTCACTTCGCGGAGTGCAGTTGCATGACCTCGAAGGCAATAAGTCGGAGCCGACTCTAGAATGGCCGAGATTTAGTGACGTTTGCTACTGGGTAAACGCCGCAGTGGGTATTGCTTAAAGTTCTTACGTTTGCCCGCTTTCCGTTATGGGAAAATGATGTGGAACGTTGAATATCAAAAGGGACCCTCCTCTGGAAACAGTTTGATGTCAAGACCAGTAAACCTATTTTTATCCAAAATCAAAAATTATGTTGATTGGTTGGTTATGAAAGAGAAATGAAGCACACAGCCCGACAGAAGTCTTAAAGCTGAATAACTTTGACCCAGTTTTCTTACCGTCGTGGGTAGCTTTAAAAGGACTGAAACTTACACTGCTGTTTGCCTGACTACCAATGCTGAGCTTGGCATTTAGGCCACTTTAAATGGGCTTTCGTCAGACCCTACTTGCAAATGAATACGATGCCGAAGTATGCTCACCAAATCGTGATGTGCAGGAAAGAATCGAACTGTAGCTTTTTATTTTGCTTCCGATTGTCTGAGGTGGGGGCATAGTCTTGTTATTTGCAGGTCATGAAAGTTACTGAAATCGGGTTCCCTACTTGTGGTTCTAACAAGATTCTCCGAGTGACTACGGTGACGTAATTTGAACGCGAATTTGGTGATCAGGCTCGACGGCCAACCGGAACCATATTCTTATTGACCAGTACTCAATTGTACTTGTTGTGGCTGCGACCATGCCTGATCTAGCCGAGCTGGATGATGTCACATATTGTACCTCCTCAGGCGTGACTATTCGTGGCAGCAGAGCTGGATAGCTCAACCCATTCTTTTCTCCAGTGACGGACGCCTTAGGCCCAAGCATCTCCATGTCTTGCCGAACCGTGTTGAGCCACGTTATTAGTTAACCTCATTGACGCCACCAAGTTGGCAATGGCACCGGGTCGAAGGCAGTAGAACTGAGATCGTGAGACGGGCGACGGAGCAAGTGCCCAAACCACCTCAGTCGTCTTTCTTGAATGGCCTGAGATATCCTCGCTATGTTGCCGCAGTGAGTGCGGACTGCCTCGTTTGAGATGGTGTATTTCACTCTAAGGATGGTCATCCGGTAACGATGGTGCAATACGTCAATTCGTCGCCCATCTTGCACGCGCACAGCTCAGCATTGACAACCGTAGAGGACCGACCGGATGGATGCATGGTACACGCGGATCTTCGCGGTGATGGAGATGTCGCGTCAGGTTCATAGGCATTTTCTAAGGATCGAGAAAACCCGGCGAGCAGCCATGATTCGGTAGACAATATCGTCCTTACTCTATCCATTCGACAGCATCCTCGCCCCGCCGTAATTGAAACTGCCTACTTCTTCAAGTTGACAGCCAGTTATCTCGAAGGATGCTTTCTCCTGGTCAGGGATGTACGTCGAAAAAAAAATCGGTCTTTCCAGTTCTTATGGATAGGCCGACTGAACTAGCGATCACATTCACTCGCGACACCACAGACTCTAGATCACCAAAACTTGAGGCTAGCAAGGCGATATCGTCAGTGTAGCCTAGATCAGTCGGTGGCGTCCGGGTGCATATTCCAAATCGTCAGAACCGTGTAGGGCCCGAGAATCCAGTCAGTGGCGTAGTTGAATAAAGTGGGTTGACAGAATGCAAGCCTGTCGCACACAGATCGGATATTGAAGGGTTGGGAGAGATTGTTATGTAAGAGGACTCGCGCAGTGGTGGAGCGATAGTAGGCCTTGATCAAGGCAATTATTTTGGCCGGCACACCCTCTAGTTCCATCATTTGCCACGGGGACTAATGATGGATGGAATCGAACGCAGCAGCGAGGTCAATAAAGCAGATGGGCGTCGGCTTGTAGTTGCCAGGGGGAAATTCCAGAATGCGCAGCAGAGTGAATATCCGGTCCACGCATCAACGCCCAGCTCGAAATCCGGCTTGGTCGGGCCACACCCTAGAGCCACTTATCGACTGAAACCGTATGAGAAGGACAATACTAAAGACCTTCGCAGCAACGTCGATTAGGCTTATGTGACGGTAGTTCTCACACTTTGTGTTATGTCCCTTCTTGAAAACAGGCCAGAGGATGCCCTAACCCCAGTCATTGGGAACTACTTCGTCTCCACATTTGCTGAATCACCTCAGGAAGTCAGGGTGCCAGAGTGTCGACACAGGCCTTGTAGATTTCTGTGGGGATATCGCCGTCTCCAGGCGCCTTGTTGTTGTGCAGCCTCTGTATTGCACCGGCAACTTCCCTCTCGGAAGGGGGGGGGGGGGGGTCGCACGTCACTGCATAGGCTTGAAAGGGGTGAAACTCAGGTGCGGAGGAGAGCGAGCGTGTGATTTGTTGTCCATCGAAGATGAGAAGGTGCTCGAAGTTCTCACACCAGCGATCGACCTTGCCGAGCTTTCAGCATTAAAGCCACCATTCACATTGCGAGCAGTATCTGAGTGTCGAGGACTTGCCACTAAATTGTTGGATAATTTGGTAGAGTTTGCTAGTGTCACTAAAGTTTGAGACCTGCTCCATGGCCGTTGCTATTTCAGACCAACATTTCTGCCAGTCATCCCTAACTGACTTTGCTGTAATTTTCCGGAGTTGGCGGAAGGAAGCATCATTGTGGGACCTGGCTCAAGCCGTCTGGGCAGACACCTCAACCTTCGTCCACTGATCCAGTCAATGTGGAACCACTGGGTGAATCCGACAATTTTCTCAGCTACTCCATAGACGGATGTCTTCAGTTATGACCGTTGGCTACTGCCTTGTCTGTCGTCTCGGGTCGGGTCGTGAAATGGGGCCGGATTTCTGTATTCAGGGCCTCGGCAGTGCTGGGTTACCGGATTTTTGCGTCATCGAGGCCTCTTGTACGTGGCGTTTTGGTGCAGATAAGAGGTGAAGTTTCAGGCGTGTGCGAACAAGAACATGGTTAGACCCGGGGAAGTTACTATTTTCGGCACCATGCATCGATCTGCTATCATGAACCCAGCTGCGGAACCTTGAACCAACTAGAATGTAGTCGATCTGACTTGTGGTATGACCGTCTTTTGAATACTAAGTCAGCAGATGTTTGTGGTGGTGGTGGCAGTACGTGGTCGTGGCAAACAGTTATTTCTGATCAGCAATATTCAGCATTCTCTCACCATTCTCACCTCAAAAGCCAAGCCAAAACCGGCCAATAGGGTGGCCGTTTGACGAGTCACTGAATCTAGCCGACCATTCCAGCCCCCCGTAACAATCAACTGATCACGACGAGGGAGTCTTTCTACTAACTCCTGCAGCTGCGATTAGAAGGCATCTTTATCCCGCGGTTCGACAGCTGATGTTGGTGCATACATGAAGAGGCGCCGGATAGCCAACCACTAGGCTAACGGGTAACCCGTCTGCCTGGGGTTACACATCTTCCCAGAGGTTGGTACGTCTGGATACAGATAACCGTCCTTCCTGTCCCGCTTCCCTTCGTCACCTGCGGAGCTGTGGGGAGAGACAACGAGGCAAGATAGAAATTCGCATTTCCGTCCTGCATCCGGATAGACAAGCTCACCCCGTTCTCATGTAATCTGAGGTCTTCGAAAACGCAATCGACAGGATATTCGCCTGCAGATCAAGTGGTTTAATCCCTGAAATAATTTGATGTCCTTCTAGTTGTGACTACTTTCCTGGGTATGACAGTTCGACTGTCGAAATCGACGAGGTCCACCGTATGCACCACACCAGGTGGTGCAGGGATGGTGACTTGCGCGTGAATTAGTTTTCAGTGATAGTAGCCTTGGGCTGCAACAACCACACTCTCTCCTCCTCCCCAACCTGAGCCCAGTGTCAAGACAGAGTCAAGAAGATCGGAGATGGGAGAGGGCGCAGGTGGCTGGCGCGGCCGGAGCAGCCCCTGGGCGTACCACCACACCTGGCTCGGATCCCACGGAGTGGGAGTGCAATAAAGGCCACATTAAGAAGGAGCCATTACAGCCTGACTCTCAGTCCACCATATGGCCACTCCACGCAAAACACACATTGGGCTGACCACGTGGTACGAGTTATCCTGTCAGTTGGCAACCTTCCTAGCCACGGCTTTTATGGCACCGTGATAGTTTCACGCGCGTCAGATTGTTTGTAGGAAGGAAATGCGCTGAGCTGTTGACCTCACTCTCTCCCCCACCCTCACAATCAGACCACCATCCGAGCCGGTCAGTTGTCTGATGTGGGAGTGGGCGCATTGGCTGACGGGTCGCATTGAGGACTGTTTAGTAGAGAGTCCCCATCGCTGATGGTGATGGTGGTGGTGGTAGTGAAGGCGAAGCCGGGGTGGCTGCGGTGGTGGGGATAACAGGCGATGAGTATTTTGATGTGGTCTCTATGATGGTGGGAGTAATGGAATTGATGCCAGGAGTGAGGGTGGGGAAGTCTGAAGGAGGGTTGGCAGAATTTGACGTAGAAATTGGAATTGTCAGATTGTTGGTGCATTGCGTCCGAAGATGTCCAACCAGGCCAATTGTCGCGCGGAAGATACGTTGACAGCGCGGGCATGTTGGCAGGGCCTGGGCATCGACGATGTTGGTCCGGGGAGCTGGTAACTTTCGTGCCGCTCTTTTGGCCTTGGCGGTGGTGATCCGGTTGGCCTCATAGATTGCTGAACCAGTCTTCACGGATCTTCTCCATGCCAGTCTATCCAGGGTGTGGTCCTCCCAGGTCGCCGGGTTGATTTGCAGTTGCTTCAGCGATTTCTTCAAAGTGTCCTTGTAGCGTCATTTTGACCTCTCTGTCGGCGAGCACCCGTAGTGACATCGCCGTACAAAAGTCGTTTGGGTAGTCGCTCGTCGTACATTCTTACCAGGTGGCCGATCCAGCGCAGTTACACTTGCCTCAGCATGACATGGATGCTGAGGATTCCGGTCCACTCAAGGACTTCCGTGTCCGGGATCCATGTCAGCTTCAGTATTTGGCGGAGACAGCTGAGATGGAAGTGATTCAGCTTTTTGGCTTGGTTCGAGTAGATGGTCCAGGTCTCCGCTCCGTTAAAGAGTGTCGTCAAGACGACGGCCTTGTACATCTTCAGTTTGGTGTTCAGTTGAATACCGTGGTGATTCCACACGGAGGCCAGCAGCCGGCCAAAGGCCTGACTAGCTTTGGAGATCCGTTGGGCGACCTCGTCATCGATTCTCGTGTTGCGTGACAGCGTGCTTCCTAGATAAGCGAAGGTTTCCACGTTTTTGAGTTGAGCACCGTTGACATTGATTCTGGGAGCATTGTATTCCGCGCTGGGTGGCGGCTGGCGCATGACAACCATTTTGGCTGTACTGACTGTTAATCCAAAATTGGCGTAGCCTGCGGCGAAGAGGTTCATACTCCTTTGCATGTCCTCCTCCATCGCACTCGTCCGTGAAGAGCAAGTCATGGACTGCACCAGTAGACACGCGCGTTGAAGCCTGCAAACGCCGACTCTTGAGAAGGTGTCCTTCACTTCTATAGGCGATGCAGATACCAGATTGTTCTTCACGGTAGGCCTCCATCCGGGAGCAGGCCCTACTCTAGGTGACCGTTCAGACGATTGAGAAGGATACGGGCGAAGATCTTCCCGGCGATGTTGAGCAACGAGATGCCTATGTGATTATCACAGAGTTGCCGGTTCCCCTTCCGTTTGTATAGATGGACGATAATCGCGTCTTTGAAATTCTGAGGAACTTGTCCTTGGAGCCACATCTCCTGGAAGAGTGTTGAGATTTCTGCCATCAGTCGGGGCCCTCCGTGCTTGTAGACCTCCGGTGGGATTGCGTTGAAACCCAGTGCTTTACTGCTAGAAATCTGCTTCATGGCCCGGATGGTTTCTGGTAGGGAAGGCGGCAGATCCAGGTCATTGTTCGTGTCCACTTGAGGGAGTCGGTCAATGGCAGCATCGGAGATGGCTGATGAGCAATTAAGGACATTTCTTAAGTGCTCGGCCCGGCGCTTCAGAATTTGCAATTTCTCTGTCAGCAGTCTTGTGCCGTCAGAGCTGAGCAGCGTTGCGGTCCCCTTGATACACGGGCCGTACATGGCCTTGATGAATTTGAAAAAGTTTTTTTCATTTCATTGCGGTCCGCATACCCATGGATTTCCTCAGTCTTTCGGATCATCCAGGCATCATGCATCTCCCACAGCCGTTGCTGTACAAGGCGCCGGCATCTGAAGAAGGCTGCGTTGGTGGCGTCAGTCCGAAGCTCCATGTAGGCTTTCTGTAGTCCATTCTTCTCCGCGAGTAAGTTGCTGATGTCGATGTCATTGTCGTCAAACCAGTCCTGGTGTTGACGGCGTACGCGTCCGAGGACTTCGAGGGCGGTGGACTGGATGACATTGGGCAGTTGATACCATCGTGTTTTCACGGTAGCATTATCATCTGGAGCATGCAGGTCCTCCAGTTTCTCGGTTATTTGGTTGCTGAAATCAAAACAGTTAGCAGGCAAATTTAATTAAAGTATATTTAACTTACGTGGCTGCCTCTTACCTGGGGGAATTCGTCGGGGTTGCAGTCGGAGCCTCATCTGGAAGATGACGAGGTGGTGATCTGTCCAACCATCGTCATCGCGGATCGCCTTGGTTACCAGCACATCCTGTCGATCTCGCCTCCGGACAAGAACATAGTCCAGCAGATGCCAGCACCGCGACCGAGGTTGCATCCATGTGGCCTCCTCTCGCGTCGGAAAACGGAAGAAGGTGTCGGTCAGCCGGAGACGGTGTTCCGAACGCGTTTGCAGAAGAAAGAGGCGTTATCGTTACAACTACCGAGACCATGGGGACCCAGCACTCCCTGCCAGGCAGCGTGGTCCGTCCCGACGCGGGCGTTAAAGTCACCAAGGAAAATTAACTTGTTCTCTTTCGGCATAGTCGCCAGCAGGGCGTGCAGGTCCTCGTAGAATTTGTCCTTCGGCGCATCAGAGCTCGTCATTGGGGGAGTGTAGGCGCTGATGATTGTGGTGAACTGGTCTCCCCGAAGTGGCAGGCAGAGGCTCATCAGGCGATCATTGATACCCTGCGGCAAACCGGGCCGACGTCCTGCGATGTCGTTCCGGATGGCAAAGGCAACACGAGCGTCGCGTCGCTCTGCCTTTGACAGACCGCTCCAGAAGAAGGTGCAGCCGGTACCCACCTCCTCCAGCTGACCCTGCTCAGAGAATCGGGTCTCGCTGAGAGCAGCAATGTCCACCTTGTAGCGCGCCAGTTCCCAAGCGACTAGCGCCGTCTTCCATTCCGGCCAGTTGCTCCTAGGATTGTCTAAAAGGGAACGAACATTCCAGGCTGCTAGTGTGAGTGGATTCCCCCGAGGAGCCTGGGATGTATGGCGAGGAAGATAGGGACAGGGGGTATTGTTCTTTGTTTGAGTTTTACGACCGCGTATTTTGAAAGCTGGAGCCGCGGCCGGCTGCAGAAGACGTGATAACCAGCATTTGTTTAGGGCACCTCTTTCCTGGGTATAGGGGTGAGGTCTATGCCGCCCCCTTTATGAGAAATACTGGTACTTGTGTTTGGAGGGCCAGGTCATATATATTAGAGTACCTAACTCGTGCAAAATATCACAATTTATGAAAGATTGATTACCACTTGCAAATCGGCACCAACGTATGTATACAAAGCTTTTAAACAATAATGATTAACCGATTGAAGCACATTATTCGGGTCCCCGAAAACGTATCTGAATTTGCTACTTTTATGCTTCAAGTAGGTTGTTTTGGTTATTTTATGAATGCGATATTTTTTCGATATGGCTTATGCTTTATCACCGCGAGAGGGCTTCGGTTTACATTTCGCCGAATCCGGCTGGCTACCCCAGATTACGTTGTGAAGGCGCCTGGAGTGGGCACGGCTGTTTGTTTTCTGCCTGTTACGATGTGCGGTCATGCGTTTGGCCGTGTAAGGCAGTGTGCTTGGATAGAGGGGAACCGGGCCCTTGCGACGCCGTTGGGGGTCTTCTTTGCTTACGTATTGGTTTGCATGCCCCTAGCAGTTGGCTGCCTGCTGTGCTGTGCGGTCATGCTTTCGGTCAGGTTCGGATAGGCTCACGTGCCAGTGGCGATGTCTGGTTTTGGAACTAGGGCATTGCGTATGGGTGCGATTGATACAGCTTCCGTTTGGCTGTCCGCTGCGATGCACGATCATGCAGTCGTCTCGCTAAGCTAGTGTTCGATGTTCTGCGGGGTGATAGAGGTTGGAGCAGCGTCTTCGTTTGTGTGCGGGTCCAGATGGGGCTGTTAGGGGAGGCATTTCTCTTGCAGTGGTTACGCCATCGGTAGTTTACGGGATGCTCTTACCAAACCTCTTCCACCCCCCCCCTTCTCCTCTCTCTTCCCCCTCCCCGCCGTATTACGCTCGAATACCAGATAACAGCTGATTTTTTCCTACGGCTAAGCACTTGGACCAGCGGTAGTGCATGCTCATGTAAACTCTGCAGCTGTCTTTGGACTGCCTGCCGTTATGTGCACTCATGCATTTGTCTCCCTTGGCTAGTGCGCCGTATTGCGTGGGGTCATAGAGATTGAGACAGCGTTTCAGTTTGCGTGTGGGTCTAGTGTGGCTGTTAGAGGAAGTTTTCACCTTGTAGTAGTTACGCGTTACATTGCTTGCGGAGTGATTTTATCTTTTCTTCTTCCCCCTCCCTGCCATCTGTTGTGCAGAAGTAGATAATACTTGTACACGGGTAATGGGCTTCAACCTGCTGCTTTGGTTGCGATTTCGGCTGTTTGGGGATTTTGTTTGCTTTCATGGTTGGGATTTGGGTAAGTTTTGTTGTAAAGGTTTGTGTTAGTTTCCTGTTTTGGATTAAGAGTTAATTATAGGATTAGTTTAACAAATTCGCTTATAGTTGGTTTAGTTTTCGGATCAAGGTTAAGGTGAGGTTTATGCTAGGAATAGGTTTATAATTAAGGCTTTTATTGTATAAGGTATATTTTTACTTTTAAATCTAGTTTTAGGGTTGGGTTTGCTATTGAGGCTATGGTTGGGGTTATGTTTAATTTTAAGTTTAGTCTTACTTAAGGGGTTCGTTTTATGATCTGGAATAAAATTTGCGTTTGCTTGATGGGTAAGGTTGGTTAAGGGTTTAATTAAGGGTTAGGGTTGGTTTTTGGGTTGAGTTGAGGGTAAAGGTTAGGGTTGGGTTTAGGGTTACTTTGTGTCAGGAATAGGTTTTATAATTTAGGTTATTACTATCTTAGATAAAGCTTTACGGTTAAATTTAGTTTTAGGGTTAGGTTTGTTTTTGGAATATCGGTTGGGGTTAATTTTACTTTTACGTTTAACCTTAACTTAAAATTTAGTTTTATGACTATAAATAGGGTTAGGATTGGCTTTACGGTTAAGACTGGCTAAGGGTTTGGTTAAGGGTAAGTGTTAGGGTTACGTTAACGCTCAGTGTGGGTTTTAGGGTTTAGGTTACTGTTGGCTTAGATATAGGTTTGTTGTTAGGGTTTTCTTAGGTTTAGGGTTAGTTTTGTAGTTGAGGTTATGGTAAGGATTAACTTTACTTTTACGGTTAGGCTGCCTTAGGAGTTAGAATTACGCTTAGGGCTGGGGTTGATTTTAGGAGTATGGTTGGAGTAGCATTGTCGTAGAGGTTAGATTTTTTATGTGTACAGTTATGTTTTTTTAAATTTTGAGTGAGCTTTGATTTTCGGGTTATTTTTACTATTTGGATTAGGACTGGCTGTTCGTTTAGGGTTAGGTTAACCTTCAGGGTGGTTTTCGCAGCCTAGGTTATTATTGGTTTATGGATACTTTCCACTTTCGGGTTAGTTTAAGGAATAGGATGAGTTTTGTTGTTCAGGCTACGGTATTGGTTAATTTTCCTTTCACGGTTAGGCTACCTTTTGTGGTTCGTTTCACGGTTAGGGTTCATATTGTTATTAGGTTTTATTTTATGGGTTTGAGTATTTCTACTGCTCTAGGTGTATGGTTAGGAGTGCTACTGGTCTCCTTTTCCTTTCCTTAGTCGTTTCACCGGCAGCCCTTCACATAAACAGCCTCTCTAATCGGCTTTCTTATTTTCAGTTTGTTTTCGTTTGTTATTTCATTCTCTACCGCTGCATGTTCGTTTTCCTTATATTTAATTTTTCGTTTGTTGTTTATTCTTTCAGTACTCTTTAAATTCCCTCTTCTCTTCTTCAATCTACTTGTTATCCTGTTGCTCTCAAATCATCCCATTTCAGCAAACAGATGCTGAATTTCCTACAGCACATTGGTGGTCAATACATGTTGTGCAGTCATAAATTTACTTCACATTGGTTGGCATAAATTATCTCATAAATTAGGGATGGGGGAGGGAATATAAATTCTTATGATTGCATTCATATTGCCGCGGTATTCAGTGAGGTTGTCTGTCTTATTGTCCTCATTGTCTTCAAGGGCAAATGACCCTGCTTCGTCCAATTCACAGGTCATCGGCGTTCATGGTGTCCTTCCGTTATTATTGTTCAGTTCCTTTCGTGGATTTCGTTTCCATGGCATTTGCAATTCGTCTCAAACGATAGGCTTTCGCTAGTTGGCCCAGAATTCGGATTTTCCTTTCGCAAAATTGGGTTATTATGCATGGGAATTTTTTAAATAGATTCTTATCGCTCTTCATGTTCTTCTTGACTAATTTTCTGTGCTTCTCGGAGGTACGATTAGCAATCACCATCGCTGGTTTCCATCTACACGACTATGATTTTGGTGCATTGCTCTGCCCTGTTCTTCCTATTGGCTACTATTGGTCGCCGGTCCGGAGGGGCCTCCTTTTACTCCAATAAGCACAGCCCTCTCCTGTCCCCGTCCTCTTTGGAGAACTTGTCCACCTGTTTCATCAGTGGCGGATTCTCTTCACCTCGGATAAAGTTCATCCTTATTTATAATTTCTGAATTTATTTTCATTATCACGTGCTCTTTACTTTTTTTACCCATTCTTTTGCCCAACCCATAAAATCCCTATTAACACGGTTCCCGTAAGACAGGCAGTCGGGTTTGGGCTTTTTTTGGGGGACCCGGCTACTTTGCTCCAACCAAATGACCAAAAGCGCGCAGACGAGGTCATTAAGTATGTCAAAC
Source organism: Schistocephalus solidus (assembly GCA_017591395.1). NCBI lineage: Eukaryota > Metazoa > Platyhelminthes > Cestoda > Diphyllobothriidea > Diphyllobothriidae > Schistocephalus > Schistocephalus solidus. The sequence continues at coordinate 186,977 of WEDG01001469.1, forward strand.
ACTGTGTCAATTCTCCACGCCTGTCAACTGACCAGCTCTGACCGTGGCTGGGGCCTGGGAATGGTAACAAACACTGAGGTCAACGGCTCAACGCATTTTCATCACTACAAGCAATCTGCCACGCTTGAAGCTATCGCGGTGCGCTAAAAAGCCGTGGCTTGGAACGCTTCCCACTGACGGGATAACTCGGACGGCATGGTCAGCCCATCATGTGCGTTTGTGCGGAGTAGCTGACCAATGGACTGAGAGTCAGGCTGTCATGGCTCCTCCTTAACTAGACCCCTTTAGCACTCCCACTCCGTTGGATCCGAGTCAGGCGGTACGGCACGCTTAGGGGCGGCTCCGGTCGCACCAGCCACCTGCGCCCTCTCACCACCTCCGGTCTTCGTTTCTTGGCAATGGCATCGGGACCAAGTGAAGGGCGGGAGGCGAGAGCGCGGTACACACGGTGCAAGTTGATTCCTTCTATAATCTAATCCACGCGCAACTCATAGTCCCTGCGCCACCTTACTGTGGGGCACACGGTGTACCTCGTCGAAACCGACGGTCAAAATATCGTGACTGTTTTCTGGCCATGCAGAGCCATCTGTCTTTCGAGCAAAAGGCACACAGTTCCTTAACATGCCGGAAATTTTTAAGGACATAGTTAGTAGCAACATTTAAAAAAACATGCCCGGGTAATTTAATGAACTTTTAATTCGGCGGAAGCTGATGATCGTTCCTTTGTGAACAGTGAAACTGTTTTATCACAGTAACCTCATCGAACTGAGTTCAATGTCTATTTTGAACTTTGAAATATTCGCCTTCGATCTATCTAGGCTACTCTGGCTTCATTGTGCTTCTTTTATCCTGTTGCCTGGGCTCCAAAAGCCAGAAATAACCATTTTCACTGTTCACAGTCCATCTGGCGCTAAACATATCCGTGAATTTCTTCGTTTGCTCTATTTTGTATCTAAATACAAGCGCGGAAATTGTGAATTGAAATGTGTTTGCGTAATTATCTACCGTACCTTCGCATCTGCGTCATTCGGCGGCACAAGATTGGCGATACATGCGTTTCTTGGCTTTTAGGTAGTTCCTGTGCTAACAATATGGAATTTACGTAGTGTATACTACTGACTATCTGTTGGTAGCTTGTGAATATTACGCGATTATCCCGCAATTACTGATGGATTTCAGCTTGAATGTTTATAACAACTTTCGGACCGAGCCTGAAAAGGTTTGTTCCGAAAGATATACTCAAAGTTTGCGCATTAGTTTCCTTTGAAATTACAGAAGGCAGAAATATGTTTTCCCACCTCTAACTGCACCGGTCTTGGAGCTTCTGCATTTTTTAATGGGCAGATACCACCGTCAAAATTCTGTTTAAAATCTGCCTCTTTGTCTCCTCCTCGCCAGTTTGCTCTCAGCTTAGCAAGGAAGAAATTGCGACATTTTTATGCTTTTTTCGCTTTCTGGAGCACTTTCCAGGTCTATCAAGTTTAAATGATACGTTGCGCGGTGTTTTGTATGCCCCTCATGGCATTATTCGAAATATTTCAGCAAAGCTCATCCTCACTGCAGCTTAACCATTTGTCTCTTATCGCCACCCCTCCCCCCTTTTAACACGACTCACTGGTATGACGAGATTAAACTTATTGATTTTTTGTCGTAGCTTGTACTCCGTTTCCCATATAAATGTACTGGCCCGACGATAATTTATCGAAAGCACGCGTTTGCTCGCCAACTAGTCTTTTGAAAGCTTGACGTCTTCATTATAGTGATCCGAGGTCTTGCTGTTGACCCCCTGTTTCCTCCGTTTTCGGACAAGCTAAAAGTTTAGGACGTATACTAAAATTTATTTTCGATCAAAAGGCCAGCTTCTAAATTTTGAAGTGGGAATCAATCACCGACTCCTGCTAGCTATGTTTGAAACCACAGGTTACACCAAATTATAACCACCCCTGATATCCACCCCAAGACTGCACTGCGTCCCTTGAACGCGCAGACCGAAAATAATTCCCACTTTGTTGCTGAATGCTTTTGACAATGCCTATGGAAATTATTCCAACAGAAACCACCTTTAATTACTGAGCCTTGGCTTACAGACATACGTCAACGTGACTAAATTTTGCACCATATCAAAAGATGTAAACCACAGTATGTTACCGTATAAAGTCATTTTGCTTTCTTTTTTGTGGCTTCTATTTCGTACGCTGGCACCAATAAGGCATAAGATCAGCATTCTCTCTAATGTTTTCTTTTCTAAACAGCTAGTCAACCGTTTGCTGAACAATTGCAGCCCAATTAAGGAAGTATGGTGAACTTACTGTTGAATGAACCATTTCCAAGGTCGATAATCAAATGCACACGTCTACCCTCCAGAAGTTAAATAATAGAGCATGGATTTTATGGATGGGGCAGTTATAGTTCAGTCATGCTAAGAAATCTTTCGAGTTTCCAGATAATTTGGGTAAGCGCGTATAGTTCGTTTTACTTAACGAAAGCGCCAGTTGAAAAGATAGTCCTGTTCGTGGTACGGATGACAAAGGGCATCTACTGTAAGACTATCATGCATTCCTGGTTAGAAATATATCCAGCAAACTGATTTATCCATGTGTAATTATTAGGCTAAGAGATACTAGCTTTGTAACAGTAAGGCAGTTATTAGATACAAGCATGCATGTGTATATGCAGTGATCTACTTTTCATTTAACATGGAATATATTCTATTTTTCCACTCTCAAGGACCTGGAATGTGAAATAAGACATGTTGAAACTAAAAGTTTAGACTCAAAAGGGTCGATATGCTCAAATTAAAAATGTTCAACCACCGTGACATCCTTTGTCTAGTGTCGAAGCGTTTGTAGGGACACGCGTCTGTGGCAGGGATTACAGTAGAACTTGTTGTTGGCGTGATTCCAGCTACCGCGCTGAAGCAGGGTTGAGCATCGTGCGCACTTGAAGCAAGAACTGTGGAAGATCTGACCTAGTGCCTCAATGCTCTCCGCTGTGTAGGCTTGGCGTTCACAACTCCTACAGGCCGAAATGGGACGAATCTGGCGACTGAGAAATTCAGTCCGTTCTGCAACTAGTCCCGACGGTTTCAGTGTCTTTAGCTGTCGCTTTAGTCCCTTTTGCCATATTCGGATGCAATTGCCCAGCATCACTTGAGGTCTCTTGCACTTTCCCGGCCTTTGCAATCTCCTGTTTGTGAGGGGACTTTTGGGGTTCGTTGTTTAAAATTGGGACATTTTGTTGGTGAGCCCTCTCTAGCATCTTCTTAGGGCTGTTTCGACTGGAGGAACCGCTATTTCTTGAATTCGGGGACACCCGATTGCTAATAGTCAGGCTGTTTACATCACAAAGCGTTTTCTCGTCCTCGTGGAAAGTTTTGCTTGATGTCAATTGGCTGTCATTGGTGCTTTGGGGTGAAATATTTTTTTCCTTGTGCGCTGGTGAGCTCCTTCGATTCTTTATCTTATGTTTTGGGAAGAAGGTGCTCATCTAGGACCTCTAGGCCACCGTCCCGATAGACATCATCGTTGTCTTTAACTTTGATAGCAGGTATATTTCTTGAAAGCCCTTCGGAGCTGTCATGTTTACAGGGGATCACCAGCTCCGGAGGCGATGGTGTTGTACTTTTCTTCCCCGTTAGTGGAGTACCCTGGGGTTTCATTTCCTCTGTCAAAGGCTTGCGGCTTAGTTTCTCCCGAAGCTTTCGCATCTTACGTTCATGCTTTAAGCACTTGCGTGCCAACTTCTCTGGGTCCGGTTGAGTGAAGAGATATTTCACATTCTTCCAGGCATATTGAGAAAATGGTAGATTTTGAAGTTGGTCTTGGCGCAGTCTCTCATCTGCCAGTTCCTTCGGTTCTGGTGCACTCATCATGCGCCTAAATTTCTTGGAGTTTAGCCTCCAGAAAGGCATTTCCTGGGCCACTTTAAAGTTGGATTTGATAATTCGAGCTGAGGGAAAACGGTCCATAGAAGGTGCGTAAAATCGTCGACGTGAGCCACGTCGCGGTTTGTGTGAATGGCTCACTTCGCCACCCCTAGCGTGCAAAAAATCCATTGCGCTGAACACCGGACTCCGTTCGAAGTCATCTACGTAACTGTACGACTGCCTACCTCTTTCTGCCTTCGGGCACAAAGCGGGTTCACTCACGGATGTAGAACGAAGCAATCTGGCTTTTCCACCTTCATTGTTTTTCGGTAGAGCTGTCATGGAGTCGGGAGACTTTTCCACCTGGAAGTCACCGTCGGCATACCCTTTTGTTCCTAAATATGACCTCTGGCGTCTGTTTTTGTTTCTCATTTTGTATTTTTAGCGTGATTATTCGCCTGTTTCCAACCACTTCTACTTCACAAAGTACGCCCTAAAGGATCAAGCTGCATGCCATTGCCCACATCGATCGATGTCGTTTAAAGCCGTCTGAAGGGCACACTCTCACCGATAACCTGGACCTTCTTTCAGACGATCGTGCGGGTCATGTAAGCTCGATGAGCACGTCAAGGAATTTTAAAACCTTGTAATTTGTCATGCCCACTGCCTTTTATATGAAAACCGAGAGAAGGGCGGCATGGCTGCTCGGAGGATAATGCCTCGAACATGACTGGCCATAGAAAGTCTGATTGGTAGGATCATTAAACTCCGCCAGTAATCCAGACGATATTTGCTTTAACGAGCATCGCAAAACCCCCAACAACGACACAGCAACCCACGAAGACGCACAAGAACCAATAATCTAAGTTAATAGAGAATTCGTGGACGTCGAAATGCCTGGTGACAAAGCAAAGGCGGAAAATACTTCGCAGTTTATCCTCTCGGTCGCCACAAAAGAAACCCAAACCTCAGTGGACTTAACAGTGCGAATCCTTTACAATATCCTCCCGTCCGAAAATCTACTGCGATAACAATCAGAGGAAGTCAAAATCCCAAAATCGCTAGATTCAGAGAGACTTCTGGGCAGACGTCTCTAAGCACTTGTCACTGAACTCGCCATACGACGGGTCGATGGACACCGGAATTCATGCTTCTGACTCAAATTTCATGCACATTACGCCCATCTTCAAACGTGTTATTCAAACTCTGACCAAGCTTATAGGTTCATACGGTTAACGTGTTTCCAGGGTAAAGTCCTGGATAGGATGCTAAAGAAATAGGTAATGCAATACCTAAGGTTAATTAACATTGGCCCTGATAATTTTAAGCCTGTGGCACACGAGAAGAGGTGTTCTCAGGCTTCCGTATTGTGATATTATAGTTAAAGGAAGCAAACAGATGTTTTTGTGAAGGATATCTAGATCATACATCAACACTGTTAGCAGACAATATTGAGAGTTGGGATGGAATTTTGGACGTCGCAGACAAAGCTAGAGGTGGAGGTTCAAATCAGCGGTTGTTCAAAGCCAACAAAATGTAATTTTCTGCATCTGGGAAGTAAAGTCGAATCTGTAGAGGAAGCAGCTTCTTCTCCCAACAGGCCAGCTTATCTGGATGCTTCATTTGAGCCACTTGTGGAAAACTCAGCGGCCTCGGTGGGATTTGAACCCACGCCAGCAAGGGGAAAACTTTAGTCTGTTGATTTCTATGTCCTTTAACCATTCTGCTCAATTATGGAGGGTAGTAATAAGCGCACTGTTTACATAGTGAGCCATGAAAAGGACCATGTGGGTTCGGCTGGCAATCAGTTATTTTAGATATTTGGGATATTTAGAAATAGCATTTCATGTACGCGATCTAAGTCCTAGCGTAATTCAGATTTAACAATGTGGCAAGATTGTAGAGGAGGGTCGTGAAAATAACGGAGGCTCAACGCTCGTCTTATGCTGACCGTCTAACAAGCTTGACGTCCTTTTGAACTAATGGTAAAGACGCAGAGGAAGGTTTATCACGAGCAAACTCTGAGGGCTCCCATTCAGACATCGGATGAATTGCTTATATGGCCTCTAAGCAGGACTCGGGAAAAGGAAGGTAGCCCTGTGCCTAATTCCAGGAAGCATGGATATTCCCGTGTACCACACTTAACACTAGCCCGGTAAGGGCACCTTGTATGGCCGCCTTTACTGAGCCACGAAATAGGAACTACCCACGACATATGTGGCGTTGAGCCAAATTCCGGGTAAATTATGTTTAGGATTAGGGTGAGGGTTAGGTTTACCTTTGGTGTTAGGATAAGCGTTGGTGTAAGGGTCATGATAAGACTAGGGGTTAAAGTCTTAATCACTTTAATTAAAGGATTTAGGTTTAAGGTAGGACTGGGCTTAAGATAAGCGACAGAGTTCAGTGTTATGTTAGGGGAAGTTTTAGCGTAGATACACGGTTATAGTTACCCTTACTGAAACTTAACTAAAGACTATTTATTTGAAGAGGGCGAGACGGTTCTTATTCCGTTGCTCTGTTTAGGTGGCCATTCAAAGAATCTTTACCACAAACCCTAAGAACAACGTAAACCGTAGTCGTTATATGAACTCTAACCCCACCATTAAATCTTAGGCAACTTAACGGTGGTCCCAAACTTAGCCCTAAACATAACCTTCACCCTAACCTTAGTGCTTATCTAAAACCTTACCCTAAACTCAATCCTAACGCTAGTCTCAACCCTAACAATTTATCTGGAAGTTTGCATAAAACCACCTGTATTGTGGACGATTCCTGTGCGCAGGCCCTGTTTAGGGGCTATCTTAATGACCTTAACTCCCATTTTGGGCTCGGTATCATGAAAACCAGAGGCGGGATCGCGCGCAGGTGGCGGGTGAAGTGTGAGCCTGTGCCCATTCGTGCCACAACTCTATCTCTGTTCCGCGCACAAACAACCAAGATTGCACGAAAAATCGGTGGGAAAGCGGCTTGGATCCCATATATGTAAACAAAACACCCGAAGTTCCCGAGATGATGCATGCTGCTTTTTTGTTGTGCGTGTCAAGTCATACGGTGCAACATGAAAGGCTGAAAAACCCGAGGTCCGGAGAGTGGTGCAAGGTCACAATTCGGGCGCGTTTAAACCATCTTGGGAAAAGAGAATACCCTTCAGAAGCCTAAATGGGTTGGCAGACATGATTGTCATTTAACATGATGGCCAGTTTGTCCCATAGACCCGTATTGCCTAGTAGGCCAAAGTTCAACTTGCTCTGTATCAATTTTTTCTGAATCCACAACCTTCGGAGATGACGTAGTTCGCATCCATGTGTGCGTTGAAAAAATAATGAGCTACTCAAGCGGCAGCACAGAGTAAAGGAAGAAGTCTAACATTTTCTCGAGTCTGCCATTTTTGCCGTCAGTGCGCCTTGTCATATAGAAGAAAATGTCGACTCTTTACCTTTTTTATACCCGCCACAATAGTAACAGATTTTATAACGATGGGCATTTTTTTCTCCCCATGTTGGAGCTCGTCAAATTCAGTCCAGACAATATTTCAAAAGAAATAGAATAAAACACAAGAACTTCTTTTGTCTGCAAAACAGTTTACTGCCACTCATAACACATAATCGTAATTCTAGTAAGTTCTAGAGAAAACCATCCTTTTAGTCCTGTCAAACCGGACATTGCTGCCAAAATTCACCACCTAGGTGTTCTGTAATGAAACGATAAAAGCACCGATTTTCATTTGGCTGAGCTTAATTCTAACATAGCTAGTAAATAGGTGCATACCGCTCGCTTACGGAACTCAATCGTCTGGTTCTGCTTTTGCTCTCGCTCTCGAGGCCTGCCAGCAGGCGCACGGCAGCCAGTTTTACAGACAGAAGAACATTGCCGACAAAGACATTGGAGACTTGCATGGCTATTTACGGCTTATTAGCCGTGATCAGACAGCCATACCCAACCCCGGACGTTGCATCACCCTAAGGCTTGAACTCACGACTCGTTTATTGGAATTTCACTTATCTCCTGCAAAGTACCACCAAGCAAATCCATGTAATCCGGCAGATTTTTGACTGTGATGGAACTGTGGAAGGAACGTTGACAGAGGTCTTAAACTCCATTTAAGGCGAATGGGAATGGTAAAGGCCAGGATGACGGAAACCTTTTCTCCTTTATTTGACGCTATTTACACAAAAATCGAGATTCCTTCCAACGCTGGTTTCATATTCATTCTCATTAATCAAATCTTACATGATTTTACTTCTGTCCGAGGGAATATTCCCACGTATCCTAATAAGATACTCGTAGACCTTATTTTATTGTCCACCATATCTCCGCTAGCAGTCGTTCTCTACATCAAGGTTACAGTTCCACTGTTCATGACTTTCCCATACTACTCATAAGATAGTGATCCTCTAATGATTTCCTGCCCCTCTAACGAAACTTATCAATTGCCTCTCTACATTTTCACTCTTTCTCGAGAGCCCCTATTATCGTTTCTATTCCTGAAATTGTCTTCCTTCCAAGATAGAGGACTTTCATCCCAGCACTACTTTGCCTAATATGTTGGATGCCTTATTTGCGATCTCATAATAGCCACTTAGTGGTGCCCTTCAGTCCTTTTGAGTAGAAATGTTTCTGCTCCGACCCGCACTCAGATTTTTGTGATTTGTTTCTCCAATCAACCGCTCAGGGTTTTTTTAATTTGCGTTGATTTTTGAAGCTACTGTAATCATTAAATATAGGCGGCCAATCCCCTTTTACCTTCGAGTTAGCACCAGTAGACATTACCATTAAAATATTCAGAAAAGTTTTCTACCTCTTGGACCGCTTTTAGTGTGACTTTTTGAACCTGCTCGAACTGAAACTCCTGCTTTAAAATATAACGGGTTCGATTTCATTCCTTTACGCCTTTACGGTGATTGCATGTTATGCTTCTTTACGCCACGTACTTGCCAGATCAAGATACTTCTATTAACATCGCCTGTTCGCCAATTATTTTACAGCATTTATCAGGCTCAAACACTTATCCAAAATGTTATTGCAGGAGAAACCCAATTTTAAACGCTTTCTCCTTTCAAGTAGAGCGATTCGTGGATCACACGAACTGTCGAAAATTAAACTTGAACCATATCACTCTATTACCTCATCGATTCCCAAATTATGATGAGCTGAAATTAGAAATTGAGGAACACAGGCCTAATCTGCTAGACCCAGTGTGTGAACTGTCTGCGCCATACTCAAGCGCATGTTTTGTTTCCGGTCCCAGCTGGTAATTAGGGTTATTGGCTGAATGAAGGCAGAATAAGCCTGAAACAGGAAGTATCAGACTACTCATATTTTCGGTCATTTCTCCTCTGTATAGATAATTAAGTATTATTCTAGTCTGACTGGCTTCGTCACATGGGACTACCCACTTACCTGCAGCTCATAAAAGAATCCTCTGTTGGACACGGGATAAGGTATCCCACGTATTAAAGATATCCTTTCGCTTAATCCAGTGGGGTTTGGTTTAGGATTAAGGCAAGGGCTGGAATTAAGGTTAGGACTAAGCTTAGGACATGTGTTTATGCTAGGGTTAGAACACGTGAATAGGTACGAAATGGAATTCAAAGCAAGTCACTTGCAATGCACGGGGACCTATTACCGGCTTTAACCGTACCTGGATCCCAATAGCCCTCCCGAGAGTTCTGTTAGTACAGCGGGAAATATTTGCTTAAGGTGTTAGTTGCCTTTGAACAATCATTCCAGTCTAGCTCATATTCAACCAAATGTTTTGAAGAACTATCTCGGACTTAAGAGGCATTAGCAAACGCATATTACTTATGGAGGAATCGTTACCTAGACATTCTGCTCGATTTCTTATATGCAGAGGACCTCTGAAGCGGCCAATGGGCAGCTTAATCAGTTTTGAATCTGCATCCTTGTTGCGTGCAGCATTATCGCAATTAGGAGAGCTCATCATCAATAGAGAGAGAGAGAGAAGAGAGAGAGAGGATAATATCAGTTACCGCATTTCGTCCATCACTGGCTCTTGTGGGTAGGAATCTTAAGAGTCAACACATCAGTACTGGCATTAAAAAGCCCGAGGTGGATGCCTGCTGATAAATCTGCTGGCCATCCGTCCTTGCGCACCCATCCGAAAGCCCTCACCATCTCAATACTGTGAGTGCTCACTAGTGGTCATAGCGTAGAAAGTTCACGCGCCCGGTAAGCTAAAAGGAGGCAGTATCAACCGTAATTTATATTCGCATGGCACAGCGAAGCCTTGCCCGCGAATGCCACTGGTCTTCAGCGGCCAGCCCAAACGACAACAATGACGGTCTGGGCCTATCGTCATTTCGCTAGTGGCAATCCACTCTCACCATCAAAAGTGCCGCCGCTTTGTCACGCTGCTTGCAATGAACAGTTCAAACATAACCTGCAGCTGAAATTAAATTTCCTTATACTATGAAAGACAGGGCGAGACCACTGACCCAGTCAGCTGATGTGCTCCTTATTTAGCCATCTCCAATATTTCTTCAAACACTTCATACTAAGCATTCTTAAATAAGGTTTTATAAGCAAGGAATGACCGTAGTTCGAAATTTTTTCAATATCAATGTTTATAAAAGGTGAGAAATTACCATAGTTTAACGATTTTTTTAGTCTTGTTCACACACGTTGCTGCTGTTTTGGTCAACGAAAGAACTGCTTGGGTCATGTTTCGCTGGCCCTAAGTAGATTAATAAGCGCAATGACCTCGCTACTCTTCCTGTCCACCTCGCGCTCTTTATAGAGTCGATTCTCTGACCAAGCGTGACATGGCACTGGTCTTGCGAGGGCCCAAAGCCAATCAGTCTTGTCTCGTTTGCTGATTGGTTGCATGTGACAAAGACGCATACACGCATCGAGAGCTAAGAATCTCAACTCTGGATACGGATAAACACTTATCGGAAGAAACAACTTGGGATAACTGCTTGCAAAACGTCCTGCGTGCCCGTTCTCTCAGTAAAGGTTGGTACAACCTTAGTGTTTTCCACCGTCCTGCTCCGACATTTTTCCATGTTAATGGTGCACACCCACGCCAGCCCTATCTTATTGACATCACCGCCTCTACCCCGGACGTGCGCTCTGTTTATGTAACCATCATTCTCTTAAGTGCTACCTAGCTCAACTCCGTTTCCTGATGACCATTTCGCGTAAAACGATGGACTGATCTCACGGGCTTGAGAATTCGAGAGAAGAAGTCGATTTTATGGATGCATAAAGTCTGAGTGCTATGTATATATGTATTTGTATATTATTTCTTAAAGTTACAACAAACTGATGGAATAATTAGTCCAACCAATAAAATATGAGAACTCTTGGAAAAAATAGGAAGAAAGAGCAAAAATGAGGCCTTAATTTGTTCTTTCCAATCGTAGACAGGCGCGAACGAGGTATAGATCTAAGCAAGGAGGGTCAAGGCTCTTCTTTGTAGAAATTTACAAATTTGAGTTTATGCAAGATTTGAGCAGCTCAACGGCGGAATTGACAGTTGTTTTACTGTCTTCCGGTGATCCGAGCGCTGGATTGACTTCCACTAGGTCGACAGCTTTCAGCAGTCCTGCAAACAAAATGGATAATTTGATTGATCATGGGTCTCAAAGGCAAAAGAGGCATATAGATATCAGCTGAAGTCACCAGATACATTACAGTTTCATTTCCCCACCGCAATAAGTAGTTCAGGTGTTTCACGCATTATTTTTTTAATATACGACAGTTTGACCATGAAGTTTTACGTTAGCCACCGTGCGCTGCAGCAGGCTGAAAGCAAATACCGTGACTTTCACGTGATTTAGTTTTAAGGGATAGTGCACTTGCGTTGCATCTACCGCACTCTTCCTCTCTCTATCTTTCTTTCTCGGGCACGGCAAAGTCCGCATCAAAGCACACCGCTACGCTCCCTGGTCCACAACAAACACCTGACCAGGGATTTAGCATGGTGGCCAAAGGATGGAAGCGATGGCATGGAGCCCATCTCACCCAGCCTGGGCCTTCGTGCCACGCACCCCATTATACACCACTTGGTGACTGCCTAAATTTGACCAGGATGTTAACACAGCAAGAGGATGGGTCTTAAACAAATTTAAAAAATATATAGTCTTTAAGATCATCATAAACAATGGGATTTATTGACACATGGTAAATTTCCCAACTGATTATCAATTTCTCCCTGTCCGTTCATAATATGAACGCCAAACAATAGGTGTATATTAGTGGGCAGATATGAAAATTACAAAGCCACAGGTCAAAATATACATGGCCACTGAACATACCAAACTATCTTTGCGCCAGGAAATTCATGACTGGTGTAAACATTTTCCAAGGGGAAATCAGTTAGGAGACAGCAATCATAAACAAATGTGCTTGTTCACCTGTCATTGCAAGACTCCGGCAGATGTACTTGCCTTCATCCAGTGTCAGACCGCCAGGTACGGGGGTTCCAGTACTGTTAGCGAATTTAGGGTCAAGGGCATCGATGTCGAAACTGAGGTGGATATTACAATTGGGCCTAAAAATGTTTGAGCACAAGACAGCCATGAACGGGAGAATTTCGAGAGCTGATTGAAACATGTCAACGGCGAAAAAGTCTGGAAATACAGTCCGAAAGAGCGGAACCAGTAAAAAGAATAAAAACCAGGCAAAGAAATGCAAAACTTCATGTATATCTCATGAGATTAGAAGAATAAGCGACGTTTTCAGTAGTGTACCGTAGGCGTTTGCATAAACTTACTGCTCTGAAATTGCCTTAATTGCCAATTGCATGACCTTTTCGATGCCGATTTCCTTCACATCAGCCATTGTGAAGTAGCGAATATTGAACTCCTTCAGGTATTCCCTATATCGCGTTGAAAATGACATAGGTTAACACCTGAATTTTCAATGGAAACACGGAACTTTTAACTTGTCATAAAAGGTAAAAGTTATGACAGAATACTTTTTCTTCCCAAGACTCCTCAACTGTGGGCAAACAGGAGGCACAGATTTGATGAGGCCTCTAACTACTGCCCTTGCAACGATACCCTGGGTGGCACAGGGACAAGTTGCCAGATCCGGTCAAATCTATGTGAACCTGTTTTTCAGGTTACTTTTTGGATTACAATTAACTGTGATAAGCAAGCTAACGCCAACTCAATTAGACAAGACTACATAAGCGAAGATGCCTCGAACGAAGAGGAATAACTGAAAAAGCCAGCTTTATCCTCCTTCATATTACAAAAACAGCCTATATGAGGACCTTCAGAAACAGATGGGATCGTCTTATATTTGTTGACGAGCCTCCCCATCTCCGGTCTTCTTGACTCTGTCTTGATACCGGGCCCAGGTGGGGGAGTAGAATGGAGAGTGAGGTAGATGCAGTGCATTCTACTCCCACAATGACCCAATCATAACACTGGACCCAGGTGGGAGAAGGAGGATGAGAGGGTAGGGTGGGTACAGCGCAAGTATACTCTCACCATAATCTAATTTTTGTACAAGTCACTATCCCTACACCACCCTGCTGTGTAGACATCGTCCGACTATGACGGACGAACTGTCGATGGACCTCACAACCACCTCGTTATCGCCAACACGCAATGGCGAGATGCAGTCCATCTGAGTACAACATCCTTCCTGCCCCAATGCTAAAATCTTTGCGGACACTCAGAAGCTACAGGAGACAAAGGCTAACTAACCTGTTATACTTATATGACTGAGTATACCAACATTTCGACCGTTGGTTTTGGTGAGGTCCACTGTGTGTCCCAGAGCAAGGGGGCGAAGGGACAGTGACTTGCGTACGAATTATATTAAAGTGAGAGAAGACTTGCGCTGCATCTACCGTACACTCTCCTTTCCCACCTGAGTCCGTTGTAATGACTAAGTCAAGAAGACTGGAGGCGGAAGAGGGCGCAGGTTGCTGGCGCGGACGGAGTCGCTCCCAAGCTTGCTGCCCCGCCTGACTCGGGTCTCACAGTGAGACTTCCGTCAAGGCCACATTAAGAAGGAACCATTGCAGCCTGGCTCTCAGTCAGCCAGTCACCCATTGCGTACAAATGCACGCAATGGGCTGACCAGGCGTTCCGATTTATCCCGTAAGTTGGCCACTGAATTATAAGTCTATCAAATCAGCCCATTTTCAATTGCAGTGATATGATGCGAATCCAGTCAAAAAGTGTTTTCATTGTTTTTTTAATGTTGTTTTTTCCAAGTCCTTGCATTCGGCTGTTTTATTTTCTCATGACTTTAAAAAAATTGCCTTCGGTATTCTAGAAACTGAGGCGATATGAGACCTAACAGTCCATTTCCACCAGTCAATTCGTAGTACTTATTCTAAAGTCAAAAATATCTACCGCTTTCGTTATCCTAACTGTTACTGAACTGTTTTTTCTCGGCTATGCCATTTCTAAAGGTAAAACGACAGTGTAATGTTTTTGAGGTTTAACGGAGAAAAGACCGAAGAAGGTACTCACAACTCAGGTGTGTCAACATCGCGGAGGGCAATGTAGAGCAAGTTCTTTGAAGTCATGCTAAAAAAGATCGTAAAACCAGTTTATAAAGGGTTTTTTAAGCTCAGTCAAAAGCGTCAAAGATGACGAATTTGTACGATATCCTGGGCGTTAAGTGAGAAACTTCTATCAACGTGTAGTTTTGAAATGCCACCTAGGCTGATTTATGACACGTTCCGGTGTATGTATGCACTAATGGAATAAATCTATTCATCACAATTTTCAAACTTCACCTAAACACTCATATTAAATGTACAAATAAAGCAAAGAAGAAACAGATGTGCACACTATGTCCGGTCAGGAACGTACCAAGGCGATAGTGTTTCAAAGCCTTGACTTCGTGGAATTTTCTCACTTGTTTCCTTCATCAAAAATGACACGGGCATGCCATGGATGTTTCCGGAGGTGGAGACAGCAGGAGTATTGATGTCGGAGTGCGCATCCACCCAGACGACAAAGGTATTAGGGAAGACGTTGAAGTGTCCTCGAATGCTACCGTAACCAAGACTGTGATCACCGCCCAAGATTAAGGTGATATCGTTCTCAGCAACGCTTTTCTCCACAGCACTGATGAGCTCAGTGGAAGACTTTAAGAAGGCCTTCTGATTCCGGCAGTTTAAAATGCGTTCACTTTCTCGAGCTTCAGTTTGTGTTATTTTCTCATATTCCTTCACGGTTAATTTGCCTGAAGACGTGTAAATAAAATGCTATTAATGCGGGCGTTAATAACGGTGCCTCCTTCTACACGCTGCTCATGCTCAGGCCTCAGCAGAGATATCTAACAGCAAAAACCCTCTGATGCACCACAGTGCACGTGAACCGCTCAAGAAGAGGACTCGTAGTTCTGCATGTAAGATAATTTCCCGACTGCGCATTTCTCTGAGTTCCGATTGTCGTTTTGTAAATGATGACAACTGCTGACTAAAATGTATGTTCCTTTTTGAATGTATGTTCTCTTTTCTCTTTAAGCATTGTTTTCTACGTTTTGTGCTAAAAGAAACGGATGAACTCACGGCCATCCCAACCGAAAAATCCCCAGCTGCATACATCCCGTGACGCCTTCAAAAGCCTTTTGACGAACTTATGAACGTATTAATAAAAGCTAGCTCCTGTGCGGTATAGGGTATTGGTCTAAAAGTATGTAAGCTGCATATAAGGATCACGAGTATACGACGGACTTATCATTTATATTATTTCAGCTTCAGCCGAACAAACGGAGGTAATTATATGAACCGTGTAAGATCAATTTAAAGCAAAATGAATGTTCTAACATACTAGGAAGGGTAGAATAAATATCGTACAGGCTCGGTGATAAGGAGTGCTGGTTTATTCTGTCAAATAAATCATTTTCGACAACATTCTACAAAATGTTTGCACAGGTACACCAAAAGAGAGATTTTTTTCTTGATAGGCCACACTGTTAGACTTGTCATGTCAAATGTGTTTTTCTAGTCATAATTGGTGCAAAAAATATGTTTTCTGGTGCAGAAACACGTTTGTATTCTTTGTCCCGCAACCATCTGCACATATGGTATGCTACTGCATAACAACGTAAAGCTATACTAGTTTTTAAAAAAACTGTCATTTTGATGTGCTTTGTGATTAGCCAACAATAGGTCTGCTGGTACTGTGTTCTCAAAAATTCGCATTCGATTAGATTATGCATGTCAAGGAAAAGCTCCAGGCTTCTAGGCGAAAATAGATCGTTTCAACAAGTAGGCAGTGAGAAGTTGCTTACTACTGCATCAAATACGTACCCATGCTACTGAGAAATGCGTTGAGTCCCCCCTCACGGATAGCGTTTGGCCCCTTTTCAACGCCCTCTTTCGGTTGGCCCTTGTGAATGGCAGCTTCCACGATGCCAAGGTGAGTAGGTATTGTGGTCTGCTGGTTTCCCATTAGGCTGAGTAGTTTCAAATTTGAAACATATCCAACGCTGGCTCACAATATATACAGGTCTGAAACCACAGGATTACTCATCCTGCCTGGTAATAGCGAATAGAAAGCCCGAAGAGAGGGAGGGAGGGGGAGGCGAAAATGCTACACGAGTAGGCGCACTAGGTGTGTCGCTGACTGCGACACGAATAACAGTCTTCAGGCACCTATTTTTTAACAAACCAGACTGTCAGTTCTCTCCGTACTGGTTGACCCACTTGTCTGTAAGCGTTTGTTGACGCCGCGTGAATGGTCCAAAGCTTAACTGAACGCTAGCTCAGCTTTTTAGTGCCGGTGGATGTCGCAGTATGGGTTGACTTCTCAGGTGTAACATCTAATTGGATGGGATGCAAATGGTGAACTACTCACGTTATGGGGGAAATAGCTAAAAGTGCAAATACCCCGTTCTTCAGGAAACGAAAGAAGCACATATGCCAACAGAATCGGATCAGACCCTGTTTTGTCTAGCTAACGTTCTGCTAATGCGTAGTATACGCATGCTAATGTGAGTACGCTCCACCATCAACGCCTCGAACGGATAAAGAAGTATAAGATTCTCAACCAATAGCCCTTGATCTCATAGGCTGCGCCATCAGTCACCGAAAACACGTAATAGTTGCCAGGCCCTCACTGGCAGATTGATTAATGAAATAGTTAAAATATTAGTATGCAGTAGCATGCCTACCTTATGGTGTCAACCGCTTTGTCTTGGCTCCCACCACAGTCACCATGTCTTAACAAAGCAGACATTAATTGCAAAACCGCATCCACCATTAAAAAGTAGACTTCTCTTGCGATGCTCTGGATAGAGGAGACTTCCAGAAGGAACAAAGGATTCACAATATTTAAGTGAAAGCTACCAGTGACAAAGGTCATCCTTTGCAAGGTTACGTTGATGGGCTGTGCAGCGCATCAATCGGACACCGATTAGATGGATGAAGGACAGAGTGGTGTTCACTGCCGTTCGCCTATCTTTACATACGGTGGTGTTTGAAACCGAAGGAGTTTATTCAAGCGACTGCCAAACAAACGAGAGAAGCCCCCTTCTTCGTCTGGAAATTAATTACCACTGGGGTTTACTGCTCCGTATGACCTTTAATCAGCCCGTGGCACAATGCAACCTAGACAGCGGTAAGTTGTGGTGGATTACTGCAGGAGCTCGAGAGTCGCACCTTTTTGCAACTGTCAAGTTGACTGCGTCAACCCACTACCTTCACTGCACTGACTTCGAAATCACACCCTCTGTCACGATCGACTACATCTCTGCAAAGCCTAGTGGTTATTGTGTTTATTTACCTGTCGTCACAATGGTTCGCCGAATTCCTTGCATCCTTCTCCCTTCTGCATCAATAGCCTCACGCATTGAGCAATAAGTTATTTTGCACATATAACTGATTTTTCGAAAATGCATTAGAAACGAAAAATCCAGTTACCTAAGCTGAACACACACCTTACACAATTAAATTAGCTAGTCATCGAGCAGAAGTATTTTTTTCTGAGACTGGAAGATCGGATCGCCTCAACAGGTAGGTTTCGAAAACTTGTGACCACAACAAACCTCATCAACACACCCTCCAAGCACCCCTGGAAGCCTTTAGTATGTTGATACCTCTCGGTATCTATGCGTTTCAAGTCACACTTAGTCTACTGGCCCCATAAATTAGGCATCTCAGAAGGACTCTAAAAAATCTGGTATTTAGCGTCTACAACGTGTGAATTCAAAGAGATTCATCGAAGAGTGTGTCGTACTAAAAAAGAACACTTAATCCAAACTAAAGGGTGGAAGCGCATCGAGGATATTTACCCAGCCCAGTAATTCAATGCTAGTTGGAAGACCGATTCCCAGTTGGCCAGAAACTGTCTGGTTCGAGAAGAGCACGACCATTAAATCCCACGGTGGTACATGGCGGACACCGCTTCCAAGCCATCGTAACCACAACTAACAGCTTTAATTCTACGAAGAACGACCTGCTTATTAAACTCGCGTAAGAAATCTTAGTTGCGTTCTAATCTTTCTAATAAGGTATACTTATGCAATACTTCTTTCCATTAAACCTTTGTCCAGTTTCTCGACAAAGCGACATTCCTAGTATCCAACTAGAGAAAATACTTGCACTTTTCTGATGTGCTGTGCCACGTGGCGCCTACGTGGCCTTATTATCGACTCTATGGGGAACCTGAATTTTTCAGATTCTGGAGAGGCGGGAGGCAGGACTCAGTAGGCACCGAGTAGAATGATTTCTTCCGAGAACAGGCACCATCTCCTGAGCGTTGAAGGTAAACAAGCCGCAGAGCGTCACTGAGACATCCTTTACATTGTCAGTGGTTAACTTTTGTTGCAGGATAACTATTTGCTGGTTTTGAGCAACGGTACTTACGCACAAACCTCGCTCCGAAACAACCGGGTCCTGTACTAGTTCCGAGAAGTGGTCATCCACGTTGGAGGCAAAGTGCCTGCAGATATGCGCAAAATGGTGTCATTTTTCCGATAGAAGGAAACCTTGCTCGGTGTAAACATGCATGAATTCAATGAGGAACATATTAAGCCCATTGGGGTCCGTGAGAGTCGGTTTAATCACCGTTCTACTCAAACTGTTTATTCCTCGGTTGAACCACTGAAGATTTCAAATACCTTATATACCTTATACCTTATATACCTCGAGGATACCATTTGGATGCCGGTGAACAAGCGTGGCGGTCGGTTAGCTCGATCAGATGACAAACTCGGGATGCACGGTTCAGCATTAACAGGCACCGTACATAGCATTCGCCAGACTATGCG
>WEDG01001470.1:0-76704 GCA_017591395.1 Schistocephalus solidus
GAAAAGTCCTGTTGAAAAAAACTCCAGGGCTTGAGTTTTTTAACTTAAAGCGCCCAGACAGAACGAGACTGGCTTCTTGGCTACTGGCCAAGATAACTTTTAGAGGCCTAGGACGTGTTGATTCAGATGGGCTTTCGGGCCGTTTTCCAAGGCGGAAGGCTTTTTCCAGTTCAATCGACGTATTAGGTTCCAATATAAAGAAACCAAGCAAGCGCGTTACTCTCACTGGTCTGGATAGGATCTTTGTCAAAAACATTCTGTTCATTCTCTAGCTGGCTACTGGAGATAACGAAAGTGGTGCCAAAGTGCACATGCCACATGTAATACGTAGGTTGTTTTCTAAGGATGTAACAGGCAAGACGCAGACACCTGTTTCACGTTGTTTACCGACCATCAGTGAGCCATATGCATTATGAAGTGAGAAAGATAGAGATACAAAGTAAATGCCTTACACTTAATGATGTGGTTGGGCACATAAGGCATATGGCGTACTGCTTATCCATAGCAACCGTAAAACAGATATCTGTGTCCCGCGTGTTGCACCCTAAAAAATCTATCTATGTAGCATTTTGGGCAAGTGCTCTATGACATAACATACGGTATCACCAGCAGCAAGGTGGCGGACGGACAGAATGGGATTGACCAAGCTCCTAACCACAAATTGAGGGTTACGCGTTTACTTTACTACTGCGGAAACTTTTCACGGTTAACGGATATCCTGGGGGTTTTGTTGAGAAATGCGGGCTAGGAGCCAAGAGAATTTATCCGAAAAGGGCAGCCAAAACCGAAACGATGGCTTGCAGTACCTTACATAACTGGCGTTTCCGAGGAATTCGCTAGACTAGTGAGCGAATTTGGGATTGACGTGGCTCACAGATCGAAAACGACAATCCGCCGGCAACTCATGCAACCTAAAGACCCGATCCTCCTCAACCAAAATCAGGCGTCATTTACCGGATAGACTGCCATTGTGGTCGAGCCAATTATGTTGGCGAAACCGGCAAACGGGTTTGCACGAGAATGCATGAGCAAGAGCTTGCTGTGAGATGGAAGGATAAACTCTCCTTGTTAGCCGCCCACACATCCTCGTTAGGACACGATTTCGAATTTGGCAGCGTGAGAATTCTGGGCCAGTCAGACCACCGAATTTCACTTCTGCTGCAGGAAGCGTGGCACTCGACCGTGGAATCTATCAATAGACACATCGATCTGCCAGCTTCATATCAGGCCCTGCGCGAACAAATCAATGGCGCTGATGAAGTTCATACTCGGCAGAGGTGGGTTAAATATGCAGTGAGCTGTACACGCTTTTATTCCTTGATGATTGGCTCGCGTGAGAGTTCGAAACGTCGGATGAATAAATATCTTGTCCCAGAGGACGCCTTCCCGTCTTCATCTTTACAATTACCTGGGCCTCGCGTATTCTCTAACATTTGGAATATATATATATATATATATATATATATATATATATATATATATATATGATAATTATTATTAGTGCAGGACATGGAGTCAGGTGCTTCGGACATGACTTTTAAGGGTCAGACCCGAAATTTTAATGAACATTTGGGATCGAAGACAATCAACCACTGTGGAATAACCACGTAATGCCCATTCTACAAACAAGTAGTACTACAAGTAGTATGAATCTTATATGGCAAAGACGTTATACCGTACTTCCGACATAGATACTAGCTAAAAGCCCAGACACGTGTTTCGCCGATGTTTTCGCTGCTGTGTGACACAGCAACGAGGGGTTCGGCTCCTCAGTGGGTCCCCCAGCGTTCTCTATGCGGTTTCTGGTATATGGACTCCAGAGAATAATCGGGTAAATAATTTCTGAAATTATTAAGTGCAGGACATGGAGTCAGGTGCTTCGATATGACTTTTAGGGTCAGACCCGAAATTTCAAATGAACATTTGGGTCGAAGACAATAATTCTATTTGTACTGACGTTTCAAGCGCCGTGTAGCATATGTTAATAATGTGGAACCGACAAAGACAAGGGAGACCGGAATGGCCGTTTCTGGCTTATTAGCCGTCAATGGTAGAGCGTTCGACTCAAATACCAAAGGTCGCGGGTTCGAATCCCAGGTGGTCCACACTTGGGATTGGGTATGACTGGCTGATGATGGCTAATAAGCCAGAAATGTCTATTCCGGTCTCCCTTGCCTTTGTCGGTTCCACCTTATCATATCTTATCTGACGACTGTTGTTCTCAAAATAACTATATAGTCCTTTCGAGAACAAATGTCGTCAGATAAAGAGGAACAAGGTGTTATCCTCCCTTTCTCACAGCATCGGCGATCGTTTAAAGACTGAATCCCTGTTTCTCAGATGTATAAATGTTTGCTGAATTTGGCTCATCAGTACCTGCCGCCGAATTCGAAATCTTGTTGTTTCAGTGCGGGTGAATTACACTGAATGATTTTTGAACTTTTTTCATTCTGTCGATCTATTCCAGTGTCGTTTTCATTGACTGAATCTCTTTCTCTCGCTCTCCCTCTTCGTTTACTCTCAGGTTACACCCCAGAGTATTGGTAAGGTAACAGACAAGTATTTCCTCCGTCATGATCTGAAGTCCCCACCCTTGGGTTTTGCCCAGGCTCCTGGTTCTGGCGAGCCGTCCACTGCCCCGCCCGATGGCATCCAATGTGTTGTGCAGGTTCGCTTTCCTGAACAATCCAAGTGGACTGGGCCAGTGTCAGAGGTCCGACGGGTTGTTACTTGCGGTGGGTCACTCCACCGATCCTCTTCCTCCTCATCTGCCAGCGCAGCTGATCGTACTTCAACTCTATCAAGTGCATCATGGGTAGGTTCTAGTCTGCACCGTGCGTCATTGACTTATCTCCGAGCGATCTCACCCATCACCTTGTTCACCGGAACAGTAAGGTCTTAGGATGTGGTATTGGTATTCTAGTAGTAGTTGTATTAATGATAGCAACAACAGTAGTGGTTGATACTTATTTAATAGTATTCTGGTTTGGCCCAATTGCATAATTAGCGCGATACCTATATTTTACAAAGACTGCCGCAGATCGGGGATCACTCGGCTCGAGATACAGTCGAGGTTGGCCTTCACTGCACTCACCCACATCTTCAGATAGCCATTTTAAAGCCGGCGCCAGCCAGGATCAGGTCCTTGTTCGATTCCTATGAGATCATGAAATGTTTCATCTTCAGACCTGTGCTGCGCTTGCCTACTCACTTCAGTCGTCCACTAAGGTGACCGTAGTTGATTGGTTGTGTTCCTTACCGACCATATTACCGTTGGACACGCGATCGTAGGGATGCATTAGAATAATGGAGTACAGACGCTATCGTTCGAGCTATTCTGGACTACGCATATCTTTTATACACTCAACCCATGTCTCGCATTAATGCAAAGCGATTGTTTGGCTGTGGAACGTCACATCAAAGAAAGCACTTATTGCAATTCATTCAGACTTGCTTATTCTACTTCCGTAGTAGTCTTGGATCTGTCGGGAAGCCCCACTGAACTACGGCCATACAGCATGCACATTCACATAAACATATGGCTGGCAGTGCACCTCAACCATGTATTACAGCCTAGCGCCATCCCATTCAACTGACCACTTGCTTCGGCTTGTTTTGGGTCGCTTAGCCTCCCCTGGTCACGATGAACAACGCAGCACATAGTCACAGTAAAATAAGACGCCTTGGTTTTCGGATTTTCGCTCCGTTTACGGCTACCTGCCACTCCATTTTTATATCTTGATGCTATTTTTTTGCCGCGGCGACGGTTTCTGGACACACGTTCTCAGCTCACATTTCTCATAATTGTTCTTCAACTGTTGCATCAGACATTATTCATGCATTTTACATTTTTCTGACTCTCTAAGTGTTTGCAGACACACCCTTGTTTGCTGCTTTTTTGCTTTAGACAAACCCATCCACCATATCGGAACATTGCTCCCTAGCGCATTATGCTCAATCGAATCCGAAGGATTCCATTTCCGCCATCACAGTGGGCGATGTGTGGAAAATCCACGAACTTACCACTGAAGGTACTTTATGCACACGCTCACCCACGCATCATTTATTCTCACTGGTTCAAAGTCATGCCAGTGAGTTCTATCCATTTAAGGTATCATATGAAGCATATTCAATTTGAAGTCTATCTGGGATTGCTACTTTCTCGACTTTGAAACTGAACGTCTTTTCCATACGCCAATCGACAATGTGGCCAACCGCTAGGTCAATAATGGTGTTTGACTAGGGTGTTGAATGTCGTCTGTGTTGGACGCACGGGCCCTTGCTTCCGGTTGTTCGACGACGGAAAATAAGCTAGAGATACCTATTGCAATTTCCCTTTTCCTTTTCGATTGCTCGTATTTTTGCTACCACATGCGAGGACTCTAGATCAAAACTTCTTCAACGCAAAACGGAAGCATCCCGGCTCCATTCGGGTTATGTCACACCCATCCAAGTCAAGTGCATCTCGTGGGTGTGTACTCGACTAGTTCTCTTTTTCTTACTCCAATCGCATTCCTAAATGACTCACCAGGCATAAGAATGACTCGTTACGCAACGGTCTTTTTAATTGATCAGCCCCTGTTAAGTGTAGGGACATCAAAACCACAGACTTAACCCCAAGCTCTCTGCTGTAAATTGTGCACTATGGAACCCAGTCTGTATCTGTCACTGTTGGATGCTTTTAAGCGTTGTTCAGGCGTTTTCGGTGTGTCGAACACTTCAAAAACGGGGTTGGTCTATTTCTTGTAGTCTTCATTGAGAAAATAGTTGCTAGTTATTGGAGAGACAACAAAAAATATGGGTAGATTGGTTCCGTCTCTTTCTGGCTTATTCTGCCTTCATTCGCCCAAGCAGAACCTTGACTAACAATTGGGACTGGAAAGACGAACATGTGCTCGAGTACGGCGCAGACAGTCCACACACTGGATCTAGCAGATGGGTCATAAGCACTTCATCAAACCGAAGTTCGTCAGTGCCTCGCCACCTGTCATTCTCTGTCACTGCAGATTGGGTATTTACTCAAACAGGAATAGAAGTACTGAGTAAACAGGTTTCGTCTCTATTATTGTCCGAATTCCGCCGCGCAAACTGAAGTCCTGGATCAGAGCAGGGAGCCAGACCGGCGCTTGACACGTGGTTATCGGACTGGGCTGAGCTTGCGCTTTTCGTAACTCCCATCGTACATGCGTGCGACATGTCTTAGGCGTTGGTTTTCACACCCTTGCCACTATTAGTCCCAATCTGTTTGACTCGAATAGGCCGCTGATGCATGGGAGAGTAAAGAGAGCGCGAGGCTGATACTGGCGAATCGGCACATTCCTCAGAACAATTTAACATGAGACCTTCGAACTTTTAACCACTCGCCTACAGATGTGGCCTGAAGGGTTCTCAGTTGACGGGGCAATTCGGTCTTACCGGGGACTGAACGTCAGACAGCAATGGTTACTTAATATGGTCTTGACTTACATGAGCTCCGAACCTATCGTCCGAAACGAAACGGTGCAAGTCGGGTAAGGGGGTCAGATTGTGTTCTTCACACGATGACAAAGGCTAGGGCTTTGTCTTTTACGGCGCCTATGTTCACTTCAAATAGCCCCGACTTTGTTTTGCCAGCAGCTGTGGGAGGAGATGGTGCGGTAGCTGTGGTGTAATTTCACTATATTGCGCTTAAGTTCACGCGAAAGTAACCACTGGACCCACCTCGTGAGGCAGCAGTGGACTTCCTTCGTAACTGTGAAACTCTTGGATCCATGATATTTCTCTTAAAACGCGAGGAACGCGTGGCTTACACTACGCAATGCTTTGAGTCAAGGCTTAGAAATTATTGGGAGACGCAGTGATTCTTTCGCACCGGTTGAGCCCCTTTGTGAAATTGGAAACACAACCGTTCGTCTCCATTTGAGCATCAACTTGTCTGACCCTGTTTGTCTCACTTACTTCCTATAGTCTACATTTGCAAAGTAATTTTCCTTTTGTAACTAGACCTACTCTTCTTGCGTACTATTGCACCTTCGTGTTATGGTTTCTCTTAATCACTGCTCTACTGTCTCCCCTTCTTTATCCGGAGTTCTTAACACATTTCAGGTAGCGACTTTCCATCACAGTCGGCCGATAGACTCTGGGTCTA
The DNA here is from genome assembly GCA_017591395.1 of Schistocephalus solidus. Lineage (NCBI taxonomy): Eukaryota > Metazoa > Platyhelminthes > Cestoda > Diphyllobothriidea > Diphyllobothriidae > Schistocephalus > Schistocephalus solidus. The sequence continues at coordinate 6,128 of WEDG01001470.1, forward strand.
CGAAACTTTGGCTAGTACAAGGGCGAGTGAACTCCTGTTGGAAGGCTGGCGAGCCGAGCGTGAACTTCTCCTTGGCTTGGTCTCCCCAACCAGAGAATGCTTTTTGGAATCCACCAGAACAAACGTCTCCGGGAGTCCCTTTCCGAGGAGGCTCGCCGACGCCTCTCCAGTCGTGTGCGCAAGTGGTTCGGCGAAAGTGTACCCCATTCTCCCTGTTCACCAACCCCACCGGAGTAAGCCCCAAAATGATCCTTTGCTTTGACGTGTGTCTTGAATGCCCTGCCACGAGGGTATGTGGGGGGGAGGGATAGTGAGGTCGATACTGAGGTGCCCTCCCTTTGTACATTTTAGCGTATTCGTCACAAAAATGAATCTACCTAAGAAGCGGACTTGTCGAACGCCTGACCAGTTTGTTTGTTATGCTGAAATTTCGAGTGCGCGCAGGAGTCTATCGTCAGAGGTGATGATAATGACAGAAAAAAACCATAATTACAGGGTTTACAAGGCAATTAGCGCCAAATGACGCAAGTTTGGAGGTAACTACCCAGGGTTCTCTATGCCAGTGCCAGATCGATTGATCGGCTTCCCATCCGGGACCCAGGCTTCAATCAATTATCTGCTCTTCTTGCTTCTGGCGTGGGTGATTATCTTCAAAGCTGCGAAGTTCAACTCATGACCCGTTTCATAGGTGGGGGGCATCCATTTGGGAGAATTCGTCACCCCGTCACACAATTTGCATATGTTCATGCATGAGCGATACGAGCATGCGTTCAGTCTGACCTATGTAATGACAAGGGGAGTTTAGGCACTGGATGGTATACACTACCCTAGACTACTACCTAGCATCTATTCGGTCTTTGATTTTCCTGGATATTTGATTGGGTTGAACCCCCTATGACTGGGGTTTTTTCTATTACTGTTACTATTTCCGACGGTGGGCTCCCGCAAGAGTTCGAAAGCTCGGAATCGTAAACAAACTGCTCTGGTCCTCAACCAGCCTTCTTCATTACTCATGCAAACACCTGCATCTAACCCTTTCCAGAAATCTATCTCCCTTGGAGCCATCACAATTTAAATGTCTGGCTTTAAAAGTTGCCTACAGACCGGCAACCTCGGCGCTACTCAGAACTGGCGGATCAGGCTGCAGCGAGAGTGTGTTTTTGGCACCTCTCGCGAATGTGAGATCTGAGCCCACTTATGGCATGCGTTAGACGGCCAATTCACGTCATGGCAGCTACTACCACAGCTCCCAGTCTCAACGCATTGGTATAGAGGGAGTGCGATGAGGGAGCAAGATTTATGATTGTGCTTGCATCCAGCACTTAATTCCTCACTGCTTTCAATAAAGTGTTCCTTAAAACTCGCGAGGCACCAACTTCGGCAGATTGATAAACGATTGCAACAAACCCTCACAAAATGACCCTTAGGACCGTTAATTAATGCAGATCTATGGCCGCCACACTGAGGCTTCAGCCTGTGTATGGCACGCGTAGGTGGACTGTTAAGCTCGCGCCAGTCTTCTGAGCTCATTTTCTGGCCCTTGGAGCAAAGTAAATTTTGGGCTATGATCCAAAACCGTTCAGGGACGTGACCTTACTACATACAATCTTATCCTTGCTTTGTGTTTGACCCTGTTTTTGACCTAAAAATACTAGTTGAAGCGCCGAACACATCCTGCCTGTATTCACATGAGCTTACTATCATTTCGAAATTAGGTGAACGCTGGTGACCGTGAAACTATGTCAGCATTCAGATCTATCACCTGAAGGTCAATCACTTGATTTAAATGTTGTTCTTTTGATGACAGGAAGTTCCCAGTAAAAGTTGGTCAACAAGTTATCTTCCGTGGGATGAGATAACGCTTAAGATGCGGGTTCGTCAAAATACTCAGAGCATCGCCTAAGGGTGGCAGAGGTACGTCAGACTCGGTTTGCTTGGGTGTTGAGCGTGGCGTAAGAGCTAGTTGGCAAACTAAAGTTTGTTTATCCACAGAGATGACGTTGACTTTCTAAACGAGGGCCTTCGAACAATGTGCATGTTAGCTAGTATTACCCTTTCACTGATAAGTGTCCTTGTTGGGAATAATCGCCAGTGAAGCCGAGAACGACTTTAACAACTGCAGTAAACTGCGACTTTTCCAGCGACCTCGAGAAGGCAACAAACTCGCACGGCCCTTAGAGCGCGGCCGCTTTGCTAATTCCTAAAACCAAAGCTCCCGGCGCATAACGTGGCAATTCAGTGGCACTGGTCGTATTTTTTTCCTTTTAACTTTTCACTTGAGTAACGGTTTTTCATGCTGGATACAGGAGGTGTTAAAATAGGTTAACTGTAGTAGTTAGAGCGCTGACTGATCGCGTTACGGAACACCCTCTTCCCGTTGTGCCTTAGGGCTCAATCTCGTGGATCGACAGCAGCCGCTCAGTGGCTAGTATATTTTAGTCACAAAGGCATTACCGACAGTGACAAGGGAGACCAGAATAACCATTTCTGGTTTATTGGCCGTCTCCAGACAGCCATATCCACCCCCAGGTGTTGAAACTCCGAAGCTCAAATTTTCAACCTGTTTGGTTAGCGGTCGAACACCCTAACCAGTAAGCTTCAGGTCTTGAAGGACCTGGAGTTGGTTATGCCTGACTGATGCCGGCTGATAAACCAGAAATAACCATTCCAGTTTTCCTTGCCCTTGTTGGTTATCTATTTCTGCCTATAGTATGTTAACAGTTATCGGTACTTTTTCCTAGTTGCTATTGGACCATCGCGTGTAAGTGTTTTTTTTCCAGAAAATTTTGACATGTTTGTATGCTTCACTGACTTCTTTTAATGCACAAAACCCCTCCCATCTCTGATTATTGCTTCTTAAGCAGAGCGACCGGCGTTGAAAGTCACCTCGAGGAGGACTGCTTGCGAACGGACGTGGGCAATGTTTTTGCTTGGGGTCTCAACGACAAGGAGCAACTTGGTGGTCCACGCGGCTCAAAGATCAAGTTGCCCCAATTCAACAGCGCGCTTAGTGTCCTGCGGCCTGTGCAAGTTGTCGGCGGCTCAAAGTGCCTCTTTGTTGTCACTGAGGTACTGTCATTTCCATTTTCCTCCCTGCTTAGCAACGTTGTAAAGCAATGGTTTCTCGATTTTGAGGGTTTCCGCTCCTGTATTGTCTGAAAACTCGGTTTCTGGAATAACATAAAATAGCTATCACTGCATACGACTTGATAAACGACGTCGCTGAAGGAAATATCCCTTTTTATATATAAAATACAATTGAGTTGACTGAATACCTAGGAAGTCAGAACGGTTAGCATTCCCTAATATTTATCGTGTCTACGCGCCATCCCATCCATAAACTGCTTTTAAATACAATAATTGCCTCTGATTTTTATGGCACTTATGGTTTTGATGTTGTTCGCGGTGGTGGTGGTAGTAGTAGTTGTGATGATAGTAATGATAATGATGATCATGGTGGTGGAGGTTGTTATTTCAGTAGCTTTATGCAATCTTGCTGCCTTTTTCAGCTTTTAATTGTCCAGCCTTCACCCTCTTTGCTTCTTTCCTCCCCTATTCTCCGCTCAGGAAGGTGATGTGTACGCCTGCGGAGATACCTCTGGTGGCAAACTGGGTCTCGGATCTCCCAGTCAGCTACTGTCGGCGCTGCCGATAGGCGTCACCTCGGAGGCAACTCACGAGGCCGGGCGCACCTCCGATGGTTGGAGCAGCCTTCCAACTCCTAATGTCCAGCGACCGCGTCTTTTAGAGGAACTGAGTGGGCGGCGCATCGTGAAGGTGGCCGCGCACTCGGGCAGTAAACACACCCTCGCACTCACTGCCGACGGTAGCATCTTCGCGTGGGGTGACGGCGCTGCTGGCCAGTTGGGTCTGGGTGACAGGGCCAGCTGCCACAAACCTCAAGCACTCGGCGACACCCACTTTGGTGGGGAGACCGTTGTGGACGTTGCTGTGGGCAGTGGATACTCAGCGGCCATCACGGCCTCCGGTGAACTCTTTACTTGGGGTTCCGGTAAATCTGGACGTCTGGGTCACGGCGACATGGAGGACCGGCTTGTTCCCACTAAGGTTAGTCTTCTCGGGTACGCGTCTTTGTACGAACTGTCTGTTTCTGATTAATCATCGCAGGCCAGTCAAACTCCTTACAGGGAGGTCTGAAATATTTACCATTTCTGCTCATCAGAACGCCTTCATCTATTTTCTTTCATTCCGCTGCTCCTCCGCAGACCAGCTACCAGTGTCCCCCGTTGGAATTTATACCTTTTCTGACTTCCCAACCTCGGTTTGTGTTGCTATCTATCTCACTTTCCTTCTAACTGCTCACAGGTGTCGCACTTCGCCGGCCTGCAGGTGATCCAGGTGGCCTGCGGTAGTCGTGGAGCACAGACTCTGGCGCTCACTTCTGATGGCAGAGTCTGGGCCTGGGGAGACGGGGAATTCGGCAAATTGGGTCTTGGCAATTCAGAGAGTTACTCGCTCCCCACTCCAATTCCCACCTTTACGAGCCATCTGCATCAACAGCAACAGCATCCAGTCGTCTTCCTGGGCTGCGGTGCTCAGTTCAGCGTAGCACTGACTGCCAGCGGAAGGGTATTCACCTGGGGCAAGGTAAAGGAGTGCTCGCCTCCACGAGGCACTTCTTACAATCTTGTACTTGCGAAGAACCAGTTGTGTGCTCTTGTTCATATGAAGCTCGTGGCGCAGTTGCCCCACTCTTCCTACTAGATTCACTTTATCAATCTGGTGAGGTTTAAGTCTGAAACTATGTTCATTCAGATGGTACAGTCTGAGACCTCTCGGTTAATCGGCAACCTTCTTATGTGTTATCTACTTATTTGAGTGTTCATAAAGTGTTTTTGTAGATGTGTGCATTTTTGTAGTCGCTATTCAATGACAGGTACGGTGTTTTGTCCTAAAGTCTTTGCACTACCCGACGGAGACGCTGATCAACCAAGGGTATCCCATCCGAACTTTTTTGTCGGCATCTGGGTCCACGCCCACACGTCGCTCTCGTCCTCTTCACCAGCGGCATCACCATATTTCCTTACTGACAGTTATTTTTAACTTTCAAACCGGCATATAATTAAGTGGGTTCAGCCTGCTCATTCAAAATAACGCCTCCATTTCAGTGAACTGTCGATGGCAGTATGACGACAACAGTATTATAAAGGGATGACCAAGAAGGTGAGGCTAAAACGAATCTGCATCAAGTCAGTGCATTAGAAAACCACCACTAGCGCCGTACAGAGTGCAAGAAAATGTCAGCTCATAATCACCCCAACCCCTAAAATCTGCCATTCCCGGACATTTTCCTTGTCTGCTTATTCGAGGTGTACTCATGAGCCATTTTTTTGCTCCCGTCTTCCGATCCTCATCAGTATTCTTTTCCACATCTAGGCGGACTACTACCGTCTCGGGCATGGCGACCTGAATCACGTAAACGTTCCCACCTGTGTTAAAGCTTTCGCCTCACAGCGCGTCGTTCAGGTTGCTGTGGGTGCACTCCACTGCTTGGCGGTCACTGACACCGGTCGGGTAAGCCATCCGACTTCTTTATCCCTTTGCAGTTTTCTTCTCCCATCAATTTTCATCTATTCACACCGGTAGCTAGTCACCAGGCTCAGTGACAGCCGCTGCCACGCTTCACTTGCTCTAAATTCGCCTAGGTTGCATCGGGTACCCCTATTAACACTCCTGCCTGACCCTTTACACATCAGGTCTACTCATGGGGCGACAACGATCATGGTCAGTTGGGCAATGGCCTGACCGTTGTAAACAAGATGCCGTCTGTGGTGCTGGGGCTGCCTCGCCTGCCTACCAACGCATTGGGTAACTTCAGGATTGCCTGTGGCAGCTCACACAGCGTTGCCTATCTTCTACCAACCGGATGCGACTCCGCATGCACACTCAGCACGCTTTCCACTAATTTTCACTTGGCTGCCACCTTTGAAGCCGCACAGGCCACCCTCGAGACAGACGAGTTCCCCGCTGAGACGACAGCTCAGTCGTCTGCAATGCGACTTCCGACACCGACGGTTGCTGTTGCCCGACGTTGGCAGCGTCTACGCTGCGCTTGCCCCAGTCTTACTGGCACTGCTGCCGGTGCCCTCTTTCCGGACGCTCCAACCGGCCCGCTTGGTCGCCTGTACACGGAGGCTGTCTTCAAGTCCGTTTGCGAGTGGATGGTGGAGAGCACCTTCCGTAGCAGCAGTGGGCCCTGGGGCTCCTCTGAAATAAGTAACCACTTTGGCTACAAACCAGTGCCTTTTCCAGTACCCACGCGTGATCCCTTGGGGTTTTCCTATCTAGGTGAGTGTGCTCCACTGTGCGCTTACTTGTCATCTCCACAATTTGTTGGATGTTTAAGCAATTTTGCCCTCTCCCCCCGTTTTTTGCGAACACAGGCGGCCGTTGTCCCCTCAACAGTGGTCTGCTCTTAGCCATTGTCCTTGTTTCCAATGCATAGGGCGTTGACTGCCTCAACTGCTGTTCGGGTCCTCTCGATGCAGCCGTCTTTGGCCGGCGACTTAAATAGCTTAGGCGTTATTAAACTTTCTGTCAAAGATAACGTAAAGTATCCAAAATGTTGAGTCTACTCATCATTTAGTGTCAAAGTGGCAAAGACAATTTTCGGGTGATCCGTAAATTCATGTCCACTTGTTGGTACTATGGTCTTCCTTCATCTTCAAACGGCTTTCTCATTTACTTGTGCATTCGCATTAAGTCAGCGGATGTGACCGTCGAACTGTCAAGTCGGCGCACCTGGGAACGTTCACACAAACACACACAGACACGACAGTTCGACCGTCGTAGTCCGACGATGTCCACCGTATGCTCCACGGAAAGGTCGTGCAGGGACAGTGACTTGTGTGTGATTTAGTTTAAAGTGATAATAGACTTGCGCTGCATCTACCACACTCCTCCTCCCTCACCTGAGCCCGGTGTCATGACAGGGTCAAGCTGGCCGGAGATGGGAGAGGGTGCAGGTGGCTGGCGCGGCCGGATCGGCCCCTGGCGTAAAACCACACCTGGCTCGAATCCCGCGGAGTGGGAATGCCATAAAGGTTACATTAAGAAGGAGCGATTGCAGTCTGGCTCTCAGTCCACCAGTCAGCCACTCCACACAGAACACAAATTGGGCTGGCCACGCGGTCCGAGTTATCCCGTCAGTGGGCAACCTTCGAAGCCACGGCTTTTAGCGCAACGTGATAATTTCAAGCGCGTCAGATTGTTTATAGTGAGGAAAATGCGCTGAGCTGTCGACCTCACTCTCTCCCCCACCCCCTCAATCAGACCACTGTCCGAGCCGGTCAGTTGTCTGATGCGGAAGTGGGCGCAGCTGCTGGTGACCTCGTCTACGTGTACTACATACACGACCTGGCCCCCCAAACACAAGCACCAGGATTTCACACAACAGGTGGTTGAACGACTCACATCTTACATATGTGAGATAGCCAGACGTCAGAAGGAGCCATCACAGCCTGACTTTCAGACCACCAGTCAGCCACTCCACACATTGGACTGACTGCGAGGTCTGAGTATAATTGTCAGTTGGCAACCTTCTAACCCACTGCTCTTATCGTTTCGTGATACTCTAGAGCTCAGACCACACATGCAACAGAAGAGTCACATGGAGAAAGAGCCGAGGATCATACTGCCTCTTAATCAGCTATGCAGAATGAGAGCATTTTTTTGCGTTGATGCATGTGATCATGTTAGGTGCAGAGGATGATGGGGGAGATGTAGTGTTGTGGTATAGCCGGCGGTGTTCTACCACAGGTTGTCATGGAGACGCATGTGACCTTATAGGCCCATGCGGTGTGTGAATGTGCGTAGGCTGTGGAGACAGTTGAATCGGGTGCGGGGGGTGTATCTTGGTGCCCCTGCCACTGGTTTACCGGTCTCTGTGCGATGGATTCGCAAGTGACCGATGCGTGATGTGCATGTTCAGTGACAATGAGGACAAGATAGGTCAGGAGATGCTGAGTCTGGGGGATCTGCTGCTGGTACTGGTAGTCGAGCTCATAGGAGGACTATAGGACGTGTTGATGGGTGCGCAAGATGTGGTGGCATCGCGGTGGATTCCGCTTTCGTGGATGCGCATGTGACCGAGCAGGCCCCTGCGATGAGTGAATGCGCGTGGGCAGTGAGGGCATCGGAGGAGGCGTTCTGTGCTGTGTGTTGGTGCTACAGGCACAAGTTTGCCAGTCTCTGTGCGATTGATTCGCAAGTGACCAACCAGGCCGATATGTGAGGTGAATGTGCGATCGCAATGAGGACAGGTTGGTACCGAGACCCCATCGCTGTAACTGGGGGTGGTGGTGGTGTTGGAGGTAGCAGGTGGCAGGTAATCGGAGGTGGCTACTGAGGTGGTGGGAGTGAGGTGTGTGTGAGGTGAATGTGCGATCGCAATGAGGACAGGTTGGTACCGAGTCCCCATCGCTGTTACTGGTGGCAGGTAGTCGGAGGTGGTGGGAGTGGGGCAAGTGGTGTTCGTCGCCGTGATCGGCGCAGGGAGTGGAGAAGGGAGGATGGTGTCAGTGATCGTGGGCGGTGGGCCATCGATGAAGTTGTTATCAGGGGTTGGGGTGGTCGTCGTCGTGGGTTCTGAAGCAGGTGTGGCAGAGGTTGCTGTTTTTGGATTGTTGTTGCATTGAGTTCGAAGATGTCCTACCAGGCCGATTCGCGCGCGGAATTTGCGTTGGCAGCGTGGACACATTCAGAGGGCGTGAACATTGGCGGTGTTGATCCGCGTTGCTTGTAACTCGCGGGTCGCCGTTTTGTCCTTAGTAACGGCGATCTGGTCGGCCTTATAGATTGCTGCACCTTTTTTTCACGGATCTTCTCCATGGCGGTCTATCCTGAGCGAGGTCCTCCCAGGTTGCCGGGTAGAATTGCAGTTGCTTCAGAGATTTCTTCTAAGTGTCCTTATAGCGTCGTTTTTGACATCCCTGTCGGCGAGCACCCGTAGTGACATCTCCGTAGAAAAGTCGTTTGGGTAGTCGCTCGTCATCCATTCTCACCAGGTGGCCACTCAATCGCTGTTGCACTTGCCTCAGCATGGCGTGGATGCTGAAGTTCCGGTCCGCTCCAGAACTTCCGTGTCCGGGATCCTGTCTTGCCATTTCAGCTTCAGTATTCTGCGGAGGGAGTTGAGATGGAAGGGATTCAGCTTCCTGGCTATGTTCGAGTAGACGGTTCAGGTCTCCGCTCCGTAAAGGAGTGTCGTCAAAACGACAACCTTGGTGTTCCGTTGAATACCATGGCGATTCCATACGGAGGCCTGCAGTCGGCCGAAAGCCTGACTAACTTTGGAGATCCGTTGAGCAACCTCGTCGCTGATTCTCGTGTTGCGTGATAGCGTGCTTTCCAGATAAGCAAATGTTTCCACATTTTGAGTTGAGCACAGTTGACATTGATTTGGGGAGCATTGTATTCCGCGCTGAGTGGCGGCTGGTGCATGAAAACCGTTTTGGCTGTACTAATTGTTAATCCAAAATTGACGCAGCCTGCGGCGAAGAGGTCCATGCTCCTTTGCATGTCCTCCTCCGTCACGGTGTTAAGGGCGCAGTCGTCCGCGAAGAGCAAGTCGTGGACTGTAGTCGTAGACACGCGCGTTGGAGCCTGCATACGCCGACTGTTGAGAAGGTTCCCTTCAGTTCTGTAGGCGATGCGGATCCCAGGCTGCTCATTACGGTAGGCGTCCATCAGCATAGCAGAGGACATGAGACCAAAGAGGGTGAGGGCCAGTACGCAGCCCTGCTTCACTCCGTTGGTCACTGCGAATGCTTCGGATACCGTCCCGTTGTCCGTGACGCGCGTCGTCATCACGTCATGAAGCTGACGGACCTTGTGCGTGAACCGCTCAGGACAGCCGAATTTGCATGACTTTCCACAGTCCGTCGCGATTCCCTGTGTCAAAGGATTTCGTCAGATCCACGAAGGCAGTTTAAAGGTGGGTTTGCATCTCCTGCTTTCTCTTGTAGCTAGCTGTTGGCGAAGATCATGTCGGTACTTCCGCCGTGTCGTCGGAAGCCACATGGGCTTTCCGGTTGCAGTCCCTGCTCTAGGTGACTGTTCAGGAAATTGAGAAGGATACGGGTGAAGATCTTCCCGGCGATATTGAGCAACGAGATGCCTCTGTGATTATCACAGAGTTTCCGGTTCCCCTTCCGTTTTTAGAGATGGACGATGGTCGCCTCTTTGAAATCCTGTGGAACCTTTCCTTGCCGCCACCTCACCTCTAAGAGCGCTGTGAGCTGGTTCATCAGTTGGTGCCCGACTTGCTTCTAGACTTCCAATGGGATTGCGTCGGATCCCGGTGCTTTACCACTGGAAATCTGCTGTGTTGCTCTCATGGTTTCTTGGAGGGAGAGCAGGAGATCGAGGTCGGCTTTGGTTCCAACTTCAGGCAGTCGGTCGATGGTGGCGTCGGAGATGGTGGAGGGCTAGTTAAGTGCGTTTCGGAAGTGCACAGTCTGACGCTTCAGGATTTGCGACGTCTCAGGGAGCTGGGTTGTTCCATTGGCACTGAAAACAGGGGCGTTTGCTTTGCCAGGAGGTCCGTAGACAGCCTTGGTGGCGGCGAAAAAGTTCTTCCATTCATTGCGGTCCCCATACCCTTGGACCTCCTCGGCCTTGAGGGCCATCCAGGCGTCCTGTATTCCCCGCAGCCGTTTCTGTACAAGGCGGTGACTTCGGCAGAAGGCGGTTTTGTTTGCGGCGATAGGGCGGTCGACATAGGCTTTATGCAACCGGTTCGTCTCTGCGAGCAGAGTGTTTATAGCTGCGTCGTTTTCATCGAACCATTCCTGATGTTGACGACGTGCGTGGCGTGTAGATCCTCGTAGAATTTGTTCTTTGCCTCGTCGGAGCTCGTCATTGGGGCAGGGAGGGTGTGCGTTGGCGCTGATGTTGGTAGCAAACTTGTCTCCCCGGGAGGCAGATGGAGGTTGACCAGGCGATCATTTATACCCTGCGACAGACAGGCTGTCGTCCCACGATGTTCCGGATGGCAAAGGCGACACCAGCGTCGCGTCACTCTACCTTTGGGCGGCCGCTCCAGACGAAGGTGTAGCCGGTACCCACCTCCTCCAGCTGACCCTGTTCAGAGAATTGGGTCTCACTGAGAGCAGCAATGTCCACCTTTTATCGCGCCAGTTCCCGAGCGACTAGCGAAGTTTTACGTTCCGGCTTGTTGCTCCTCCGATTTTCTAAAATTGCTCAAACATTCCGGGCTGCTAGAGTGAGCGGGATCACTAGAACAGCCCGGGTGGTATCCCGGCGGATACGGTGTGGGGGTTCGGAGTGTTTTTGGTATTTTTTAGATTTTTTTTCGACTGCATGAAATTGCAGCCTGCGAGCCATGGTCCGCTGCAGCTGTCGTGAGACCCAGCATTTATTTAGAGCATCTTTTCTAGCCGCCTCCCCCGCGAGGGTGTAAGCAGTACTGTCCCTAAATAGAGCTGCTTAGTCATCCCAGTCAGCTACCGAACTCCACTTTGGGTCATGATTTGGGTTAGTGAGAGAACGACCGTGATTACATGTCACCCTCGCCGTAGGACGTTTTCGACCGTGGTGGAGGAGGGAAGGATGAGGGTTAGGGGGGAAAGAGAGGAGCAGTGTAGGAAGGAAATAGAGGAGGGGAGTTGGAGGATGGAAAATAAAGAGCAGGGAGAGGAGGAAGGAGAGAGATAGTAGGGAAGGTGGGAGTGGGCTGGAAAGAGGGAAGATGGGGAAGGGCATTGGGGAGTCATAGGGGTGGGCAGGTAGGTGTGGAGAGACGGGAATGGCGGGGAGGAGTGGAAATGGGGAAGGACAGGGGAAAGGTAGCAGACGTACCGGGTCTGGAGACACATTCAACACCCACTCAGGGGTGGTCAGAACGGATAATTTCTAGTCTTTGCTGGCAACCTTCTTCAGCAGTTAGAAATTGCTCACCGCTGCCCGATTACCTGTGCACCTCCATAAGCAGACCAGAGTTTTGAAATTCCGCATCACGTGACGCAGGATCCGGATGGGGAAAAAGAAGCCTTTATGTATTCAGTGCTGTCGCATGGAAGCAACGAGTTCATACTCAGGTTATTTGCGGACTTGGTCTAAGCAGATCCTTTTGGTTAGCAAAAGAGGATTAGTCGGATCTTTAATGTAAAATGTACTTCTATTGAAGCTGTGGTCTGACTGAAAGGTAGCATTCTATCTCAACGCTCTGTTCCTACATCTGAAAACCGTTGGCATCTCTAATGGATTAACTTCAGCTAATTGCCGTTGCCCAGCTTTTCCGCTCAGCTCAAATATTTTTTCATTGTCTCATTAAATTGGTTTAGATCGTCATGACGCTGGGGCCGCCCCGAGGTCCGCTATATTAGGCACGTTTTTTGTGCCGTTATATGCTGTTTGTAGAACCAAACGTCACAAGCGATGAGGGTCACGATTATCCGGAGCATGCTGGGGTGACTTGCACGCAAATTTACTTATTGTGAAATGGATCTCGTCTTTCTCGCGACTAGAAAGGACATGGGCGTTGAGAATTGATATGCAATAACCCTACTTCGGGCACCTGCCACGACGTATGTGCCAGTAGCAGTCGCTCATCTGACATTCTGAGGCCTGGTCTGTTGTTCGGTCAAGCACAACCATCCAAACCGATCAGTCAACTTCCTGACTGAATCAGACATGGCCTCGCTCTGAGCTTTCCGATGCCCGTCTCACTGGTGCTTGGCCGCTGCTCTGGCTAAGCCAGACCTCTGCCCGCTGCCAGCTTGCTCTATCCTAGGCTCTGTTACTTCTGTACAGAATACGATGTTCTCTCTCTCTCTCTCTCTCTCGCTCTCTCTATTGGCGTACAACTTCTCTTCCTATGCGGACCTGGCATGAAGGTAGTATTGATCTGATTAGCTTCTACGTCAGACGTTTCTGGTTCTTACAAGGAAACCACTTAGTCTGCAAAAGGTAGTCCTCAGACATTTCCTCGATAATAGATTTCCTAAAGGACTAATAGGAGGATGTGATTGAAAGGCGTTCTTCAATCAGGAAGAGTATCGAGTTATATCGTGAGTCCGCAGCCACGCACACCTGTTGTACTTATTCAGGGTGCGTTTGCTTTACTATAGTTAAGATACCGAGCGCTGGATCCGGGTGGATTCGATCTTGCTCTCTCCCTCCCCCTCCCCCCATACAACTGTCGATGTCGGGTCCAGATGCCTGGGACTGGTCTAGCAGAAGTCCTCGTTTAAAGCGTATCCCATGCAAATTTAAGCGCACTTCGAACGAAGGCAGCCCAAAAATCGCCTGTTGCAATCCCGTATAAACCTTGCTCGAGGTTCAACGCAATAGCGCAGCCATTTTTAAGGGATTTTTCTGAAACTGGCAACCCATGATCACTCTTTGACACACAGGGGGCAGAAACTCGGTATGGCGTTTTCTAGTAACTACCGCTGCCTGACCAACTATTCTCCAAAATGACTTTGTGCCCGTTAGTTGTTTTGTGACCAACAGTGCCACAAACATTCAGTTATCCGGAATGCGCGAGCGGCCTATGGAAGGACTGTACGCTGATTGGAGAAACCGTGGTTTCATGCTGATCGCTCCATGTCTCCACCTTATTTTGCTCTCTGAAAAAACCTAACCGAAAATTATTTTTCCGGTCTCTACAATAAAATGGTATCATTCAGTTACATTATATAGCCTATTTGTCATCTTTCCCATTGCTATAGGTCTTTCCGACGGCTACACTGAAAACTTCGATGTTTCCCACGAATGCCTCTATGCGCCAGCAGCCTACCACAACATCCTCCGGCAGCTACTGTCTTTCAGAGGTCGGAGTCCCCTCGGCCACCACTGCTGCTTCCGAAACACAGCCTGATCCAGGCGAATTTTGTGGTGTACAGCTGCCGTCTTATTGCCACTTCGTTGCTTTAGGACTGCAGGGGGCCGTCGAAAGTGGCCCCGTGCTGCCCGTGGAGTTCGGCGCCGGTCTGCTTGCCGGCACCAGCGAACGGCGGATCCAGCGTCTGGCCAGCCTGTTACCGCGTGGATATCAAACCACTGGTGGTGACGGCCGAACTGACGTGATTTCATTTAATCGACTGGCCGACGTTATGCTCCAGTCCATACAGACCGAGATCACCAGGTGCGTTGTTCGCATGAGTCATTCATTGTTATTTCTCAATCGCCATTTGCTTATGCAAGCGGACGAAGCTTAGTTGGACTTTCAATCGATAAACTTGCCTCTTCAGCAAGTCAGCGGACTTTGTTTACTGTAGATTTGCTATCTCAGGAAATGTCCAAAATTTTTAAATGTGTTTTCGATTGAGGAAAATTACTTAAATAGCGCAGCATAATCGTAAGATGTTTCAGTAACACCGGCTTTGGAACGAGCTTCTTTCCAGGCGCCTGTTAAGCTTCCACTCTGTAAAAATCAAGATCCTTTGGAGTCTATTGGACCTCTTCTAGATCTGCCAATTTCCTCCTGTACATTGGCAGTTTTGACACGTAAACAGTTTTTATTGATGAAGGCATCGGCTGAATTGTTTGCTTGTTTCTCATTTAACCGTTTTAACGCCTTCCGGGTTGGTTTTTTCTTCTTCACATAGGGACCTTGCTTCCCTCCTTCTTCTATGGATTTCTTCTCGTTCTCAACACGCGCTGCCCGTCAACACTAAGAAAGATGATAGCAAATTTGACGCTGAGGCAAAGCCCAAAATGCACACTTTGTCGAAAATTCTTGACCTCCGTCAGTCACCTTTCAAGGTATTATAATTTACCCTCACACCCTCCATTCTTTATACAAACTATTGCTGCTCTTACAGCGCACTTGTTTTTTTGTTGCAGTTTAAAACCTCCCTTAAACTGTCATAAGGAGGAATTATTAGCAAATTGTTGCAAATTTAAGAGCAGGCGTGACGACAGGGCATTTTGTTGCGAGTCGACTACGAGCCATCAACCTGTTGATTAGGCACAGAGAATTCCAAATAAGGGCTTTTGGCACGAAACCTGCGCACTGGGCGAACTAATCAAAGGTCGTCCTTCCCATGTAACTTGATTATCAGTCGGGGTGTTGGATGCACAAGACAAATACCCTCAAAACAGGACATTTAGCCCTTGCCCTGTTTCACACTGAACGCTTCATGTACTATCTGGGTGCTATGATTGTTAGTTTGTAGGATATCCCTCCTCAACCCTCTGGACCCTGCAGACAAAGTGTATGGAGCATATGCTACCGTTTGTCTTAATCCCCAGTTGGGTTTTGACTCTTTGATAGTGATTGTGTGACGCGGGGTATTTGCAGGCTGGGCATGACGCCGGAATCGGAAGTCCTCCCCCTCCCATTCCGGGGTCCTATGCTAATTTCTAGGTTATTTTAAAGTAGGCTTTTGCCTAACTTTAGGGTTAACATTAACCACTCGCTAACAATTACCTTTTGCGGAATTTTACGCAAGATCGCCTGTATTACAAGGTCGGGGGTTGTATTTCCGTGTCTTACTGAAGGGTAACTTGCTACAGCGCTTCCGTTCGAAGATCGACGTCCCCACTTCACCCTCCGATATACTAGATGAATATTCTGAACCTGTCGGATGGCCTTGTTTAGTGCTGAACAACACTCTTCATGCCACCACTTATATAGTATAGTGTATCAATGCTCAACCGCAGCCATAGGTACTGTTGCTGCACGAATAGCGATTAATTATTTTATATTATCTAAAACACCGTATTAAACAGTCAGCCTTCTCTGACTACCGTACCAACCTCCACTTATTGAGGCGTCGATTAACCGGTAGCAAAAATAGTCTTTAAGTCCCTTCTTTCCGGTGTTCCTTTCGTACCGATTATGTAAATTGTGAACCGCGGTAAAAAGGTATATCCAACGATGTAAAAGCAGACTTGGAGGGTCATTCTAGGTTTATTTGTCGTCGTCAGCCAGCCAGCCAGCCAGCCATGTTAATTTCCGGTTGGCCTGCAGTTGGACCTTGGATCCAGGCGCTCTGCCAGTTGTTTTATTTACTGACGTTGTGTCAACTGGCCCACACTACAGCTGTACCTTCGCTTCCAACGAGTGTCGCTGTATGCCCGACGGTCGGTGCAGGGACGGCGGCGTAAATGAATTTGTTTGCAGACTTGCGTAGCATCTTCCGCACTCTCCCCGCCTTCTCCTATCTGGGTCCTCTGTCAAGACAGAGTTAAGAAGACTGGAGGCGAAATCGGGAGTAGGTTGCCGGCGTGAGCCTGAGCACAGGCGTGCCACCACACTCCCCTCCATGTGGGGCATTTTTTATGAGTGCGCATCCCCAATAACGGCTGACGTGTTCGTCTGGCGGGATCTACTATGTGTCCCGTTTTAGGAACACTACATACACCAGCTTTGTGATTGTCATTCTTGCCTAATTACAGACTATTGTTTGGTAGTCGAAGTTGAGTAGAACTCTTGACTGAACAGCGAAGCCTCAGCAGCATACTTAAACAGTATATGTCAATAGTCTGCTTCATTTTTATTTTATACCCCCTAAATCTGACGAAAAATGTTACTCTTCTGCCCTACAACTTGATTTTCAGCGTTTCAAGCGATTGGCCATAAATTTAGATTCTGCTCTATCTGTTTATCATATTTAACATCCATATCCAAGCTAATATGTACGTATTTTGTTTACGCTCCCAATTCTCGATGCGGTAAAATAAAATACCGTAAAACAAGTTTATTCCTGGTTTTTGTGGCAAAAACGTTAGGAATTTTCATAAACGAATTTTTAAGGCTGAATTCGTTTATGGTGTCTGGAAGACAATGCGACTCCTCACATCTACCTTCCTCTGACTTTAATTGACTTAAAATCAGATTTTCCGTTTCTATAAGGGTTTACTTTGGACGTTTTTGTGTTTATATAAAGTTCCTTTAATTTTAGAAGGCAAAAAGACAATAGATTTTGTTCTGTAATATTAAATAGCATAGGAAATTTCTTGGATATCCGGCAACCGCCACAGATAGTGTGTGGCACGCGTAAACGAGCAGTTTCGTTTGCCCAGTCTTTGCACCCACGATCAATCCTGTTCGTCTTTAAATTATCTTTCGAGAACGTGCTGGACGTGAGAAAAAATGATATGCCCGCCTTTCTATAAACTAGTTCACTCGTAAGTGATTGTTTGGCCAGCCTACATTATTATTTGTCCTTGCCGCACACCTCGGTGGTAAGGCATTCCTGACACTGGTGATTTATTTTCTCATATTTCTGCCGTGTCGCCCGCGACCGAGACTCCAGCTGTGAGCTGTAAGTAGGAGCATATTTTAATGTCCATCCCCTATGCTACATTTCAATGTTCCTTACTAGAAACCCCTGAATTTATTCATTTATTTTTTCTAACGCGTAGTTTGCTTTGAACAAGGTATTAAGGATCATGCCTTTCTCATTTTTCCAGCTGACCGTCTTTCACATGCAGCTGACTATTCTCTGAATGCTCTTTCTTTCGGCTCTGCTCCCCATAGTTCAGCGATTGGCTAGACCCTTCCGTCCTTCTTCAATGGCTCGATCTTATTCGTATCTACTTGAAAGAGTCCAGCGCCAGCAGAGATGATGTCGGTGCTGGCGTGGAGTCCTTCTGGTCACAACCCGTCGGCCAACCCGTGACGGCAGCAGATCACTTCCTGCGCTTGCATGTGAGCTGGCTGCTGACAGCTCTAGAGCTGACTTCGGCTTCTTCGATCAAGGCATCTTCGCTTGCCTCCCAACGTCTTCAGACCCTCCTCTGCGAGTACTGCCTTCTCGAGTTAGAGTCATTCTCTCTGCTTGTCGATGCTGCCTGCGTCCAATCCTCCACATCGTCCAGCCAACAGTGTTCGAGGTCGCGCCTTCGAGGTGAAGGACTCCTGCAGCCACCTCCGACCGCCACACTACCCCTTTCCTTCCCCCAGCTGGTGGAACGAGGAGTTGATTTCTTTCAGCACTCAATGCGGTTGACAGGTGCTGATCAGTCGGCTGCCCAGGGCGTCCCTCTTCTGCCTGACACTTTGACCCTGGTCTCTCCAAGTCTGAAGTTTGTGCAGGTTCGTAGTGCATCTGCGATTGGTGTTGGCGTTTTTTTATTTTAATACTACACAAGACTCCGGTTAACCGGCTCACCTTAGAGCAAAATACTTCTAACTCAGCTAACTCAATTTTCAGGAGGTACAACGGAGAATCATCGACTGAATACTTTCTCAACGTCTCGGGTTCCTTCCCTTCTCTTCCCCTTTTTTGCGATGTATCTGGCGTTTTTCGAACAATATCCATTTACCTCGTGGTTTGTCCTTTTGTCATGTCACTGTTGTGGTTGTATACTTTGAACTCGCATGGCTGCCTCTCCATTAGGGCCATTTTCCAGGTGTTGTTCGGCCTTTTGCTGGGATCGTAGTTATGTGCGAATGAGTGGTCGGAATGCGGGATCAGGCCGACAGACGATAGCTTGGATGGATAAACAAACACTAACTTCAAAAGACAATTTGGCGAACATACTTTACCTTTCGATAAATTATCGTCAGGTCTTTACATTTATATCACTGGGTAACTTAGTGAAATATGCTGGTAAGTAGAACAAATCGTACGGTTTTCGAGGGTGGGGAAGGAGCGGAGAAGAATCAAAATTGCGGTCCGTCGTCTGATCATCGTCTGAATTTGTTCAAATTACCCGCATATTTGATATAAATGTAAAGGCCTGACGAGAATTTATCAAAAACTAACCTATGCTCGCCATATTGAGTTGAATTTTTTAATGAGAATTTTTCCAACTCTAAAACACTAACTTAACTAGGGTTTTTTTAAAGATTTGAATAAACCATTTGATCTTATTGTGAATTACTCGTTGGGATTCGAACTTACAACTCTAAATTACTGATAGGCATCAAAGTTTCTACATTCACCCCCGCTTCTCCTCCACTGAGTAGGGTGTGCATACCCTAGGAGCCCTTTGCACATTATTCTGGAATTTTATTCGCTACTTCTCTCATTTTAGTAGTTGTTATTTCAAACACTAACTGAAATACGCGGTTGTTGTGCTTCAAGCTTTGCACCAACTGCAGGTGCAAGCAAGCTGTTTCCTAAAATAGGATCTATAGGCTATAGTCGCAGCCTTGTCTCCCCAAATTCTCACCTGAGACAAACATCTGTCCACTTAAATGGGACGATGAATCCATAAAGGTGAATATATTCTCTTTACAAGATGCGCTCTTTCTGTTATCTTATGCTTAGCTGATCATGCACTAAATCTTCATGTTTTTTTTCACATAAGCGTGACCTCAGTAAGCCCCCGATTTCTCAGCCCGTGGGGGCATCTTCTGGTACCTTAGCTTTCTAAACCTACGTATAAGGTAACGGCGGTAATGGAAATGGATTACGTGTCCTCATCGGACTTCGCGTTGTTATTTAGGGTTGACGATATATCAAACCTCGGCATTCCGCACCCCTCACACCTCTGTTAGTACTGAGGCTGCTGGCCGCAAGCGCTTACGCGCACCTCACCTTCACTGAAGATCACTTCACTATCCGCCACCCAGGTGTTTGCCGTACAGGGGGTATTTAGGCTAACTAGGCTAACTGCGTACTCTGTCCATCTGCTCTTTCTCGTAAGGTAACCAAGCTGACTTTTGAATGATCACGATAATCATGACTCATCCAAGTTGGTATATAAGGAATTTGAACGATGAGGGTATGCCGCTCAGGGGTACCGCCTTGTCTGTCTTCCTTCGACAGCTCCTTTCCCCCCTCAAACACCGCCCCCTTCATTATCCGCTCCAGTGTTTCTCGATTTTCGATGTTTAATTGTCTTGAGAAGTGACTTTGGGTATCCACGTTCCACCCATCCAAAAACTTTTTGCACATGACTTTCTTTCCCTCGTGCTCTAGCAACCTCGAATAGTCTCAACTTTTGAGGTTTAAGCGTGTGATTCATTGTATAAAATTGGAAACTCGCACAGCCTAAAATACCTGCCAGCCGAAATCGTTGATCTGGTGGGTGCTGGCAGATGTAATGTAAATAGTGGTATGCTGTTTGCATTGGCCTCTCGGTCACCCATTTCGGGTAAGCAATTTCTTAGTTTTTTCTCATCCTGTAATGCTGAGTATTGGTTTGGCATAACGAATCCACCTGTCATCAGTGCTTTGAGACAGTTTTCATTTCCAATTAAGCAAACACACGCTCTTACCTCATAATTTACTAGAAATTGAACTATTCAACATGGCCTCCTCGAAAACTAAATAAATTTTCAAATTATACAAATTTATACCTCGCTGATAACAGCTTCCCCCATCTGACCTAAATTCACGCTGTGAGCTGTTCTCCACTTTGCAAAACCAGACCCTAATGGTGACCTCTACTGCCAACTAAAATTGTCTCTTATGCAGTTGAAAACGTTGTAGGGATTACTTATGCAACTCCCGACAGGATATAGGAACCGCCCATAATGCAGGTGACTTTGTGCTAAATTCCAGGGAAAGTACGGTTTGGTTTAAGTTTGCAGTTAGGTTTAAGATTAGGGTTGCGGTAAAGGTATGGACTTGTGTTAGGATTAGGTCACGGGAATATTTAACCCTTTTGAAATGTTGTGCTAGGTCACCCGTATTGTGTCAGAGGTGTTCCTATGCCAGAGCTCTGCCCAAAAATTCCCACTGTAACAATTTCTCCCCCCCCCAGGTTTTTTTTAGCGCTGAACCTGAGTTTACCCTAAATCATCTGCCTCTTATTTCATAATGCATACCTCTGTTGCCCAGTGCTCGACAGTTGCAACAATTTAATTCCTAGTCATGCTCTTTTCAGATCTTTCTTCTCACTGGAATTATCGAGTCCTGCTCCAAGCCCCAGCAATGCATTCAGTGGCTGGCTAGTCTTGCACACTTGGCCCTCTGTCCCGGAACTAACAAGACAAATCTTACGAGGTCCGCATCTCTCCAACGATGCTGGCAGGCCCGTGAATGGGCCGTGGGTGCCCTACTGCGTCTCCTATCCACGGCCGCTAACTCACCCCTTGCCTCACCCCTTTACCTTAAACTCGTGAATACTGTTCGCAAGCAAATGACTCGACTGACCGGTTCCGGTGGCAGTTGCATCGGCCGAACCCTTATGAATTCGGGTTTGACACCGACAACACCAGGCGTAGTGAACTGTTCTCTCCACCAAACCCGCACCATCTCTCTAGCCTCTCCACTAACTCTACCTGCCACACCATCCCAGCCACTAATTGTCGCCCAATCAGTCTCTTCAAAGAACATTCAGTGAGTGTACCTTATCATTTACTTCCGTTTATGTTAGTGTTCTTAATGGTGTGTCTCAAACTAGCAAGGCAGCCAGAGTCCAGTGTAGTAGATCGTGCATCACTCCTTGTTCAGCAGGCTCTACCTTGACCTAGCACTTCCTGTCCTAGCAACCTTGCTGTCGTTTCAGTTTAGGTTGAATTTGCTTAGGAGGGGGCAGATCATGTCCACAGTTAAAGTTGTGCTGGTCGGTATAGAGCAGCGTTCTCCGGTGCAGGTTTCACAGCTGTCACACCAAACTCTCCATCATTTGCTTCCAAAGATGTCTCAGGATGATGCGAACTGGTATAGGTCGCTCGTTGTCAGATACAGCACTTAGGGTTCGGTTGGACACACACACCCAGACCGTAGATCACCAAAGTTTTAGGCTAGCAAGGCGATATCGTCAGTGTAGTCTAGGTCAGTCAGGTGGCGACCGGGTGCAAATTCCACACCTACCGAGAATCCAGTCAATGGCGTAGTCGAATAAAATGGGCGACCGCATGCAACCCTTTCGAACACTATATCGGATATCGAGGGGTTGGGAGAGGTTGTTATGTGCGAGGACTCGCACAGCGATAGCAGGCCTAGATCAAGGTAATGATTTTTGTCGGCACACCATCTTATTCCATAATTTTCCACAGGGAATCACGATGGACGGAATCGAACACAGGGATGAAGTCAATAAAGCAAACGGCTGTCGGCTGCTGGTAGCCATGGTTGGAATAAGTTCGGTTTAGGTTAAAATTATTGGCGTTCGCTTCCAGGCTGCCTGCAGTGCCTTTTGCTTTGAATCATTTATTCCTACTTTTCTGTTGCCATCCTCCGAGTATCTAGATATTTTTGTCAGCCTAATGTGGTTAATCGTCCATTTTTCTCCTTTAACGCTGCTTTAGGGGGGTCGAGACGGACACATTTGCACGAGAAGTGGCGTTCCACCTGAACTGGTTTCTTGAAATGCTCCCCTCAGCCCTTCAACAGCAGTTTGCCTACGAGCGCCCTGAAGTTGTTGACGGAAATCAGCTAAGTCACAGTAGGTTCTTTCTGGTGAGTTCTGTTGTTTACTTTGCCTAACTGAGACAAAATTCCACGCAAGAGACCCCCAAACAAAGGGACCTGACTTAGAGCCATACCACCAGACGCAGTTTTATAAAAAATGTGCGTGCAATTCTGCGTAGTTATATCTCGACTTGCCAGGATGGACCTAATTTCCCTCATTATTTTGAGGTCAAATTGATGGGCCGAGCCGGAACCCCGACAACCATGATCTTTATGTCGCTCTGATCACGTGCTACTCGCCTTCTGTGAAGTCTTGTTATATAATAGGCACTCCGAATGCCCTATTCCGGAAAATACGGCCGTAATGTCTTTAGATATGACTCTGCACATGTCAAGCCAAAGCAACATTGTGGCGCGATACTTAAACTGTCTGTCTGTTGGGAGTTTAATTTACCAAGTCTGTCACGAAACGAGCGTCGGAATGGGACACCGTGTCTGTTACTATTACATTCGAGTTACCCCAGAAAGTGACTGAGACCTTCATGGCATTAGAACTTGTACGATTCCTTCCCCCAACATCACCCACTTGAGCTGATATTTAAACCAAGGTAGTACGCCTAGTCAGTTCCACAGTGCTGCACATCCTCCTTTCTGCTTCCCTACCTCAGAAATGAGGAGGGAACGGACTTGCACAGCAACAGCAGAAGTCGCGAACTACCCCGCAACCGTTAGTGTGAAACGTGCGATCACATCCAGGCAGGTCAGACAACCTCACCTGTGATCTTGCTTAATCAGAGGATAGCGCTTGATAGTGAGTTCCCAAGAAGAACCCACAGCCGCTTTTTAACCTACGGATTGTCACCACCCAGTGATTTGGCCTGAAATTTGACGCTCAGAATACCACAGACGACTTCATCCAGCAGAGACCGTCCTCTTAGAGTTTCCTGACAGTGGAAAATTTTGTCTGTCTGAGTTCCACTGTGCTGTCGAATATCTAGTGTTAGTGGAAAGGTAACCATCGCATACAGCTCGCGCGAAGCACCTAGCGTCAATCCTTATAGGTCCTCTGGTCTCAGAAATAGGCTCGATAGAAGAATGCGTAAGAGTTCGTGATCGAAATCAACCTGCTCATGAGCCCTACGCATTTCTGACATCAGGAAGCGTAAGATTTCCTATAAAATGTGCCTCGTAAATATTGTGACTTCGGCTCGCAGCTCACATTGCAAAAGTGCAAAATCCTCGCCGATTCTGCATGCTTCCTGCTGATGATGCGGTAAACTGTCGCCGTTTGTGGGAGTTCGGTCACGCCCTTCGTTAGTTTGAAACTGTATTCGTCTGCGACGTCACCGCAGAAACCCATGCCAATTCCACCACCTAATTCGTTTTAAATAGCTGAAGAATTGGGCAGGTTTGGTAAGTTTAACTCTCCACAACCTTGCTAAGCTCGAATACTTTTGGGTATTCTAGGAGGCAACGCCAACTGGACGATGTCTCATTAGACCTGAACACTCGATCATAGCATACGCTCCACTCTGGTTCATATTGCTTTTCTCGCTGAATTCTATCTACCCAATGCGGATCATCAGCACTACGGATAAAAGGAGGTTAATGAGGTATTTGGTGAAGAATAGCCATATATGGACACCCAACGAGAAATTCTTTTTCCAATTGCGCCTGCTAGCTGCAGTGGAGACATCAGTGTTCACTCTGGTGTTTTCCTGCGTCATTCGCGGTTGTTTCCACAATGGTTTCTGTCGTATCCTCTTTTTCCGAAATCATTCTTCTGATGGCAGAGTTCATCCTCTCCCTGCTTTTAAATGTCCATTAAGCTTGGGTTCAGTGCCTCCATGTCACCAGCCTGTCCTGCATTGCACTTTTGTAGCGCCTGATTCTGCTGGTCCTTGAGCTCGGTTGTCGTAAGTTGCCGTTGGTGCAAAGCAAGCCGGCCCATCACAACCATATAGGGGCCAGCCGCAGCAGTCAGGACCCCCTTCTCGTCGCGCACCCCTTCGCACCGGGACAAGGTCCCATACACCAGTTGCCGAGCGCTGCCCTCGCCTCCTCTTCGAGGCTCAACCATCCTCCGACCTGGACCTGGTTCTCTCGCTTGGCCTCCTGCTTGGACCTGTTAAGGCTTCTGTTGGAACGTCGCAGAACGCGCCTGCCCGATGACCTTATCGCTGAATTTGAGTCGTCTTTTCCTCCACAGGTCTTTGTTGCACAGATGCCGGCTTCATCGTCATCGTGCTCGGAGACTTTCCTTACTTCAGATCGCTCCTACCTTGATGAAGAGCTCTTTGGCCTGACTGAGGACATGGAGTTGGTACACTGGGTACGAACACATCCCCATGATTGGGAGGTGAGTTAGGACTTTTCCTTACTCTAGTTGCCCGGCCTGTATGGTTACGAGACTAGCTGCTACCCCCACCCCTCATATCTCACCTTCCATCTACCCACCAAGAGAGAAAGTTTGAGCAAAGTAGTAAGAATACCAGCCCATGTTATTGTCTCCATTCGGCTGTCTTTGCCTAAGTCTTGTGTCGTCGAAAGGGCTTCCGTCACGACCAACGGTCGCACTTTATCATCAAGGTACAAACAACTGTGCTTGAAAGTTTGAATTCCTCGAGTCTGTATGACTAATTTTTCTCGAAAAATATTGGAAAAATTTGGGGTAAAGTACGCACTTTGATTGATTCAATGCACACTCAACTCGGGAAAAATCGACGAAAACTTTCCAGAGAATTTACATCAGTGAGTGACAGGAAGTTCAGTATCGAAAGCACTCCAACAGGACAGCATGCTGGCTTTTGACCTAGCGTCTTCCTAGACAGCGGTGCTGACTCTCGGAGCAAAATAACTCGCTAAACAATTCTTTCGCCAATTATTTCTGATAACCGTTTATGGTCAATTGTATTCCCCCCGAGGTCATGCATGACCCCTTTATTTGTATGCTGGTTTTGCAGCTAATCAATTCTGTATTGTATCTTACTCCAAAGGAGTTTCGTTTGGGTTTAAAAAATCTCTAAAATATCCGTGTATTTGAACACCGAAACTGTCTCATAACGTGTTCTCAGTGTTTCCAGCATGCGTTGTGCATGTTTTCCGAAAAATGCACGCAATCCTACTCCAGAGGTACCGGTCGGAATAGCTTATATGCCCCCCCCCTGGAATAGGAACGACATCCCGTAGTACAGGTTTTCATGCACTGAGTTCTAGAAAGGGTTAATATTCCCGTGTCCTAACACTAACCTTAACCCAAACCTCAACCGCGACCCCAATTTTACCCCCAAATACCTCCGGAGTGTAACGCAAGGCTACGGGCGGCTCCTGTTCCCCTGTCCTAGCGGGGGCACCACATAAGCGACCCCCCATTGAGAGGCCTTCGACTACTTATAGAATGCTATGGTAAACCTTTCATACCCTCCGTCCAGAAATCTTGTGATAGTAGTCTGTGAGGTCTAACTAGTCAACGTTTAAAAATGCCTCTTAGAAAAAAAAAGACTGCACGCCTTTTCTTCAAGTGCAAGGTGTAAAAGGACGTATTGACGTATTTAGCGAATGCTAACCCCAATAAACTCATTAAATGGCGGGGTAGCATTAGGTTGGTTTGTAGGTAGGCGTGTTATACGGTCTAGTTCAGTGCTGAAAAATCCCAGCTCACTTGAACAATGACGGTGGGCATATAAATTACTTTTCATTGCCGACGCGCCACCACCCTTTGCGTCCTTTAAACTGCCTTGGTCCCCTTAACACTGTTCCCGTATTAGACGCCTACCTCTCGACTACGTTCAGTGAGGGTGTCGTACAAGCATTCGTTGCCAGGTGTACTTCAAAAAATGTCGTTTAGGCGATTTTTAGATACTTGTATGACCACTCGCACTAACTGGCATTTAAACACCTATTAATGCTGCTCTTCCTCTATCCAGCATCCTCCGTATCCTCTATAGCAGAGACTTGGAGGTCTCCCTTATACGAGCTTATATATATCCCGTTCATCATCCCCCAAAGAAGACGAAGAACAAAAAGAGGCGCTTTCGTGGACTACACTGTACACTGTATTGATGCTGACATTTCGGAAACAGCACAGATTTGCTAGTGTTAGAATTAGCGTTAGGGTTGGGGTTAGAGACATTGTTAAACTGCCTTAGCCTCCTTCCCACTGTTCCCGTATTAGACGCCTACCTCTCGACTGCGTTCAGTGGGGTGGGGAGGTCGTACAAGCATTCGTTGCTGAGACGTGACTTTCGTACATTTTCCCATGGTATATGACTTGATTTAAAAAGGCGCTACTTATTTAGTCATTTCGTGTGATTTAGGTCAGAACGTTGTTCAGTTAAAAGCCCGCTTGCTATCCCACGGGAATACACCTGGAAATTATATTACGTGTTAATTATTTTTACAACCCTGCCCAGGTAATCCTTTGTGCACGGAAGCATGCCTGCAGAGTTCGGCCAATGTTTCATGAGTTCCGAGGCGTACAGCACTTTGTGTGGGGTTCAGGAGGACAGAACCTGAGTTTTTTTTTCCGTCTGGCATACGTAATTTTCCAGATCGCACAATTTCTTGCAATTCTTGTCATGTGTCTTGAATTAGGCATAAAATGCCTCGTCGGTCACCGTTCCATGTCTTCAGCCTATAGGCCTGAAATGAGAAGTAAATTTGGCGGCAGGAAACATCTTTTACTGTTAGGTACGGCTTATAAATTTTTGTGAAGCAGGATCGGACTGAGACTGCCCTTAATATGTGCTTTCCCCTCTAACCACCAACACCACCCAGACAGTGATTATTTATACCCGTGAATAATCGAAATATCCTTTTTTTCAATAGGAGTGCTGGTCACATGGCTATAACCAGGTGTGGGCCTTTGGCCAGAATGACAGCGGACAGCTGGGCGGTCTGGAGGGGCGCATCGTGCGGACGCCCTGCATGGTCGAGCGGCTGTGCGAACTGTCCCCCATCAGCTTGTTTGGTGGCTTCCTAACCCTCTTTGCCGTCACTGATACCGGTGAAGTTCACGCCTCGGGTAGGTTTCTGTCTCTGCTTCTGCTGGCTCCTTTTTTCCCTCAATCGACCTGCACCCCTCATTGCTCTGAAAGAAGCCAATCAACTTGGGGGTTTAGTAAGGACGTTCCCCTTATGCTATCTGTCAATTGTTAGTAGCTCATTTTCGGTAGTTTTTTTGCTACTGAAAATGTCTATGGAGCATCTTCGATTCTTTCCGAACTTGAATGCCGACTGTGAATATAGATAGAACCCTATAAGACACGGATGTTTTTCACGAGATTAGTGCGCGCAAGGCATCTAACGAATTTTCTCTGTGAGGTGTGATTTCCTTTTGCGAACAAATTAGTTCGCATAAGTTGGTCCCTGCCAAGGCTAGCTCCTCTTCAATACTGTCCTTGTAGAAAATTAATGACGTCTTAATAGATAACCTGTATTTCCATCACCCTTAAATAGTTTATTAACTTCGCCATTGATGCCCGTTACACGCACATCAACACTTTGAAGCAAAGTTGTTGCCTAGAAGCCCGCCTATGTAATCCTTGTGTCCATCCTGGAAACAGAAATCACAAAGTATGGGTCACACAGATCAGCAGAATCGCATTGCCTCTATTCAGTCTGTGATCAATTAACCATTTTGGATGTCACCAGAGCACTTATTTTACCTAAGAATAACCGTGCTCGTTTACTCAGTTTGCTTGTCCTCTCTTCTTCACACTCCAGGCCGACTTTAGCCACCGTAGGTTAGACTTCTGGTTGCTGCTAAGACTGTGATCCCAACCTTGAGCTTTTATTCCGTTTCATGCCCCCTTCTCTCACTCCCTGCGCCCGCACAGGCTACGCCCATAATGATCGCTTGGGTGCGGCTGTGGAACCCTGCGCCTTCCTGCCGGTGCGATTGACCAGTCTCTCCTCGGTCCGCATTGTCAAACTTGCTGTCCACCCCCTGGGTCAGCACTGTTTGGCCCTGGACACTGAGGGCAATGTCTACAGTTGGGGCACCCAGACGCATGGACGCCTGGGCCATGGTAGTGTTATAGTTTTGAAGGGTCCGCGAGTAATCGACTCACTGAGCGCTAGGCCACACACTGCAGACTCCAAATCCTTCCGAATTGTCGATATCTTCGCTGGCTACGCACACAGCGCTGCCATTACCGAAGCAGTGAGTCCCACTTTTCCCTAATTAATGTTCATTTTTGGTGGGTAGTCAAACCGGTGATACGCGATGATCGAAGCACTGAAAATCAGTGCAGAGTATGTTGGGCTCTGTGCGTTTGTTGAAAAGCATAACACATTTGGGTTTAGGCGTTTTTCTTAAGCCGAACATGTTTCTAAGCTACTGTATAAACTAAAGGGTGGCATTTCGGAGTAGAAATCAAGGTTTCAGATGAACATGGTCGACAAAGACAAGGGAGACTGGAATGGCCATTTTTGGCTCATTAACCGTCATCAACCAATCATACCCAACCCCAGGCGCTGCGGCACCCGAGGCTCGAACTCGCGACCTGCTGGGCACAAGTCTAACGCTCTACCCACTGCGCCACGAGCTCGATGTCTTGCCGGTTTTTGATCGGGAATATTAGCTATGGTAAGTAGGCGCTCACCGATCAGTTACAGGACTCACTCGTCCAGTTGTGCCTTGGGGCTAACTCTCCAGCTCCGCCAGCAGCCGTAAGGCAGCTAAGGATATAGGCAGAATAACATGACCGACAAAGACAAGGGAGACTGGAATGGCCATTTCTGGCTTATAAGCCGTCATCAGCCAGCCATACCCAACCCAGGTGATGCACCACCTGAGGATCAAACCCGTGACCTTGGTTTAGAAGTCCAGTGCTTTTATTCACTGCGCTGCGGGCTGTTTGTCTTGCCGATTTAGATTAGGGATGTGGAAACTCGTTGATGAATGCGAATCAATGGGTTACGGGACTCACTTGTCCCGTTCTGCCTTGGGACTCACTCTTGAGCCCCGACAGCTGCCGCACAGCGGTTAGCATTATGGGCAGATGTGTTTATGCTGCCGTTGTCTTCATCTATGTTGCTAACTATCCTAGGCCACATCGGTGCATTTGTGCACGTTACTCTAGCAGGTGGAATTCGCACGTATGCGACATCTTGGCCGCCATTTCTGCGGCCTACTACATACGGTTGGGCGCAGACCGTGTTTGATACGCATAGATAAACTCTCTAACCTTGGGAGCCACTTCTCATCGACTTGACACTATCCTGTTACTGGAGCAAGACGAATGGGATAGAAGAGAGAGTGTGATAGATGCTGTGGGAGTCTGCGTCACCATAAACTATTTCACGAGCAAGTCAACGCTGATGCGCCCATTCTGTCGGACACGCGGCAGACGCCTCTTGAACCGGCCAAGCAGTCACATTGATCTAAAGGTGGACAATTTGCACAACCAGCCATCACGAAATCAAAACTTCTTTTTTTCAAACTGTGTATATCAGGTGAAAGAACATGTTTGCCTATATCCAACTAAGTCTCGCCTTTGAATTTGATGCTGCCCTCCGTAAATTTTAAGTAGGGGATCCACCTGTTAAAACATTGTGACCGAAATCCAGCTCGGAGGACTTCCGACCTTCATTATTCAAGTCATTAACTTCACTCGTTACGTGAAAGTCTTTTTTCTCACACAAGTGCTGTTTTTAAGTCATCTTCCAGGCGCATGAATTTAACATTTTCGGTGTAACTAGACGTTAATTTAACTTCATTTATTTTCCAGTGTTAATGATCGTCCTACTCTCATCTGTACATTTGCTCGTGTTTCTGTAAACCATTCTGCAACACATTGAAAGTATATTTTTTTAATTCAACGTTAATTAAGTAGGGTTATTCCCATTTGTATATGCGTTTATTGCTATGCTCTGAAATTTGGTGATAATCTCAACAGGCAATTATTTGCTAAAATACGCCTTCAATTCCAGATGTATGCAAATATGTCACTGATAACCGTGAAAAGGTCACCATCGTCTGACAACTTCAGCTATTATTTTTTTCAAAGGCGATTTTTATGCGGTTGAATATCTGATTACGCATAATTTACCAACAACACGGGCACCGCATCAGCCGTATGAGCAATATTACAATACTAATCGGATCACTCCTTAGTGAGTTTAGAATTGTAGAGTTAAACCTTAAACTAGGTCGAAGTAACGAGACAGTGCTGTTGGTGAATTCCAGACAGTCCGTGCAATTTGTCCAAGGTACAAAACCAGAAGCAGCTGCATTAATGTGTCATCTTCGGCCAGGCAGCCTGAAGTGTTTAGAAATTTATATCATTATCTCCTGTTTTTAGGGCGAACTTTATACATGGGGTCATGGCCTTACTGGCTCCTTGGGACACGGTGATACCAAAAATCAGAGACGGCCGAAACTGGTGGAAGCACTCTGTGGACATCGTGTTGTGGAAGTAGCCTGCGCCGGAGAGCACACCCCGGTGCTCGCTCTAACGCCTGACGAGGACGCAGTTTGGCACTGGGGTAATGTCACCTTCGAGAAGTGGGATCAAGACATGCACCCCCTACCCACCCTTCCAATCAAGCTACAGGCTCTTCAAGTAAGACCTTCAACCTTCCCCCACTTTGCCTCCTTCCTCTTCGCTTTTTATTTTCCTTTCTGTTTTCGTTGTAGGCCGTCTGTCGGCTCTGGTGTCGCCTTTTTTTATCACTGCTCATACCTTTCCATTAGTCCTCTTTTCGTTTCTAGCGTATTTTAGGGGTTTCAGCCTAGATCGCTTTCTCCTTATTGTCTTTTGCGTATTTTTCGCTCCCCTTGTCTGTCTTTCTCCTCCTCCTTTTTTTCGCCCCCCCCCCCCCCATTATCTCACCCCATAATTCGCCCTTCATCTTCTCTTCTCATATGTTTATTCTTTTTCCTATACTTTGCGCCAGCGTCACCTTTGTTTTTGTAACAAAATTGGCTTGTCTATATTTCTTGCCCCTACGGACTGCCCGTTAGTTTTGTGCTTGGTCAGCTGCATAAGACCTTGAACAGAACAGCGATATTATTATTATCGGTAACCCATGGTCGCTGACACGGTCTAGCGATTTCTGCCCTCCTAGCTTAGTTCGACCCTCGCATGTGACGACGAGGTTCACCGTGTGCCCTACGGCATGGTGGGCACACGACAGTGACATGAATTAACATTAGACCTAGTTATCATGCCACTCTCTCTCTCTCTCTCTCGCTTTATTTTTCTATACCGCTCCACCTTTTTGATTGCCTGACGTCTCACTGTCGCCCACCAACTACATGATTTTACGCCTCTCTGTTCCTTAGGGCCGTGGAATTATTCACGTGGCCAACGGCGGTAGCTTCAGTGTGGCCCTCTCTCGTTCCGGCTCCGTCTACACTTGGGGTGCAGAGATGAGGGGAGCCCTCGGCCATTCTGTCCGAAGTCCCCTCCTCACACCCACTCTCCTGAGCGCCCTTGCACACACGAGAATCACGAGTCTGGCTTGCGGCTCCGCACACTGCCTTGCTATTGACGAGAATCGTAAGGGCACTTTGCCTCGCATGGATTGCTTTTTCCTCATTTTATCTCATGACGGCTGCACCTAAATCCTTCGTGCCTCTGTTGTTTTTGATGTACATTACAAACGAAGACCCATCTGCTTACCACAAGCTATTTACATCAAATCACCGACTGCGGCACTCAGTTTTCCAATACTTTTTTCGAACACCCCCCTTCCTTCCCCCCCTTCGCAGGAATCTGCAAACTACAGTAAGTGACTGATCTCATGCATAGTTAACCAGAATTCTAAAATGCGTTTACGATTAGGAAGGATTATTTTCTTGGGGTTTCAATATTAACTACAGTACGTCCTAGTGCAAAAGTATTGCGGACGAGGCAGGATGCCAGCTTTTGATTGCACTACTTTTCAGCTGTCTGCAAAAACCATGCTTGGTAAAAATGACTACTTAAGTAATATGCATTTTTTCTATTGATTTTCACTACCTTTATCAATTCAAGTATTACTTATAGGACGTATACATGAAAATATCCTTTCTTGTACTCACTTGATAGATAGTCTCGTCGTCTTTTAATTTTATACTCGAAGAAAGGCTCTCTTTCGGTTTGAAAAAGTTTTCAATTATGTTTTTTTAGGACCGTACAATGTCCACTCGACTAGCTGCGAATCCGTTTGTTTAATAATGCCCCTCATTAAGTGTCAAATGCAGTCTACATCCATTGCAACCTTTCATGAAAACTATACGGTTTATTCTTAATGGCATAGAGAAGTGTACGGTTGTCCTTCTCCGGAAAGCATACATCTTGTAGCCTGGAAATCCTAAACGTAAACGGGATCAAAAAAAAATTCGGGAATCGGAAACGTTTTTTTGGGTATATCGTACGAAGAATAGGTAATTTTATACAAATTGACTACAAGAAGGAATACTCTTACTCAAGTTTTCTATAAAATATATTTTTTATAAGGGCAGTGATAATCAAGCAAAATACATACTACTTAAGTAGCCTTTTGTTTACCGATTGCGGTGTGTTGCAGGCAGCCGAAAAGCAGTGCATTGAAAAGCTGGCATCCTGACTTACTCATAATGTATAAGTACTACCAACAGGTAAAGGGCACTTCAATGGGCTCGCCAATATCAGGACTACTCGCTGAATTGGTTTTGCAACGACTAGAAGAAGAGGTTTTCCAAACTCTCAAGCCCAAAATCTTGCTTCGATATGTAGATGACACCTTTGTCGTAATAAAGGACTGCGAAGTTGAGCAACTGCATCAGAGGCTGAATGGTGTTTTCCCAACCATACAGTTCACTCTTGAAGAGGCAGTAGGAAACAGCCTGCCATTTCTGGACGTTAGAATCCAAAAGCTACATGATGGTAGTCTCGCAACAAGCGTCCATAGGAAAGGATCTCATGCTGAGATTATCCTCAACTACGGAAGCAACCACCCAGCAGCTCACAAAAGAAGCTGCGTCCGAACTCTGTTCCACCGGGCATACCGTTACTGCAACAGCGATGATATCCTTAAAAAAGAGCTTGCTTACCTATATCGGTTGTTTCGGTGTAACGGGTATCCGGTTAGTTTTGTAAAGAACTGCCTCAGGCACCAGGCACAACCGCAAAACCCCACCCCAAACGGAGAAATTTTGGCACGAAAATTTTACTCCCTGCCTTATATGAAGGGGGCTTCTGAGGTAATCGCTCGGCAGTTGAATCGCCTTGGTATACACGTCGCTCACAAGCCAGCATCCTCACTACGCACCACACTATCCCGAATAAAGGATCCCATCCCCAAAAATCAACAAACCAACGTAATTTATAGCATCCCGTGCGCAAATTGCTCTTGTGTTTATACTGGGCATACGGTTCGACGCCTGGGCACCCGCATTAATGAGCACAAACTAGCCGTCCGCCGCCGAGACCCTTTGTCCCTCGTCTTTGCGCACGCACTCGAGTGCTATCATCGATTCAATTGGGATGAAACTGAGGTCGTCGCCATGGCTAACACAAAAGGAGCGAGAGAATTCCTCGAGGCCTGGTATTTCTGTGCGGGCAGTATCAACCGCCATGTTGAGGGTCTACGTTTAAGACTGACCGCCCCCCTTCTAAATCCCGCATCAATTACCGGCAACCCAGCCACCCGGAATCCAAATGATCCACCATCCACCCTCCCCCTGCAGCACCGGGACCCGCAGTTGTTCCACCTCCCCCTTCCCCTAGCTCACAATCCAACATGACTCACCTTTTACAAGCCAATAGTCTGTCGGCCCTGTCACGCCAGCCTGTCTAGTGCGATATTCTGACACTCACTTTTATTTATTTTCGTCTGACGACGGGTTGGTGTGACCAGCTCGAAAATTCACGAGTACAACTCGCATTTTCCGAAGAACCTCTTCCTCTTTTCATTATATCAGCTCGGAATGCATACTATCTCTGATCTACTTATATATATATATATATATATATATATATATATATATATATATATATATATATATATATATATATATATATATATACATATGGCAAAGACCCTAAAAAGTCATGTCCGAAGCACCTGACTCCATGTCCTGCACTTAATAATTTCAGAAATTATTTACCCGATATATATATATATATATATATATATATATATATATATATCAGAGCTCTAATGGAGAAGTATTACCGAGGAAATTCGTTTCATTGCCATACATGCAGGGCATTTCGGAAACGATAGCCCGACAACTAGACCGATTTGGTATCTGCATCGCTCACAAGCCAGCGTCCTCCCTGCGGGCAGCACTATCACGTGTTAAAGATCCCTTACCCAAAGAGCAACAAACCAATGTTATTTACCGCATTCCATGTGCGAATTGCTCTTTGCGCTTATCTAGGCCATACAGGCCGACAACTCGGGACCCGCATAAATGAACACAAACTGGCCATCCGCCGACGCGATCCCTTGTCTCGTGTTTGCGCACGCCATTGATTGCGACCACCGCTTCAATTGGGAGGGAACGGAAGTGGTCGCCATGGCTAGCACCAAACAGGCACGCGAATTCCTCGAAGCTTGGCACTCCGGCACAAACAGTATCAACCGCCACGTCGATCTGGATGCGCATTACGAAGGTCTTCGTGCACGGTCCACTGACTTGCGCCCACCTTAAAATCAACATTTGCTTATCCGTGCCCAGCCAAGTGTATCCTCGCTGACTCTGCATCTCCCGCCGCTTGACTTGTTATCATAACTCTAGCACCCCTCCCCTTACATGCGACAGTTTTCGTAACAGGATTCACGGCCCCCCAAACCCCCCATGGCGTCAGTCTGTCGATGTGACCTCTCGGCCCCTAAACCCGCCAGCGTGACAATCCCAACTCTTACTTCTCATTTCGTCTGACGACGGGTTGGTGTAACCAGTTTGAAAATTCACGAGTAAACCTCGATTTTCCGACGAGCCTTTCTTTCTTCTTTCTTCTTCTTCTTTCTTCATATATATATATATATATATATATATATATATAATAGTGTGGAGCTCACCGATCTGCTTAAGGAACATGCATGTTCCGGAGCGAGCCCATAAGGGGTTTGTTCCGAGGCGATTACATAGGGTAACGTGGAGAGTAGAAAAGAAACGGATGGTATTTCGGGACCCTCTGACGAGCTGAAACCCTCCAAGCTGCGTCATGTGGCTACGCAAAATCACCGAAGCAGTTGCCTGCGTTTTTAGCGAGTATCTACCTGTACTGTCAGCGTGGTTAATTAATAAACACTGATTAGTATTCTTTAATGACCGACTGATGGCGGCCAATGAGCCAGAAATGGCTATTCCAGTCTCCCTAGTCCTTTTCGGCCTTGTTAATCTGCCTCTACTACTACTAGCCTCTATGGGGCTGCGGGCGGGGCCCGAGAATGCGCCCCAAGGCAGAAAGGGACAATTGAGTTCCGTCAGCGATCGGTGAGCGTTCATCAACGAATGCAAGTCAATATTCCCGATCGAAACCGGCAAGGCAACGAGCCCGTGGCTCAATGGTTAGAGCGTTTTACTTCTGATCAACGGGTCGCCGGTTCGAGACTCGGGTGGCACACCGCCTGGGGTTGGGCATGACTAGCTAATTGCTGCTCGTGAACCAGAAATGGCCATTCCATTCGCCCTAGTCTTTGTCGGCATTCTTAATCTTATTATTATTGTTACGCAGCGGACGCGGCTCCAGTCGCCTACAGTTGAGGCGGGCCCTCTGCAATGACGGACACCGTTTTTCAATTTTTGAGCGCTTACAGTCTTCGAAAATGAGTCCTTTATTCGTGTTTTTTACGTGTCAGCTAGTTAGTGCAGTTTTATAATATATTTCTTGTAAATATCCAAATATTTAACCTGAGGCTCTCCCCTTGCATATCCTACTGCATTACCATACTATTTTGTCAATATTGAGTTCTCTAAGCCTATTTGATTTTACAGGCGATGAAAATTGCCGAGTGAATTAACTTTTATGCCCAAAGGCAGAGAACACCGGAGACGGTTTAATCGTTAGTCTATTCGTTGGCTGCCCGGCGCGTCTACAGCTCTGTGGAACGTCTTATTCTGCGGAGGTTATCGTTTTTTGAATTCGTTTCCATTTCAGACTTGAATGTTTACTATCTGAAGCAGCCAACCAGACTTTTTTTGCGGTAAAAGTGAGCTTGTGCTCAAGCGTATTTGGGCGATGCAGCTGACTTGCATTGCTACAGTCATTATTATTATTAGTATTAGCATTCCTGCAGTCATTATTACAACCAGATACTTACTTTTGACTGCCTATGCATATGATGGCTGTGCACTCTCTGCAACCATCGTTTTTCCCAATTGTCCGTTTATCACCTCTCTCTCTCTCTCTCTGTCTCTTTAGAAAACGTCTATTCCTGGGGCGCAAACGATCAGGGTCAATTGGGCGATGGTACATCCACCTCTCGAGCTACACCTAGAATTATTATTAGCTTCGGAAAACGCCGAGCTTTTCAGGTGGCCTGTGGTTCCTCACATTCTTTTGTTATCATTCGGGATCCATATTCGTCGGGCGCAGCCAAAATTACCACCACCACAGTTGCCGAATCCGCCTGCACATCCATCTTCCCGCGCAAGTACTCGGAAACACCTCGAACACGTCATGACGGTTCGTTGTTAGCGGCGGCCGTCCATGTCGACACACATCTCCCACCCGCGTTTCTGGGGCCTCTCCCATCACGCGGACCGCCTCCAGAGTACCACGCCCTCAACAACCTGGTTCTGCGAACACAGGCTACGGCCAACTCGATTCGTCCCCTTGTTCTCTTGCGGAATCGCTTCCTCTTCCTCCAATGGGTTGCTAAGTTAACCTGTGGTGGCGAGTATTCACGATCAGCAGCTGACAATGCTGACCCCATCATGGGCGGAGTCACTCTGGTGAATAGTACTCTCATCGGCTCTCGTCTTCAGACTTCGGCTTTCTTCGGTTTTTGGCCCTTGATTGGTCAGGTCGTTGGTGATGGTTTGTCTACAGACCGCCTAGCAGCCCTCATATCGCCTTCCCCTCTCCACTCTGATCTCGTCACCGTGGACAATCGACTAGATATGCTAGCGAGTCTCTTGCTTGTAAATTCCAAGGTCAGATTTTTGAACTGATAACATGCCTGTAGTTGCCCCTTTCTTCAGCTCTATCAAGTATATCTCCATTATACTCCCCTAGGAAATCCTACTTCGACGGATTCTTCAATCAACTACGCATCCAGCCCTCTTCCATGGACCCGAAATTCGAGTCACCCGTCTCAGCACCAACCTCGATCGGTCTGACATCCCTCACCCGCGAAGTTATAGAGACCCTCGTTCGGATACTACTGCTCGGGAGCCTGTAAATCCGTTGAAGTCGGTCTTTGCTCAGGTAGGCTACCGGAGTGTTGTTGCTGTGTAGTTGTCCTCTAGGACAACGGTTCCAAATTCTGCCATTGACTTTTTGATCTTTTACGGCTCGCTTGCATTCTTCTTTGGGCTGTTTGTCGCCTTGATGTACTGTGTAAAGATTCATGCTCCTACTGCAGGAACATTTTGCGTTTTTTAATGGGTTGTTTGGGATTTGACTGGGCGAAGCCTTCATCGTAATGAAGACTTGATTGAAGTCTTCGTACAATTAACTTTTAACGGCTGTCCTAATTTAAATTTCAGCTGGCGCTCTTTTACTTCACCTTTAAGTTGGTGCAGTCACTCATCATGAATGATGCAGCGAGTGAACTTACGCATTTAGGAGAGTAGGTTTGCGATTTCTGCCTGTGCCTTTTTTGAAGCCTGTTCCCAACCAGGCCATGGTCTTGGCTTCCCCAAACCCGATTCGTTTTATGCCCGACATATTTTGGGAGCACCGTGGCATGATTCAAATGTATCGTTCGTAGCCTAACTCCGACACTTGGCCTTTTCCATCTGTGACTGCGTTTGGTTACTTTCATTAGGCGTCCTAAGTTGTCCTAGGTCTGATGTCCTGGGGTCTGGGAACGTGTCGGTTTTACATGAGTTAGGTCGAAGTTCTATGCTTTGTAATATTGGTTCGAATTCTTGGTGCCGTCACGTTCACTCGCACTGCGCCTATGCGAGTCAACCTCAAAACTCTTGGACAGCTGTTCATGTCAGGTTGGTTATTTGGTGACGGTGGGTTTGCCCTGCCCTAGCCAAATCTGCT
This sequence comes from Schistocephalus solidus, assembly GCA_017591395.1. NCBI lineage: Eukaryota > Metazoa > Platyhelminthes > Cestoda > Diphyllobothriidea > Diphyllobothriidae > Schistocephalus > Schistocephalus solidus. The sequence goes on from WEDG01001470.1 coordinate 44,517, forward strand.
CTTATAGGGTATTGCTGCGTTCAAGAAGCTGCGCGGAAGTCATTAGTACATTTATGCAAGACATGTTTGAATTTGTTCTGCGTTGATGTCTCACTACTGACCAAACTTTATGGGGCATGCCGTAGTTAATTCCTCTTTTCTCAAACAGTGTTAGGTCAGTATCTAGACTTCAGACGAATTGAACCGTTTCCAGTTTATTCAAGAGTTGCATCAGTAAAAAGTGACCTATGTATTGGCAGGCACAAGACGGCCTTTTTTCTCTAATTCAAAAACAACCAGTGTCCCCACCCCCCGCTGTAATCCTAGGTCTCCAGACGGATGTTGCAGATGAACGAGTTTGGAGCGCCCTGCAGCAACGAGGATCCGGACGGAGTAGTAGGTGCTTGCGAACCAGTAGTAGCGGAGGAGGAAATGAGAGAAGCGAGCCATCTTCACAGGGCCCGTGCCTGGTTGGCCAACCAGCTGACTGCCGGGCGTCCTACTCTTATCCCTAGACCGCCCCGTCTTCAGGTGCCGCCGCAACCCCATTTCTGGTTGTCGCGACGCGCTTGGAAGGTGAGCCTGGTGGGCGAGTCGGTGGATGACTGCGGTGGCGGTTTCAGTGACTCTGTGGCGGAGATATGTGACGAACTGCATGCCCCCTGGAGCGGTCTGCCCGTCCTCGTGCCCTGCTCTCCTTTGACTGGTACGTTCCATGTGATGGCTTGTGTTTGCATCACTTTACTTAACCTCCCTGGTAGAACATTTTTTCCTGTTCAGCGATAGATCTGATACTTGCAGTACCTGTGAATTACTGTTTGGAAATGATTACCGGCCGAGACAACCGAGTCCAGGTGCCTATTCCTAATTTATTTACCATCATTAGCCAGACCTACCCAAACCCTAGAGTAGCTGCTTATTTAGCAGACGTTCTGCAATTGACCTGCGCTCCCATGCCCTATCGACTGCGATTTGGGATATTCAACTTGAGGGGATCTTTTCTTTTAGTGAATGAAAGCTTCTACATTTTTTCTTGTCTCTGGTCGTGGTTGATAACGCTGAGTTGGTGCTGCATCAGATCCAAACGGTACTTTTCGTGGACTGCCAGCATTCGCCGTTTTAAAGTAAATTCCATGAGTGGTTTTTGTCCATAGTCTGATATTTTTGTTAGACTCCTGACCTTAGAATGGTTTTCTTGACCACCGAATCGACCAGTTTGCATTTTAAATCAACTTGTATGCACTGTCATATGTAACATTGTACCGCAGGCTCAATGGCACGTGAATTTGCTCACAGCAAAGCAGACCTCGCCTTCTTCTGCCACATCCAATACGTTCAAATGGCATGGTAGTCAATAGGACTGAATATGCGTTTGCACGTAGTGGCCGATGCGGCCGGTTCACGTTTACGCGTACCAAGCATCTGACGGTATAACGACACGTGCAGGTGAAGCGCCGTGAAGGCCATCTTACCAAGGAGCCATCGTAGCCTGCCCCTCGGTCTTTAGTAAAACCAAGTTATCCCGTCAGTTGACCGCCTCCAAATCCACTATCAGCGACTCCTCCTGGTTTAGAAGTGCACTTGCGTTGCCTGTCCAGGCCTGAACTTTCTTACCCTCATCTTTAAAATAACCAGGGAAAGTCCGAAACACGCCGCCAGAAGATATCATTTGCAGTTACTGAAGTGTCTCGAAACCTCCGTCTAATGGTTGCCACATGCGGTTCTTTACATACGCGGTATTTCACCAGTTATTCGTGTGGCTAGTAGGTGATACTTAAACAATTTTGTTCGTGTATTCGCTAGTGGTTTTAATAGGCCCTTTCTCTGTGTGGCCGCTATGACACTTGCACACGTATAAAGTAAGTCGCCCACTCTCATTGTGTGACAATCTTTTGTGTTGAGTGGGGGACCAGGTCATATAGGACACGTGTAGACGGGTAGTTTTAGTTTGATCAGCCACTGTGTGCAGTCTCACCATCAGTTGGTTGGCTGGCTCGGACAATCTACTGGTACGTTGGAAAGGTAAGAGAGAATTAGACTGGCTATGGGGATCCCATCCCCACGGCACATCAGCGCACTCCCCATTATAATGAATCTGACGTCTATATCTATCATAACGCTCCAACTTCTGGGACTAAGAAAGTTGCCATCTGTGATCAAACTCAGATCTCGCAGTCATCCCTGTTGGTGTGTGGGAGGACCGCAAGGGAACCGGGCTTCATATTATAATTGCTTCTTCTCAAGTGGCCTAATAGACACTCTCACACATGCGAAATTCGAGCCAATCCTCTCATTTTTATGAAGACCTGGTGTGATATTTGGGTTCCAGGTCGTGTTTGGCACGCGTAGTAGGGTACTTAGCCCTGCCAGCCACTTTTGCCCGATCCCCGGTTTGGACAGTGAACTGGGGCTTAAGAAAGGGAAGAGAGAGTGTGGTCGACTCTGAGGACTGCCTTCCCACAACCTGCCTTCCTCACTTTAAACAATCTCACGCGTTTTTAAAGTATCACCATGCGCTGCTGGCTTAGGAGGTTGCCAACTGAGGCCATAACTCGGTCCTCTCAGGTCGGAGTGTCAGGTTGCAATGAATCCGCCTTACTGTGGCGTCTATGGCACTCCTATTCAAATAGGACCTGAGCCGTCCCTCCTGCATTGATGTTATTGCGAAATCTTGATACATTGTTCGTGAACTAGTCGTGTATGGCACATGTAGGCATGTTATTTAGCTTGCGCACCCTCTGTTTTCCTTAATGCTGCAAAACACGCATTTTAAGGGCATATTTTCGGTCCTTTCTTTGGTAAAGGACAAGTAATGCTTCTCTGAATGGGGTCACTGCCACGTCTTATTATGGCTTACCACTCGAATTAGCCTGGGCAGACTACGGAGTTGTTGGCGCCCTCTTCACAGGACTTGGTTACCACAAGTAAGAATAAATTTTCCGTCTTATGTGTCAAACACGCGCTATGCTCACCTCTCAATGACTTTTTCAATGAATACCACATTAAGGGGCTATTGCAGTCTGCTTCTTTTCCTCTCGGTTGCGGATCAAAGTTCACCCCATTTTCGGCCGGCAACTTTTATCATTCTCTTGTCTTTCTCCTTTTTTTACAAAAATCTTCGTTGGGTTGAATGCTGCCGCTACAAAAGGGGAACCCACACACTTGTTAATCGAAGTATTTCCTATCCTTCTCATTGTGTGCGCTGCAACTCACATAACGGAATGACCGTCAAATGTCCTTTGCCTTACTTTTACGGTGTTCTTCCATCATTAGCGCCACCATTTCCCTTGCCCTGTGAGACTGTTCAGCATATCTAGGCATAGGGCACCATTTATCTCTATTTCCTCTTTTCGTCCACAGAATCTGGCAGAAGTCAGGAAATCGCCCCGTCCTCAAACTTCATAATAAACCCAGATTGTGCCGTTCTGGCGCCCGCCTGGCTCGTCTTCCTGGGCTGTCTGATGGGGATTGGTGTGCGGACTGGTCATTCCCTGCACCTCCGTCTGGCCCAGCCCATTTGGCGCCTGCTTTGCGGCCGGCGTTCTGGCATACGTCTCAGCGAAATGATTAGTCTGGATGCTGAAGTTTCAGCTACGGGATTTGATCTTCTCGCGTGAGTTCTCCTTACACAGACAATATCCTGCCATTGCAACAAAATGAGCAAACGGGTTTTTCTGGATCTCAGAATAAATTTTATGTCGATGAAAACCAGATTTCGCATGCCTGGACAACTTGTGGCAAAAATCTTTGCTACAACGTCTGAATTATATATTAACTGCCTAATTGTTGTGCATGGATAGTGAATGCGCTTTCAATCAGTTAACCAGCCATTTATCACTATTAAAGCAAATTTCGCGATTTATTCAACTCAAGTTAGCGAGCCATTATTTTTTCCCTAACCTATTATCCTTTAGTTTGTATGAAATATGAAGCCTTAGTTTTTATTCCCCAGCTTCTAAGTAAATTGAGCAGCATGAACCAGGATTGTACTGTTCACCCTCTATTATGTGAAATGGCAAATTACCACGGTAAGCCTCCATAGGCATGGCGGAGAACATGAGAATATAGACTGTGTGAATAAGTACACAACCTTGCATCACTCCATTTGTCCCCGCGAGTGCTTCCGAGACTGCATCATTATCCGTGAACTTAGGCGTACGCGACACTCTCTGCAACACCACATATATTACCCCTGTAAAGTACAAACGATCCACTACACGAGCTATCTAATGTCGATGGAAACACTATACATAACAAAATTCACATCTCACATAAGTAACACTGTGTCATTGGGTGTAGGCTGGACCTTGAAGTAAGGACCGGGTCGGGTTGGTTCGCATAGATGAGCTGTTCTAAGTTGTCAGCCACGACACTCACTTTTAGCTCCAGATAACGGATCGGTTATGATATTCAATTGGTGCGCATGGGATAGTGAGGCCGACACTCGGGAATTAATCTCCTTGGCAAATCAGCCTACTCAATTTAATAAATTTGACGCGCTTGCACCCAGCACAAATTGCTGAGAGTCGTAGATAGAAAGGTGGTAACTCGGCATTTTGGAGAAACAAAGCACAGGCTGTACTGTTTGATTCTCAATTTGCCCCTTATAGCATTATCACGTTTTTGTTATCCTCGTCATCCCTTGGATGAGTTTGTAAGTCTGTTCCACAATAAATATGTTCGCGCACGAAGAATGGCTGCGCGGTGGTGGACCTTATCGGTCGTTTCGGTCGAATTGTTGTGTTATAGCCAGCACTGTCATTTTTTTCTCTTTCCCATCTGTCGACAGGATAGCCAAGATGCCCAACGAGGAGCTGGAGAGGGCTGAGCTACCATTCACCTGCCTTTCGGCCAACCGCTGCCACAGTGTTGACCTTATCCAGTTTGTTCGGGAACTGGCCTTCTGCTCGCAACCCTGCATTGAAACCGACTGTCTGCATCTTTTTCTCTCAAAGTCAACCAACCATTCCCCCACCCCGCCGCCGTCATCCGCTCCAGACGTGTTGTGGTCCTCGGTTCAAGCCTCTGCTCGAGTTGCGCTTTCCGAGTTTATGTCTGCCCCTGCCGTCTCTATGGAGATGACGGAATTGCCGACTCCAAATGCCAGCGAGGCCTGTCCAGGCGCACGTCTTTGCGTGAAGCCCGACACTCGACCGGCATATCTCATGGCGGTCATCCTTTTCCGTCGCCAGGAGTTTGAACGTGCGATCAGACTGGTAGGTTGGTTTGACTTTTCCACCATTATATATATATATATGTATATATATATATATATATATAACTATCAGCATCCCAAGAATTTTAATTAAATTAAGTTGAAGTTCTTCTGGAACAAAATAACTTTATTGTCTAAATTTTCGAATCTGGTGCCCCAGTTCGTCTTCAGACAAATGGGAATGTACAGAAAACAGTTCACCTTAAACAACGCCCAACAGAAGATTCTATGGTTGGCTTGAGTTTGAGCCAATAGACATCCCGTGTTTTAATTAAGCCAGTCTATAGGGGCTGTTTTCGCTTCCACTTGTCCTGGAGAAATTTGTGATTGGCATCCAAATCGATATGCCTGTTAATGCATGTCTCGTCTGAGTGTATTGCTTCCAGGCATTCGCGTCCCTTTCTTGTTGAGCAGGCGCCAACGATGTAGGTATCCTCCCATGCAAACAGGTGTCCTGTGTCCAGTGTGTGCATGGCTACCTGAGATAAGGGGGCTCGTCTCCTCACCGCTAACTGATGTTCATGTAACCTGTTTGATATAGATTTCCTGATTTGGCCACAATAGACTCCGTCACAACTGGTACATGGTATTTTGTAGGCGAATTATTTTCTGTTGAAATAACCAACCCTGTCCTTGAGGTGTACAAGCTGGGTGCGCAAAGTTTTTGTAGGTTTGTGCGCTATTTGTATATGGTTTTTCTTGAGCTGTCTTTTGATGAGCTGAGATACATTCTTTGCATACGGGAGGGTCCGCCAGTTTTTAAATTTTTACGCCTGGGAATTCGTAGCTCTGGAAATACCTTTTTCTTTGAACTATTGTCGTCGCATGCATCGACGGACAAAGTCAGGAGGATATCGATTTTGGAAAAATAATTTGAAAAGGTATTTCATTTCTGTTCGATAGGTTTGTTCATCAGAACAGTGATTTTTTGCTCGACTTAGCAAGTTGTTAACAGATGTGCGTATGTGAGACATGGGGTGGTTACTCCCAAAACGTAAAATGATCTCAGAGTAGGTAACTTTACGATAGACTGAGGTATGTAGTGTCCCGTCTGTAAGGGCATGAAGTCAACGTCGGCCAACGTATATTTTCGATTTTTCATCGTCGGGTCTGTACAATAATATAGGGGATAAAGTAGCAAGGGTTTAAACAACCAATAAACAGTTAGTGTGGGGAAAAGGCGTTGAGGGCATTTACACGTCTACTTCTGTCAGGGGCTTAGGCGAGGGGGTTGGGAGAGAGGGCGGAGAGGTGGACTAGGAGTGAGTACGTGAATGCCCTTAACCTCTTTCACCACGCTTGCTGTTTATGGGTTGTTTAAACTCTTGCTACTCTTCCCCCTCGTCCTATATTATTGTACATGCCCGACGATAAATAATCGAAAACGTTGAATTTTTGAATGTTTACATGGGTACCATCGCTGAATATATGTATTGGTTAGTAGGCGCTCACCGATCGGTTACGGGACTCACTCATCCCGTTCTGTATTTGGGGCTCACTCTCGAGCCCCGCCAGCAGTCGCATAGCGGCTAGTATTATTACAGGCAAAAGAACATTATCCTATATGTCTTTGTATAGGATTATTTATCATTTTACGGCTAACAAGTCAACTGCCTCAGTTTTACATTACTTTATATAGTATTCGGTATCCATACTACCTTTCTACTTACTGCTAGGAGCTGACCCCTATCTTTTCGATAGCTGATATAAACATTGGAGTCAACGTTTCCTACCTAAAAGTACAATCCCAACTTGAAAATATTCGTGCGCTTATTTTGAGCGATGGCATGCACTGGGAAGTGGTTTCCATCTGATCTCCTCTGCAAAAGAAGAGAATTGGTTTTTAATTCTGCAATAAATGCTCTCGTATTTTATGCCATTTATGGACTTCAACCCCAAGAGAAGAGTCGTATTTATGCTCCATGCCGGGAAGATTGTTCAGGGAGTCCACATACCCACCATCTACCACCCCCTGTTTTCGGATTTTTGTCGACAAGTGTCGCACATTTGTGTGTGTACTGTTCGTGTTGCACCTTCTCGTCTCCTTGGAGTTTCATTGATCGAAGTTGGTGTTTGTTTAAATATCTCAAGTGGCGTGTTTTCACCCACTTTTTTTCCCCCTATATCCTTGCATACTTCTGAATTCGCAACTTCATGTCGCTTGGGCGGTTCGTGGATAAGCAGCAACTTTGCATACCCTTTGCAGATTTTACGCATTTTTATTTTTCCTGCGGAGTGGAGGGTAAAATTGTGTTTTAGGATAAACTAATGGATGCTTAGGCTCAATATCAGATAATTAATGTTAGGGTTACGGCTAGGTAATTAATGCCGAGTTTACGGTTTGAGTCAGGGATGAATTCGCCCCAAGCCTAACCCTAAAATTGCTCCTGATACTGCTTCTAACCCACCCCTAGTCTTAATCCCAAACCTCACCATCCTTTAATATATCCTAAATAGAACCGCTGCACTCCGCCCCCTCCTCTGAAAGAAGATACGATTTTCAACTGAGAATTAGACGACTAAACTCTGCACAATTCGTCAGAGGATTTGTGAAGTAGTCTTTTAGCGACTCCTGTCATAATGGGACATTGACATACAGCGCTTCATCCCAATCTCAGATCGGTAGGCATGAGTATAGCCTCCTGCTGGTAACATTTGCGAGCTACATTTTGTATCTTCTTTTCCCATCATTATGATTCCGCTTATTTTTTTGAACCAATTGATTACTTCCTTATACCTTTTTTCAGGTTCGGCGTGGTCTCGCTCAGGTGCTTCCGATCGGTGTTCTATCCCTCTTCACCGGTGAGGAGTTGGAATGTCTAGTCTGTGGAGCTCCAGAGATCTCGGTTGAGGCACTGCAACAACTAGTGACCTACGACAACTTGGCGCCAGATGACCAGTTAGTGCTGTGGTTCTGGACCATTGTCTCAGAAATGACCAACTGGGAGCGTTCCCTGCTACTGCGCTTCGTCTGGGGTCGCTCTCGACTACCGCGTTTTCCTTCAGACCTCCGCGAACGACAGTTCCACATACGGGTAGGTTTCTGCACTGCGGGTTCCTCCCCCTTCTCTGCTCCTCAAAATGACAACTTATTCTCCGGCTTCTTGCTTATCTGGTATTTGCAGGTGCAGATGGACTATCATCCGCCTGATTCCTACCTCCCCGAAGGCTCGACTTGCCTCTTTACACTCAGGCTGCCTCAATACTCGTCGCTGGCCGTGTTTCGTGAACGACTGCGCTACGCAATCTTCTCCTGTCGTTCCATAGACAGTGATGACTTGACGATGCTAGAGTAGAATGTCCAATTCCCACTACCTCTCCTTACTCTCGTCCTGTTCCTCTGCGGGTCGCCTAACAAAGCATCCAGTGCTTACGTTTTTATGTGCACTTTGTCTCATGACTGACGGAATAATCCATTCCACATCCCGTGGCTGTGTATGCATGTACGCCTGCGAAACCATGGCGATAGAGAGGTGTCGTTTATTTGTTTTTTTCGCCTGCTTATTTCTATTTCAGATTTTAACTAAATGTTACTCCTCACTTTTTACTTGCAACTTGCATTCTTTCCCACTATCGGCAGCCATGAGCTATGTGAAACGTTAACTGGGGTATGCAGCTTGTTGGACTGGCATCCATTCGCGTGCCTTGCGCACTCGGTAGCTCTTCGTCATTGGACTTAGCATCTGGCACTTAACTTCTACTTTGACTCCAAGAAACTCTGCTCTGTGCCGAACCGGATGAGGATAGCCAGCGTCTCCTGTCTCAGTGAATTTTCAGTATAAGTGAGTTGTGGAGTGGAGGAGAACCAACCGCGTTGCAGTGCTCGTAGACCAGGTCTAAGTGAAGCTGGCCATTGCGCGGTTTTGTTGTCAGTTGTGTTGGCATAAACCTTCTACATTATCATAATCATCATAAATGCCCCGTCATTGATGACAGCCTCGAACTCTACACTCACTTTCTTGCTCCCGGATATCCTACAGGGAGGACGCATGCAATGACATAGGAGACGAAGATCGATTCGAGGCGTTTTCTCACTGCAGAAATAGCCAATGGTATTTGAATTTGACAGCTGTCTGAATTGTTTTAACTGCCCTATTTTGGGACTGCGCTTCATGCCCCTTTGTGCGGAAAGAGGTTAGAAAGGTGCTTTATGCAAGTTCTGCTTCCCGACAGCTTTTAATAATGCCCTGGCACGGTTTTGGCGCACGATTTCGAAACAATTACTAATACCTGTCCTCCTTCAGCTAGAGGTACTTTGAGCTGGCAACGTGATATTCTCATCCGATAACTAGGTCCACACACACTGAAAACGGTCGCTTCCAACAGGGCTCGTTTTTACGAATAAGGAACGTCTATTAATATATACCTTATCTACATATGATCACGTATGTCTGCGAGGGCTCTAAAGTGGGCTTCAGGGCACAACGGAACATACATGTTCCTTAAGAAAATCGGTGAGTCACACAGTCTCATCATATTCCCGATCGCAACCGACAAAACAACGAGCCCGTGGCTCAATGGTAGAGTGTTCGACCCAATTACCAAAGGTCGCGGGTTCTTATCTCGTGTCATCCACACCGGGGATGGGGTATGACTGGCTGATAAAAGGCTAATAAGCCAGAAAGGGCCATTCCGGTCTCTCTTGTCTTTGTCGGTTCCACCTTATCATCATATTCTCCAACTTGCTATGCGACTGCCTGCGAAGGCTCTAAAGTGAGCTTCAGGGCATAACGGTACCTAAATTTTGCTTAGCCAAATCGGTGAACTCCTCACTATCATAAGTATCATAGCATATATTGAAAAACGGTTTTAAGGACGAGAGACTAGAGTCGGCCTTGCCACTATCGGGAGGCTGCTTCAACTCAGAGCATCAGTGCCCAACAATGTAACTTTCACTGTGCGGGTGGAAATTTGCCACCGTCCTCAGTGTCTAGATTCCAAGGATGTCCAACCCATTGCCAAGGATCCCAACTCTCCTGTCTCGAAATCGGACCGTTTGTTTACGCTCTGAGACTTCACCTGGCGCGCAGACGCAAACCATGGTATCTTAAGGATGGTACTTGGATGCCGGTGGAAATTAACCCTCAATGGCAACTGATTTCGATTGTTAAAGACCTAAATTTCCTCTTCGGTCGCAAAACACCTTGACGTATCGGAGTTTAAGTATCTATAAACGTTGGGCAGGGCATGGAATAGGTGCGTTCTGTATTCCGCCTGCCTTGCGCTAATTTATAAGGTGACATAGGTCAGGATTTTGGCCAAGCTTTGAATCGCCGAGACCATCTCTGTGACATTTATTATAGGACTATAGTCTTGACAATGCTTCTGCGTGACGCGCAGACTCGGAAATTTGATCAAACCCAATATCTGACATTCAGCCAATTTCACCTATGCGGTCTTTGGAGGGTAGTTAAAAGGAAACACCAATAGCAAAGTCCGGACAGTCAAATCCTGGAATCACTGAGCAGGCTCCGTACCTCTGCAGTACTAACGTAAAGGCAACTCTGATCGGACGGCCAGGTTGTTGGTATATTTGATGACAGACTTCGAAGGCAACTATTTCAGGGCAACGGCGCTTCGGTTCTCGTCCAGAAACAGGGCAGAGGAATGCTACAAGGGCATCATGAATGTCTCAGTCAGCAGCCTGGCAAGCAGTCGCGAGTTCTGTGGGGCCTCATACAATTGTGACAGCTATTCCGAACTGCGGGAAACTAGGATGCCAGAATGTTAGAGGCTACTCGAATAAAGGAAGCCAAAGGGAAGAATAAGGTAAACGACAATAAAATCGGGAGGATAAGAAATGGCACCGAATAACTATCTCACACTTTTTCCCACTGACAACGCACGTAGAGCTTTGCTTTATCCTTGGTTAATTTATTTGAATGCAATGCATTATTGCAAATGGAAATGAAGAGAGATATCAAATATCGACGAAAGGACTCCTGTCTCTCCTTAATACTGATACATATCTCCGTGTCTATGTTCCAACATTAACCAAATCTCTCGAACTAATCCATGAGCCACCGAATCGATAATTATACTAGATCAGAAGACAGAGACACAATTACTGTTATGGACTTTATAGTGTAATGGAACGTGAGAGCGAAAATTCCACCACGTCGAGGACCAGCCGCTGTTGTCCATTAGTAGTAATTGCGAGCACGCGCCGGAGCCACTTCCAGCAGACCAAAACACTGATGGTGCATCACTGTGTCGCCAAACCGCGGACTGAGTCACGCGGCGCAAGTGTTTAAATGGTGGTCTAGATAAGGCTGCTAAATCTTAACTTGCTCCGCTTGCCTTCTATCTAGATAGAATATTCACTAGCGACGGGTAAAACAGCAAAAACCTTAAATTTATTCCCATTCCCAGAACACTTGCGCTTACATAACTCGACGATCGACAGTTTGACCGTCGTTTTCGACTAGGTCCACCGTATGCTCCACGGAAGGGTGGTGCTGGGACGGTGAATTGCGCGTGAATTAGTTTTAAGTGATAGTAGACTTGCGCTGCAGCTACCGCACTCTCTCCTCCTCCCCCACCTGAGTCCGGTATCAAGACAGAGTCAAGAAGACCGGAGATTGGAGAGGGCGCAGGTCGCTGGCGCAGCCAGAGCCGCCCCTCTGCGTATTACCGCACCTGGCTCGGATCCCACGGAGTTGCAGTGCCATAAAGGCCACATTAAGAAGGAGCCATTGCAGCCTGACTCTCAGTTCGTCAGTCAGCCACTCCACACAAAATACACATTGGGCTGACCACGCGCTCTGAGTTATCCCGCCAGTTGGCAACCTTCCAAGCCACGGCTTTTAGCGCACCATGATAGTTTTAAGCGTGGCAGATTGTTTATAGTGAGGAAAATGAGCTGAGCTGTTGACCTCACTCTCCCCCACCCCCACAGTCAAACTGCTATCCGAGCCAGTCAGTTGTCTGATGTGGGAATGGGCGCATTGGCTGACGGGTCGGCGTACCCGTCTTGGCGCGCCACAGCACGACCTAACTTATAACCCAGTTATGTCCCTTGCATACTACCGTATTGTAAAGTGACAAATTTCCAGCTACTGCAGGCTAGCTTTGGTTCCGTCAAGTACGAAAGTACGATATCACAACTAGAGGCAAACAGGTGCTCAGGCGCCTCCGTATCGTACCCTATATATGCCCGGGGGCGTTGCGTTAAGCGACTCCTAATAGTGAATATCAGTCGAAAAATGGCGGGTGAAAAACCATCTCCAGAATCGTTCATTGCGTCCAATTAAGGTAATGTAGACCGTAGAGACGGATAAAGAGTTAGACGGTTCAGGAGTCGAGGAAAGTAACAACAGAAAAGCAGGTGGCGATGGAGTTGTGGGAATCAGGATAACAAGTGTTAGTGACAGAACCAGTGGTTTTGAATTGGTTGACCGCGAGGAAATTATGCGATTACCCATTAAATTTGAAGTGCTTTTGCTCTTCAGCATACAGCCCAGCTGAGGAGCGTTAGGCATCCCCATCTGAGAAAGACATTAATGTATGACAGCAAGTCTTTTTCGCGATAAGTGTCCGATATTTCGCCGTTTCGGAGGCAGTAATAGTGTCGGCGCAAAGTAACAAAGTCAGTGTGGAAAGACAGTTTAAATCGACAACCATGTAATCAGAGATTGGGGAAAGCATCTCACTCAAAATTTAGACCTTAGTACCTAATACCTGTTCAGCTGAGAAACACTGCAGATCTTATCTGAAGGCTCTGTGAATCCTCCAGAGTTTGTAGGGAGGCTTGTAGCTGACTTAAGGATAATTCGAGTAGATTGCACTTAAGCAGGTGACAGTGAGTGAGTGTTACAGCCAAAAATTTCAGGAAAAGACTGGAGGAGCTGCGAATCCAATAGGGTATCACCGACTATACAATGTCAGAGAAGAAAATGAAGATATTGACTCAGTAAAAAATTATTTAACCTCATTCAGCGCAACTATATTCAGCGAAGGTAACACACACAGCCCGTGTGAGCAGCGGTGGGCATGACTAAAGAGCGAAAAGCCGCGTTTTAAGTGAATACTTGATCCAGCAGATTCTAATGGATAGAATAAAAGTGGCAGTCTGAATTGAAAGGTGTGCCGATAGTTGTCTTCTCGTGTTGACAGACCTTGTTTTGTTGGCAACAGAAGCCAGTTCGTGTATAAGCCTTAAGTTCTTTCCCTGTTGTGGGGAAAACAGTTGATTGGCCATTCCCTTTTATTTCACTGAGACCATAGTGTGGAGAATTTAGGACCGGAAATGAAACTGATTTATTTGGTCGATGAGTATACAAAAAAAGTCCGAAAGATGTAAATCCGCCACGCAGGATAATACCACCACCCGTGTTAAGAAGGGTGGCCTGATTTTGGTAGAACATCTCATTGTCATTCCCATCGGAATAACGAGACGCTGTCCAGCAGTTAGTACAGTGGGGCGATTCCCTGAGAGAGATGGGGCTAGAAAGAGCAGGACGATAGCAAAACTTCAGCCACACATTCCGCGCTCTTTAGACGTGACGGAGGTCCAAAATCTTGGGAACTGTGGTCCACTCGATTGATATCGTGGGGTTACTTTTGCAGAATTTGAACGCGGAAATGTGCGCTCTAGTTTGCTGATGCTTTTGACTGTGGACCTGCAAGAAGGTGGTAGAAGTGATTTATGTCAAAACGAAAAGCTAGAAATTTCTGACAGAATTCGGTGTAGCGAAGCCCAGAAAATGAAATCGTAAACTAAACTAAATTTTTTTTTAAACCTACGAAATTCACCTCAATATGTTACGGACAACAACATCTGAAGCGCTGATTATAAGAGAGGTGTAAACATCAATATGGGAGTGAACCAGGGACTTACAACTACCAACAGGTGGTATAGCCTCGGATGTAAATTCAAACGTACGCTTAGGACCTTAAGGGAGGTTAGCCTGTGGATGTGACAATAAAACTATCCATACCCCAGAATCATTAGGATGGATAAAAAGCGCGGATAGCTATTGCCATGGGTGAAAGAAATGATAACCTTACGAGTTGGTTCGATGACCGTGAATTTTAAGGGAATCAGATTCCAGCACATATACGTTAAGTGAAAACTTACATCAAACCTCCGAAATTGATTATGAATAACAATAATTAGGCCACCATGCTTCCTGCTTTCTTACTGATCTTCAAGACACTGTCAGCATAGTAACTTTAGGTCACTTTATTGAGGGAATTAGGCTTCGCCCTTGAGTTCCCTGTTCACATCCAAAAATGCCAATAGACTAAACGTTTACAACCGCAAATCTGACAAACGTGAATGGAAGTTCATTGGTATGTGAGCTGCGCACAAGCTGCCGCTCCTGACAAAATGTTCATTACATGTACAATAGCTTCTCCGCAAATGAGTATTTAGTCTGCATTTAAATGTTTCAACAGTTTCTGAAAGGCTTACCTCATCATAGAGTCCGCTGCATGCTCCAAAAACCCTCTGCGAAAAAGATGCTCCATCTGACGTCGGTATGAACCAATTTCCTCTGCAGTTTATAGGGATGACCCCGTGGATGTTCTGTCTCACTCAATTCGAAGAAGTCTTCAAATTTTAAGGTGCACTCACGTTCTCTGATAATCCAGTGGGTTTGGATGAGGTCACCACGTAGTTGCCTGTAATTGAGAGGAAACAAATCAACTTCAGCTATCTGCCTTCGTAAGACAGGTGAATTACATTCTTGATCTAAATTCTGAGCAACAAGAAGACCGATTTCAATCGAGTTTTTGCACTGAAATAAACAGTCTACAGACATCAATTGAATCAATTAATTGAATCCTCGGTCCAGTTGTCTTTGATGCCCTCATTGTTTGACAAGGCCATTTCTCCAAATCGGGCACCCTGCCGAAAGTTTTGGCCTGGCCTATAAGTCTACAAGTCCAATCCAGTCTCTAACTGCTCGTCCGGGTTTCTGAGGAGTATCTACAAAAAGGCTGAGTAGTTCGTTATCTATATTCTGTATAACTGATTGTTAAATTTATATCGAGTAACTCGTTATAAAAAATAATTTCAGCAACTTCCACTAGCAGCCGTAGTTAAGCACAATCCGAAACCTTTCATTAATTTGCAAAAAGCTGGAATAGTGTAATTTACACGTAGTCACTCGTTAATTCGTAAGCCACCCATAATAATTCCAAAAGTCATTCCGCAAGCCGGGATTGAGCCCGCGATCACTAGTGCTATGGACACGCTTTCTAACCACTCGGCCACCTTAGCACGACGGTGGACACTCTCACAGATTAATATTAACGCTATCTACGGCAATGCCATATGCGGTGGCTGTCAGATGCTGTCCATGAAGCTAAACCAGCTTGAGGACTAGATAAGACGAATAAAAACTGCGCTAAAAGGCAACTCTAATGCAGTAGATGTCATACAGGTGTCCACTGAGCGACTTACCAGAAGCAGAACAATGGATACTTGAACAAAGGGCATCCCAACAACTTTGAAAGCTTTCACGACTACCAAACACGAAGAAGCGATAGCGCAGGACAAAAACAGTCCGCATAAATACAAAATAAACTTCAAAAACGCAAATCTGATATCAAAAGAATAAAAAAGTTAATGGATAACCAACTTCGAGAGGTGCCTCAAAAAACTCGAACAAGGGGCTTCAACCATTGCCTCTTCCACCACAGGAAAAACTGCGATCCATGCACCGAGCACAAGCAGTGGTATTGATTCCACAAACAGAACTACCACCTGCGATTCAAAATCGTCGAGCCGTGGATTTCCCCACAATCGAAAAACCGGAACAAAGCCAGCATGTAGCTAAGCAGCATCCGCTCCGTCATCGCCAGTGCACAGCGTGAAAGTTTCCCACCAGATAGTGAACGACAGTGTCGCAGGCACAAAAAATTCCACCGACAGAAAAAAGGCTTCATAATACAGGGACTACCTGAGTCAACAGCTACAACTTCCGCAGACCGATACTCCGAAGCCATGAACCACTTTCATAAACTTCTGAACAATATGCTGGAACCCAATTCTTCAATTGAATTTGAATAAGCCTTCCGTTTTGGAAAACGTTCAGAAATCCAATCTGAATCAACACGTCCTAGACCACTGAAACTTATCTTGACCAGTAGCCAGGAATCCAGGCTCATTCTATCTAGGCACTTTAAGTTAAGAAACTCCAACCCTGGAGATTTTCAAACAGAAATTCGCACCTGCGAATCGGAAAAAAACGTCATCAACTTGTTACCGAATTGAGACAGCGGCTCAGTGAAGGGGAAAACAATTGGTTATTTACAACAGCCAAGTGATCCGTCATCCATTGTTCTCCCCCTGGAAAGGCTCGTTCCGGATGACCACGTAGTTGACCCAGTAAAGGGGGCTCGCATCTGACCGTAAGCAATTCCCGGGCAAACCCAAAACTAACGTTAATTTACACCGATGCACAGAGTATGTTATAGAAGCTCAACGAGCTTAAGATTCATTTCCGTGAACTATCTCCTGATATAATTTCCCCAACAGTAAACCTTGTTGTCCCAACACGCGGACGACCAGAAGGTAACTCTGCCTGGCTGCCAACTGATTAGAAAAGACAGGAAATGGCGTCAAGTAGGAGGCGTACTCACATATGTGAAAAGTGAACTTAAAGTTTTAGACAAAGCGGATAAACTGACCTCTACTTCCGAGGCAACATGGCTATCATAAAAGTGTCAGGTTCATCAAAAATAAATGTCCTGACACTCTACCATCCACCGAGAAGAGACCCCGTAGCCAATGCTTTCCTGTAAGAGGAGCTTGAAAAGATTGCTACACGGTCGGATATCCTGATCATGGCATACTTTAATGCACCTCACATCGACTGGAGCTCGGCCTACGCACAAAGCTTTGATCCAGCCTTTGACGGTTGCCTTTTAAGCACGACGCTAAATCTACTTCTCCCAGAGCACTTCGCTTTTCCAAAAAGTTTGCGCGAAAGACCACAGGCCAAATTGTCTGGATCTCGTTCTTACGAAGTCACAGGACAGCATTGACGAAGTTTCATGGTTACCACCGCTAGTTAAAAGTAACCACGTTGTACTGCAATGGGATTACTCGCTATTTTCAATACCAGAAAGACCCACAACAGTCAGAAGGACTTTATGGCGAGGCGATTTCGAGGGAATGAGGTTCGGACTCACGCGAACTCAGTGGGAGCCTTTATTCTTTGGAAACATAACCGCGGACTGAGGAACGTTCTGGGACATACTGCACAGGCTCATCGGAAATCCCTGTCAGATTTTGAGGAGGTTTACCAACAGACCGCGATGGCTTACACAGGCCTTTAAAAATTGAAGTAAAAAAAGTGGAGATTGTGGAAAAATCGCTTAGGGACGGGGATCCTGCATCTCTATATGCGTACAAAACTCAGAGCAATCAGCTCAAGGGCATTATTGTTAGAACAGGACGGGATTACGAAGTGGACCTGCTGAACTGAACCAGTGTGAACCCGAAATTGTTTAACAGTAACTTTAGGCAGAGTACACGGAACAAGGATCCCGTAACCCTGCTAAGGACCACCGAAGGTATAGACCTTACTGAAAACGGAGCGAAGGCTGATAATCTTTCGAATTTTTTCCGGTCAGTTTTCACAAAGGAAACGAGATACGATTACGCTGACGATGTCTTCATAGTGGATACAGTAGTCGAGACTGTTCAATTCACCGAGGCTATTGTCCTCAAGGAAACTGTTAGGGCTAAAAAAATCTAAGTAACCGGGTCCCGATGAAGTTCCATCCAAGATGTTTGAAAGAGCTCACCGGAGAGTTGTCAAAACACTCTCTACGCTTTTCCAACCATCCTTCAAAACCGGAGGTCTACCAGCTGATTGGAAACCCACATGGATTACGCCGCTCTATAAGGATGGAAGCCGGGTCTTCGCAAACAAATATAGACCGGTCAGCCTTACTGCAATTTGCTGCCATATCATGGAAAAATAATTACTCAACAACTAATTTAGTTCCTAGAACATATCCACCTGCTTTCCGAGGTTCAGCACGGTTTCCATAGCGGTAGGTTCTGCGTGACAATTTTTCTCTACTGTTTAGAACGTTGGAATGAGGCAATCGATAGAGGAAATACGATGAACGCAGTCTATATCAACTTCAAAAGGAATAGCAGCAATCCTGATTGCACTGCGAAAACGGTTGTCGAAACAGTCGTTGATTTAGACTAGGAAGAGTAACGGCCCTAAGCCGTAGCCTTGGAGAAACCACTTAGAAAACGGGGTTAAATTCGAGGAATCGATCCACACGGTTTGCGATCTCCCTGTAAGAAAATCTGCGATCCATGTCAGCAGCGTTCCATTTTCCAAGTTCAGATAATTTATCAATTATACTTTTGTGTGGAAAACTGTTAAACACCTTCTTGAAATCAGTTTAGATGACGTCAAGCTTACCATCTTCATACAATGCGTGAGTCCACTGCTCGGCCGAAAGCAATAAACTGAAAAGACAAGAGTGGTTATGTCTGAAGTCGTGCTGGAGATCTGAGAGTAAGTGGTTCTCCTCCAGGAAATTCGTTGTCGCCTTCTCAAGTATTGTTTGCATTATTTTACATTAAATGCAGGCTAGACTGACTGGCCGATAATGGTTGACATTAGATTTAGCCCCACCCTTACATACAGGGTATATATTTGGTGTAGTTCATTCGGATAGCACTCTCCCTTATTCAAATAAAGAGATAAATAAATGGAACTGCAAGTAGAACGTGATCAAAAAACCGGAAAAGATGATTGAAAGCCGGTAATTGATACAAAAATACTGCGGGCAATTTAGCGACCTAGTCATGGAGGCAAAGCTGACTACTATCTAACAGAAGGCCAAAATCGGCAACTAAATCAACATAGATTCTTTCACAGGAAACATTAGACATCAGGAATATTTAGCACTGAAGACGATTGATACAACGCACCAGATATAGTGGGATAAAGCCAAACACAACAAATTACGAGAAATGTTATACGCCTGGGAATGGCTCCAAACTAGGCCAACATCGATCAGATGTACCGAGAGGAATGATGCTACTCCAGGCGCCAGTTTTGACTAGGAAACGTTTGCCAATCGTTGTGTCATTGAAATATAATTTACGATCTGCAGTTTTGCCAGATTAGGTAATCAGGTTTTGATTTGACTGCGAGGATTTTCTGGGAACAGGGGAGCTAGATAGCCGAGGTTTAATACCGAAATTGATGCAATGCAAACAAAGTTCAATGGACCACAAGCAACAATGGAACGACATGGTTATATTGTAGAATAGGTCGCGATGGGTCAACTAAACGATAAAAGCGGACTTTAGCAACACTTGATAAGATTCGGGTTATTTTCGCATTGTCACGTTTCAGGCTGAGTAGAAAGGGTATGTTAGATAACTATATTAGCCCAAAGATTTCAGAGCCTCAGAATCGGAGGTCAAGATGGATTGCTGCGAAATTTGGGAACGTCCCAGTAATATCCCTTTGGAAAACTTGACACCAAAAGCCATATCTAAAAAAGGGGAGGCATAAGTATAAGAAAATATAAATGCTTGCAACCTACAAGAGTCTCGATAACAATCATCCGTTGGCAACACCGATAAACCAAACATGCATATAAACTGATGGGTCAAACACCTCGACGGAAGGGTCTAGAAAATAACACTGAATTGGAAAAGAATATATGTGGGTAGCATTTAGACATCTTATGTTATTTTTGGTAAAAATGCAAGTACCGTTCATGCTAAAAATCGGTTCATGTTATCAGCGTTCGACGCGGACAATAGGGACCTTATAAATAACTTATCATTACATGCACTACTTGATGGTTTCAGTTTGCTTGCCGTTATGGAAGCCAGAGGATGAGCATGGTTAAAGCGCATGGACGAAAAGCACGCAACCATACGAGAAGTATATTAAAATCAGAAACTTACGTCCGTATGACCAACTGCTAAACTGTCGTTAGTGCCTGGAAAATACGTTTTAAGTTTTGTCTAACTGTCTGTTCGTTGTGTGGTTCTTCGTAAGGAGCCCGAGACTAGGCACTCTTGGCAAAAAAATAATGCACAAGTCCAGTTTCCGCAGTTGCAAAATTTATTCAATGGAAGGGCTTAACTTGTTTCAAAACCGCTGACGGGTTGGTGTAAACAGGAACCGGATACACAATGTAGCACGAAAATTACTTGTAAACAGTCATTTAAGCCATCCGGCACACAAATTTGTGGTTACAATCCATCGAACCTCAATATTACTTCAGAAGCCTACCAATGGCGATGAAAAGACATCAGTTTATATGTGACAAACGGGCAGTAGGGTCTTATCAAGTCAGTCAATGATTTACACCGCCAGTAAAAGGAAGGGTTGCAGATTATACCCAAACGAATACATGCAGCAAGACAAACGAACTAATCTGGCAGATGAATAGTGTCTTATTTCTTATGTTATTGGCCGTGGTTTGTGTGCCACTGCGGGGAGAACTCTCCCCCTTAAATACCCAGTTACTGCAAACTATGACACCCATAGGATGATTTTGTTTTAAATAGTATATAATAACCCGCCCTGCTCCAATATTTCTGTCTCCAGGGTTCTTGCTCTTGTAGGCTGCCAGCTCAGACTATTTTCGAGCCCTATTTTCCTCGGTACGGAGAGTGCAAAAAATTTAGAACATCTATTACCTCACGATGTCCTTGACGACTTCGCTTCACGATCGCGTGAATGGCATGCAGCCTACAAAACGTATTTCACTGAAATCACTGTTCGGTAAGCCTTTTCGTCACCAATCTATTACTGAAGTCTCCGAACCAAAAAACTCAAATCATTTTACATTTGAAAAGGCTCATTCAAAGTTGCGGGAGGCAACATTTGCTGTGTTTCACAACAAAACGATTCCTTATACACTAGAGGAGCTTTACCGAGTAATTTTACGTTTTTTATGTATTTGTTTTAGGAAGTTGAAGATGTTTGTGCGAGCAAAATGGTGCCTGTGTTATATGACACCTTGGAGTCTTTGTTCACGGTATACGTTAACGAGCTTTTACCGACGTTCTTGGAATATCCTTTTATTACCTTAGTTTTTAAACCGTTTACATGCTGAGCATACTATAAAAGTTATTACGCCACATCTGATGACGTATTTACCGAGATATTCTAACTTAGGGCTTCTAATGTGGATGCTTAGTTTTTAAGATTGCGTGAGAGAAAAAAATGTCCCATTTTGCTGTCTGGCCTTCATTGGGCTTGGAGTTTAGCTAGCCGGTATTCCCTGACACAGATAGTTGGGTCCACAAGATTCTTATTTTCCTTGCTTATCAAAAGCCTGCGCCCCCTTTTAAATCTGTGTTGTATCGCCAATAGTCTGCTTAATTTCTTCCTTAACCCTTGTTGTGTACTGAAAGCTTGCAATTGAAGAAGGCCTCGCAGATATGGGAAGTCTACTGTCATAAGATGGTAAGTATGCTAAATGGCAGTCTTTTTCTTGTAGTCAAAAACTTTATGCTTACGTCTAACGTATCCCAACTACAAAACAGTGAGATCAATCAGAAGTGTTCTTGTGCACCGATCGTACATAATCGTCTTAATTATCACCATCACCACATTCAGTGCACGGGTTTCAGTCCGAGTTTCAACGCATACTTCCCCGTTTTAGTCGTTGTAAGGAAGTAATCAAAGAGTTTAATGTTATATATTATGCATATTTAGTGTTTTTCCTGGTGCCGCGGCTGCATTTTGCGTTAAATTAAGACTAAATTCCTTTGCATAACTTATTACCGGAGGTGTCTCTGACTCGTATTTTATGGTCATCCTCTCAATTGTTTAGTTAGTTATGCGTTCTTGATGGTCCTAATTTGTGGGCTTCTAGCACATCCTTTGATATTTGCTCTTGGAGACGAAGAACTAAAAAAAAATTGGAACTGTGGGATTATAATTCCATTGACTACTGAAAGTTGTCATATAATCGTCAAGTGCAGGTAAGGACGCCTGACTGCCTGAGTAGTGATGGTAAACCCCCGATCGTCGCATAGAACAGGCCCAAATTTATCATTCTTGCATTGTTAGCAATTCTCGCTCATGTTTAAATTTACTAGGCTGATGTAACTGCATGGCTTGTGACAACAACCGACTGCATGCTACGATTTCTGTGGAGCTTGGTCTCCCCTGTTGCTCCTGATTTAACAGGATCATGGCCTCAACCTGCTGAATAAATTTTTGGTCAGCGTCGTAGTTAAATAACAAACAATTTAAAAAGCAGTTTATTTCGTGTCGAGTCGATCTAGTTCTCACATATGTACCAAAGAATGTACAGTTTACTGACCAATTTTGGGTTTGGTTAGATATTTCTTACACGCAAGACAAATGGCGTTGAAAGTCAACCTTTGATGGAAGCTCTTCTATGGTAATGCTCTTCTATCCACTTTATCTGCCAAAAGTGATTTTCGGTAATATTCTTCCTTCAACTTTGTCTTTATTTAGCTGATGATCCGTAATATCTTCCTCTTTTTGGATCGTCAGTTGCCGGTTGTGAACCCGAAATATCTATGCTTATGGTAAGCTCCTATTTTCGTATTTTTTTTTCTACGACTCGCATGCTTCCACTTACAACCGCCCAAACTGTCTCAGAGCCTTGCTTCATTTCAAGGTGCCACATACGGATTTCTGATATCGCGTCCACACTTCACTTTCTCAGTCCTCGCTTGTCTGTTGGTGTCATATCTAAACTCACTTCTGATAAGGCATCACATTGATTGCATATTTGCGGTAGCGCCTTCTTTCTCGCTGTCTGATCGGATGTAGTGCGCACCTTACTTAACTCATCGGGTCATCCTACTCAGCCCCAGTAGGTGGCAGATGGATCAGGTTGATCAGTACGCATAGTGGCCCCTGATGCCGAATTTATATATATATCCCAGGTGTTCCACACTTCGGATTGGGTATGACTGGCTGATGACGGCTAATAAGCCAGAAATGGCCATTCCGGTCTCCCTTGTCTTTGTCGGTTCCACATTAACAACATATGCTACATGTCGCTATGCGACTGCCTGTGAGTACTCTAGTCTGAGTTCCAGGGCACAACGGAACATAAATGTTCCTTAAGCAGATCGGTGAGCCACACACTATCATATATATATATATATATATATATATATATATATATATATATATATATGGAAGCTCTTCTATGGTAATGCTCTTCTATATATATATATATATATAGCTAGTATCTATGTCGGAAGTACGGTATAACGTCTTTGCCATATATATATATATCCACACCTGGGATTGGGTATGACTGGCTGATGACGGCTAATAAGCCAGAAATGGCCATTCCGGTCTCCCTTGTCTTTGTCGGTTCCATCTTATCAAAAATATCTCAAGTCGCTATGCGACTGCCCGCGAGGGCTCTAAAGTGAGCTCCAAGGCACAGCGGAACATCAGTGTTCCTTAACCAGATCGGTGAACACCACACTTTCATATATATATATATATATATATATATATATATATATATATTGACAATGGTAATGTTATTCTGCCTATATACTTAGCTGCCCTACGGCTGCTGGCGGGGCTTGAGAGTTAGCCCCAAGGCACAACGGGACGAGTGAATCCTGTAACCGATCGGTGAGCGCCCCATTACCATTGTCAATATTCCCGATCGAAACCGGCAAGACAACTAGCTCGTGGCGCAGTGGGTAGAGCGTTGGACTTCTGCCCAACAAGGTCGCGAGTTCGATGCTCGGGTGCCGCAGCGCCTGGGTTTGGGTATGGCTGGCTGATGACGGCTAATAAGCCAGAAATGGCCATTCCAGTCTCCCTTGTCTTTGTCGGTTTTGTTATTCTGCCTATATACTTAGCTGCCTTATGGCCGCTGGCGGGGCTTGAGAGTTAGCCCCAAGGCACAACGCGACGAGTGAGTCCTGTAACCGATCGGTGAGCGCCCCATTACCATTGTCAATATTCCCGATCGAAACCGGCAAGACAACGAGCTCGTGGCGCAGTGGGTAGAGCGTCGGACTTCTGCCCGACAGGTCGCGAGTTCGAGCCTCGGGCGCCGCAGCGCCTGGGGTTGGGTATGGCTGGCTGATGACGGCTAATAAGCCAGAAATGGCCATTCCAGTCTCCCTTGTCTTGGTCAGTTCCCCCTTATTAATATGTATAAGTATAAATTGGAAGATAGGTATCCAAAGAAGTATAATTCGAAGCAAGGAAATTTTTTTGGAAACAATAAAATACTTTATTAAGTAAATTTATGACGCTGGTTCCCCAGGTCGTCGTCAAACTTGTAATACGTGTGCAAAAAACCGTTAAAATTTAGATCGCGTTGGAAAAAATCGATATTGCTTAATCAGTTCTACCAATAGCTGTCATTGTGGGTTGACATCTCATATGAATTGGCTACAGCCTTTTCAACTTTTCTTTGCGATTTTTGTATATGACATTCAATTCGATGTGCCGATTAATGCATGAGTCATCAGAGTGAATGACCTCTAAGAATTCCCGGCCTTTCTTCGACGGGCAGAATCCAACAAAACAAGTTTTGCCCCATGCAACTTTGTGCTCAGTTTTTAGTGTATGCATGGCAACTTGAAACAAGTGGTCTCGTCTCTTTACAACCAACTGGTGCTCGTGTAGGCGTGTTGTGGCCGATTTACTTGTTTTGCCACAATACACCGCATTCCAACTGTTACATGGGATCTTAAAATGACTTCTTTTTATCTAACTAGCCAACCCTATCCTTAGGGTGTACAAGCTGGTTTAAAAGTGTAGTCGTTGGTTTGTGTGCCACCTACATTCGGTGCTTCCCCAGGTGTATTTCAACGAGTTCACACACGTTCTTAATGTATGGAAGTGTTCGCCAGTTTTTTAGTTTGGGCGCTTAATCGGAACAATCTAGTTCCTTATCCCTTTCTTTTAATTCCTGATGTCGCATACATCGATGCAGAAAATCTCTAGGGTTTATCTAGTTTAAATAGATAATTAAGTTCGATTTGGTAAGGTTCGCTGGTAGAACAGTGAGTTTTGCTCGATTGATTTTGGTATCCTTATAGTTATTTTCAACGACGCGCCTTTTTATGCGAACAAAATAAGTCGTACTTTCTGTTTTCAATGATAATTAGTGATCTTTGCTATTTAACTGGCAGCTTTAATCCATCCTTTTATTTTTATTGACTTCTTACCTTGTTCGGTAAGTGCAACAGCGTGATTTCACTCGGCTAGCAAAATTGAGACTGGTCGAACATTGTCGGTCTTTTGAGTTCAGGTCTTTCTATAGTCCTTGAGACGAACTACACTAAACTGGCTCTGTTGAACGCACCCTCCGTGCCTGTTTCTTTCAAAGTTATCTTGTTTCCTTCTTAGGGATTTGGCGTTAAATTTATTCAGGGAGCACATTCTCACTCATAATCTCGTCCAACCGAAAATTTTGAAGCAGTTACTTGACCAGATCTACGAAGAACGCACAGGTACCACAGTTGATCGCCAGCTCTTACGATCCATCGTCCGCATGCACATGGACCTTCAGGTCAGCATTTTGCTTTTGGTGACAACTTGCCTACTCTTGTAAATATAGTAGAAGTGATTTTATCGTGTGTTTTTGTCAACAGCTTTACCAGAAGGACGTCCAAGGCCCCCTGCTCCGACAAAGTCAACAGTTTTATGCTGAAGAGGCCGATAATTTGATCAAACAACTTTCAGTGTCAGACTACTTGGCATATGTTAACAGGCGTCTTAGTGAGGAGGAAGAAAGATTGAATGCCTACTTAAATCCCACTACCACACGTACCCCGCTCCTAGCAACATTGGATTCCGAACTGATTGCTAAGCGGATGGAATATCTGGTCGCCAACAGTCTCAGTCTCATCCGCGACCGACGCCTTGATGATCTGCACCTGTTTTACAGTCTACTTAGCAGGGTGAATGGCGGTGTGGACCTGCTGCGGGCTCGATTCCGAACACACGTCAAGGAGGTTGGTCAAGCGATCGTCGATAACCCAGATAAATCGACCGAGAAGGACAAAGTTATGATCCAAAGCCTCCTAGATTGCCGCGACTCCCTTATCCAACTGATAAATTTGGGGTTTTGTGCAGATCCCACTTTTAACAGGGCCCTTCAAGAGGCCTTTGAAGAGTTTATCAACAATCGGCCCAACAAACCTGCCGAGTATCTGGCCAAATATCTGGATGCTCATCTGCGCACTGGCAACAAAACACAAACTGATGAGGAGCTGGAGCGTATAATGGACAAGGTGAGGGATGCCTACTTTTAGACCGAAGGACAGCCACCGTTCTGGTGGACTCCATTTTCCGTTGATTCAAGTATTTTCTCTACCCGCTTAGGCGATGGTGCTCTTTCGGTTCATTTATGGAAAAGACATTTTTGAGGCTTTCTACACAAAGGAGTTGGCCAAGCGCCTCCTCCTAGGCAAGAGCGCTTCCGTTGATGCCGAAAAGGCCATGCTTTCAAAACTGAAGCAAGGTATGTCATCCGGATCGTTTTCCTTCCTTATTTTTTTTTCCATTTCGCGGATAGTTATATATGCATAGATCAATTTTACTTGCCGGTATTCTTTTATGCGACCGCGTATGATGGATTTAGGTTGGAATTCTATGACAAAGGGAATTGTGCACGCTTCATACTTCAGTCGGACCACTGAAGTGCTACTTCCAAAATATTGAATAATTTTGTTCGCATTCCAATACAATGTACGGGCTTCGTTTCTCTTATGTAATTTTGCCGTTTCCTGGTAGCCTTGAAGGGATGGTTTAATGGTGATTGACAGCGAACTCGGGTATTTCGTTTTGATCCATAAGTTCGAGCAGTAATTTCCAACCTCTATTTAGTTCAAAGAATCCCCTAGCCTACTTAAAAGTACGAACTTACCCCTATGCTTGCCCTCTGTTATGTGCATCCCCCGCGAGTTCTTGGAGCCCTTTTTGTGCCTAAAGTAATGTATTATACGAACATTGTACCTACTGTAAACAGCTTAAATATATAAAGGCCGCATCTTTTTGTAATTCCCCTGCTTCAGCTACTTATAGGCTTTGTAAGAAATGTACTTACTTCCCATCTTTCATTTGCCATCACACTCTTAATTTAAGAGTACGCAGTTGGGCACAGGAATATGGAACCCACATTTCCAATGGCCTTGCACTAAAGCCCAGGGAAAGTTAGGTTCAGGCTTGTTGAGGTCAGGCTTGTGAGTGTTAGGGTTAGGATTAAGATATGGGACTAGCTGCCGTCCTTGGAGTTAAGCGCAAGGTCACTTGTAGCACAAAGGGTCCATATTTCCTTGTCTAAGCCTGACTCTGGAAGAATAGTTTTCAGAATGGTAAGGTTAACGTAGATGATTTGTTGACTATAATGTTGTTCGTTGGAAGACACTTTCATGAGGCGACCACTAATTTTAATTCTTAGTAATCCTTTTTGCGTTTTCTACGCAACAGTCCTATCCTGCTCAGGTGATGGATTTGTCCGGTTCAACGTTCAACAGCAGTTAAAGTAGAATTCACAACAGGTACAAACTTTGACGTCGCATTTATTTATTCAATACAAATGAGCTAATAGGGGAAACTGGCGCAGGCAGATCGCCTACTTCATTTTCGCCGAGTGCTCGGCTGAGGAGTTAGAGTATACTTGACTCGTGATCGCGCTTTTTGGATTATGATTTGACCCCATTTCCCATATTCTACATTTATTTCATGTCATTTGCGTAACCTCGACAGCGTTTCTGGAAGAGTCCCAGAGGATACTCAGAATGTTCGTCAGCAAATTTTGAATTTCGAGACTATCACCGACTATGCCTTGTTTTTTTAGAGTGCGGTCCTAACTACACCCGAAAAATGGAGACCATGTTCCAGGACATCGAGCTTAGCCGTCAATTAAGCAAGAACTTCCGTGCTGCCCAACAGACCCCATATCCTATAGACTTCAATGTTAACGTCATCAGTCCGGCCTCGTGGCCTCAGTATCCGCAGCTTGCTGCCAACTATCCACCCGCTGTGAGTACTTACTTGCCTCTTTTACATATTTTTTACATTATGGCTGCAAGCTTCTACCTGCCTAGTCAGGCATTTTAATTAACTCAATTGTACTTAGTTTATATCCGATAGAGATGGCTTATACTCCCCCCCCCCTAGGATATGGGAGTAAGAAACGCACGTACTACAGGTGACTTTACGTTAAATTCTGGGAAATTAGGCTTTAACGTAGGGGTAGGGTTAATGTTAGTTTTTTGCACCTGGAAATATTTACGCTTCTTGGAAATCAGCGCAAGATCGTCTGTATTACATTGCCTCTTATCACCCTCCCCCTATGCACATTCCTCAGATAACCCACACAAATGGACGAACATTATCGATTTCATGTTTAAATTTCTACTGCGCTCCAACGTTTCCCTATAACTGTACTGGCATGAAGAGAAGTTATCGAAAGCAGCGCGTATGCTCGCCAAGTCGTCTTTTGAATTGTTAAATGGGAATTTTCGCAACTGAAAAGGATCTCTTAATCCCATATCCTGCTTGGAGAGCAACATAAGCAATTCAGATCCAATATCTGTTTGACGAATGTGTCGGGTTGGCGCTATGACTGGACAGTGATGACAAATTAGCGAAAAATGGCCATCCCGGTCCTCCCTCCCTTGTTTTTATCGGTAGCAATGGTCGATTATATGGATTGTGATCCATAGGGCCGTAGGGCCACCTACTAACCACTTATTGGCCTGACGTTTGGGATTCTCACTTGAACCCATCATCAAAGACAGTCGCATCATCAGACAGTCTTTTATGAAGGTTTCGAGTGCGAATCCGGAACTTCAGGCCAATAAACTTCTTGTTCCAGCGATCGCTTCAGCTTCTGAACTGTCTCCTGGAACTCTTCCTTTTGCTTCTATCTGCTACCTACCAATGCCCAATTTTTCACTAATAATGTAGCCTTTGGTGTCTTCACGCAGATGCTGAGTCTTCGCGAGGAATTCACCAAATTCTACCTCAGTCATCATCAGGGCCGTCGGCTTCTCTACGAGCCTTCACTTGGCACCTGCGTTGTCAGGGCCGACTTCCCCACGGTTAGTACTAAATACCTTTTCTAATTTTTTAGAGGGGTAACTCACTTTTCACGATCATGTTCTGTGAAGCCCTACGGTCACTGAGCAGGAACTTGCTTTATTTATTTCCTTTTGGTTTTCTTCACGGCCGTGGCTCATTAGTAGAGTGTTCGACTAAATGACCAAAGATTCCGGGTTCGGATCCCAGGCGCTCCAAACATGAGGTTGGGTATGGCTGGATTTTGCCGACTAATAAGCTAAAACAGGCTATTTCGGTTTCTTTGGTCTGTGTCAGTACTATTTTTAGCATACACTAATCCACTATTACTCTTGTCGAAGATATATATAATCTTTTTGCAAATGCATCCCTTACGACTGATACACCTAGTCTAGGACTGCTTTCACCAGTTGGCTTGCAAGCATTCCTCAAGCTTCGCTGTTTTCCACTCTTTCAATCAGTCGCGTTTTCTTGTCGTTAAGCATCCCACTCTTAGCTCTTTACCGTTTTTTAACAAGGGCTTTGTGACTGAACTACCTGTAACAGAGCGTCGAAATACCTTCAGATTCACTGCTTTGATAGAACTAACGTGATTATCGAACGTCTTCCTTTCACGCCCTTCGCCTATTTCCAATCTGCCTTCAGTCTCCTGGCGTTCATAAGGAACTTCAGGTCTCCGAGTTCCAGGCTCTAATTCTCCTCCAGTTCAACGGTCCTGTGGACGTGCCCGTCTCCTATGCCGCTATCGCAGAAGCTACGGCAATTGAGAAGACGCAGCTGGATCGAACTCTACTCTCCCTGGCTGCCGGCAAAGGCCAGAAAGTGTTAATAATGAAACCCCTGGTGCGTCATCCTTTCGGCATCTTACCGCCATCTTAGGCCGACCCGACCCGATCGCAGTCCTTCCAGCCTCGACTAATCAGATGAACTCTTTTCTTTATTTTGATAACATTACTCAGAAGAAGCCAATCACAGTCTAGGTTTACCGGTCGATGGCACCGAACAAAACTAGATTTTAACGAGACTCTTACTATCTCAAGCATAAGACTCAAAAACCCACCGTTTGGCCCCGTGAATGCCGCTTAGAGGCAGCCATTTTTATCGTTTTCCATAATCGTGACGTTGTGTTGTTACGATGAATGCAGGGGTGCCAATAGTCCCAATACGGATCTGGAAAGTGTGCTGAAAGTGAAGGCATATTGATCTGGAGTGGTAGCTAACGACCGGAGTCCTTCACTCCAAAAAAGTGTCTCTTTCCCTTTCCTGATGTGCATCCTGTGCTAGCGCATCCGCAAACCAAATTACGCCTGCCTTTGCTGTCGCCTGGAACGCCTACTTCCCTCTGCGAATGGTCCCTGGGATTCTTGGTAGATTCAAAAGTCTTTTGGTGTACTCAGGGCTTATTGCATTTGGCCTTAAGTGAGAGCTCCCAACACAATATCACCGTGGAAATACGTTTCCAGTCTGCCTTTGTCTGACATTTGTACGAAATGGCCGCTTCAACTATGCCATGTCTGCTTTGTCACTACCTAAGACCCCCAACTTCGTAATTCTATAACGCGTTCTTGTAGCCCAAGAAATTTCAGCACAGCTTGAATGGAAATGAATCCAATTTCCTGCTTGGCCACCCGTGTCCTAAAATAGGAAGCTGAACACGATGGCCTTACGCACCTTCAGCCCCCTAATTGCTATTGGTCTTCGTCCGACTGTGGGTCTGACTTTAAAGCCCTGTGGCTCCAGCTGATACCCGGCTTATCACAGTGTGGATAAAATGTGTCACGAGAGAAAGGGCATACAGTATGGCATGCTTAGAAGGCGCTGGCATACTGCAGCTCGGTTTTAATTTATGCAGACATAACGTTTCGCAAGCGGACAATTTTGATCTTGACAAATCAAAAGTGCATCCTTGGGTAAGACTGGTCCGTTACTCGGACGAATGTCAAATCACACTGTTGTTTAACATCTCTTTGGCTTGAATTAGCCTGAATCCCCTTGAGTGCAGTCGTATGAAACTACTGTGCTGCCAAGTCTGCACCATTGTAAACAAATTAACGCCTAGGCCATCACTGCGCCCGCTCCGGAACATTGATGAACAGATGAACTTTGTCTTTAGGCGTTTGCACTGCTGACGGGCAGTTAACTGGGCGCCACTTGGGGTAGGCATACGAAATATCAACCTAACTTGCTTCTCCAGGCACCATGTTCCAGCGGCAGAATGACTGGGCGCTGCTCTTAGGCCTGGTGCTTTGCTTGACAGTGTGCTTCGTCCACAAATGCCAGAATACGGCTTAGATGAGCTCAGCACATAAGCCAAAAGGTTACTGGAGCGCAGTGATGAACCGGCTATCCTGCGCGATCAAAGTGCTTACGAGGGTGTGGCTGCTGAGCCCGACGAACCTTTATGACCCTTGAAAGGTGCCCTGGGTGCAGACGAGGCAAGCCGGCAGTTAGGGCGTCTGTAAATTCATCGGCGTGGCTGAT
Organism: Schistocephalus solidus; assembly: GCA_017591395.1. Classification (NCBI taxonomy): domain Eukaryota; kingdom Metazoa; phylum Platyhelminthes; class Cestoda; order Diphyllobothriidea; family Diphyllobothriidae; genus Schistocephalus; species Schistocephalus solidus. The sequence goes on from WEDG01001470.1 coordinate 76,200, forward strand.
TCTACCTGGCTGTGAACCCTGAACGCAAATGAAACGGCAGATTGGACTCAAAATTACTCAGGAATAGTACTTAAAAACCTAAATATACACCTCCGTTGAGTAGAAAATGTGAAGAAAAGTAATTCGCTACCAAATTAGTATCAGAAAGAGTATTTTTATGCACGTTTTCTATAAAATATATTACAATTAAGCACTTAAGTGGTCACTCTTTTTACCGAGTGCGGTATTTGCAGCTGGTCAGAAATAAGTGCATTCAAAAGCCAAAATCATGACGTATTTAAAGTATGATGGGATTATGCCACGCTGTAATCACGTTCAAATAATCCTTCCTTAGCGAAAACCCATTTCAGAAGTTCGATTAACTTTTACTGAGATCGGTCACTGAATATATATATATATATATATATATATATATATATATATATATATATATGATAGTGTGGCTCACCGATCTGCTTAAGGAACATTTATGTTCCGTTGTGCCCCTGGAACTCAGACTAGAGTA
>WEDG01001471.1:0-113849 GCA_017591395.1 Schistocephalus solidus
TATATATCGGATATATATATATGAACAAGTCAAATCAACCTACCCAAATAGAGACAGAAACTTATGAACTGCCCGGTGTTTTATAGAAAACATGCGCGAAGTTATAATTTATTTTACTCACTTGCTGGCAGACATCTTTTTCGAATTGTTAACTTCAAGAAAGGGTGGCTGGTTTAAAACATGAGATTTTGAAGACCTTTAAATATTCTTTCATAAAGCTTCGTAAATGAACGTTACTTAATGATGCTTTTAAAGTATGCGACAATGAAAAAATAGAGCTCTATATTTATTCTGGTTTACATGGAAAAATGTTCGATTTTCTTTGTACAGGAAATTATTCGGGAATTAAAACGTTTTAAAAAACGGAAAGATATGCCTTTTAAGTTTAATTGTAAATATTTTATTTGCTACCAACGGAATGCAATAAGGATCGTTTATGCATATTTTCCATAAAATGTATTTGAATTTATAAGGACATCGAATAGGTATGGGAAAAAGTCAATCTACTTATGTGATAATGTTTAGGGGTAGAATTCGCAGGAGCCTTGGAAGAAGCTCGAGTGAAATCTGGCATCTTGTCCCGATTAAAATATCTTTTGATTACGTAGCATGACAATTTCTATGACAAGCGTACTCGAGTTACCCTTTTCTGATCAAAAAACATCAGAATTTCAGTTAAAATTTCATGAAATAGCACATTTACTGTAGTTTATTAGGCGCTTGGATGACGGTACCCACACATCGAATATCACTGATATGGGGAACTGTTTACAAAAAGATCCAACGAAAGAAATTCCGTAAGCTGTTGGCCCGAGATTCCCTCGCGGACACCACAACCAGACAATGGGGAATCAGGGTTGGAAAAGAGCATTTCCCTTGATTATATTCAACTGCACCGCACACGAAGGACAGTAGTGGGGCATGACGCTGACTGTCTCCGAAAAGTAATTGATAAGGTCACCCTGTCCTCATTTCGATACACAATTTTCGAGTGCTTGCTATGAAGTAGGGGGCAGCACTTCGTAATTTTAAAAAATAAGTTGAGTAATGTTCGGTTACATGGCTTATAATGCGATACCCAAATGCATTTCGGCAATCTATGCCTTCACACGACACTCAGGTGGATCCAAAGCAAGAGAAAAATGCACTAACGCCTGATAGGTAAACCTAATTATATTAAGCTGGACGTAGGAAAATAAGCAAATAATATTAAGTCACATTAAACCAAGAAGAAGGCAGCGTTCAGTTCGTTTATTTTGACGCAAGTCCACATCCCCACATATAAACTCACCACGACTGTTCGCTGGCCTTAGAGGCGACCAACTGCGTCCTGGTGTTCGCTGCTCCTTTTCGTCCTTGGCATTGGTGCCATTGCCTCCACTGCGCAGAATCACACCGGTTGTGCTTTCCGTGCCACTCGAGCTCCACTGGTCAATGCCAACAATCTGGGTCACGCCGTCAGCTTCGAAGATGGAGGTCTGGTCGACAGGCGGTGGGGCGGCGGGCGTTGTAGGGGTGTTGATACCACCACTGCCGTTGCGGTAGGACCGAGTTGACGGGCCAGGGTTTGGGGATCCCGGCAACTGGTTACCCCGGTGCTGATCCCGCGCTCGTTCGGATGGACTAGTGGAGTCCACCTGAATGGTTTGCGTGGAGGCGCTCTGGCAAAGACAGACCTTTGCCAGGTCGGCGGTTGTTGACAGAGAGGATCGGCGTATGTCAACCTTTGTTTATCAGAGGATAGGATAAAATGCATATGCGGTATCACAAGTAGGCAAAGTCTTACATAAGAAATATGCGTGTTTCCTGGTTATTGGTGAAGGTGGTTTCAGTTGTGAGGAGGAACTCGAGCTAGGGTTGGTGGGTTGAAGTTTAATTGTGAAGGAGGATTTAACAAAAAACAACTAAATATTACGGGATTTGTGTACATAGAGAGACCTCCGTTAAGGCCTTCCAAAACTAAAAGAAGCCGACTATAGTGAGCGGTGCCAAGTACAATTGCTTGCAGAACACTGTTTTTTGAAACTCGATTTACTGATGCGCAGTTGCGAATGCTGTAGACAGAGCTGTGCGCTGTACATATTCTATTCAAAGAAAAACTATGACTTCACATCGGTACATATGCATCAAAAAGGCGTCGTTTACCAAATAAGTGCTTGTAAATGGGTTAATAATCGGAGATGCGAAGGAGAGATCCATGTAAAATTCTCAGTTCTATGACCAATGAGGTTGATAAACATTGTAAAAAGCAAATTTCACACTTAAAGAACAAATATAAATTTCCCAAACTAGACTGGATGCAATGGTGGACAAGCAAGACAAGAAAACGGTTGTTGTTACATGAGGTCCTACATAAGCTACCCGATTTTTGCAAGGAGCTTTGCCCACATCACTGTTATGGCTAATTTTGTCAGCTGAGTGGTCTTAAGAAATCCCATTCCTCTGATGACAAGTCGAGCCTATTTCAGTCGGTGTGGCTAATCGGCGCTTATTTCAGGGCCAACATCTTCTACCCGCAGAAATTCGAATGCGACAGACATATCCTTCAGTATATATGATCAAAAAACGATTTGGTAACAGCGTGTATAGAAAACTTTGGTATAGGAGGCTGGTGTTTGACTGTGAAAGCAGCTATTAGGTTGCGGCAGTACCGCTTGTGACAGCCAGCATATATACAAATCACGAGATGAAACAAATAAACCCTGTGTGACTTCTCAATTTGTGATTGCCTGAACTTGGAACTTATGTAGATAGTGAAGGCATGGACTAGACCAGTTGTCTGTCATGCTGAAATCAAGTTCAAAAAATTGATGTACTCCACGAAAATATTCCTTTTTAATAGAGTAAGGCATACAGTATGCTAGTGCAATCACAAAACCATTTCGGTTGACAAAGGAAGTCGCTTTTGCTGCTTCCTTACTACTATATTATTCACGTATCGCAAAGTCAGGCAGCCAAAAGCTAACAAAAGTAAAACAACATCGAATATTGGCAGGTAAGTTTACGGTTAAAAAAATATTTTTACAATCATTAACCTTTCTTGAATAACGCCATCACGACTATGTATTTCCTTAAAGAATTAAACCTGTTGAACATTAATTCATCTGCACCCAATTACGATATTTTTGTATCGGAAAAGATGCACCCATCAACGTTAAATTTTAAAGAGGTCTATCCTCGATGATTGCAAAGAAAGTAAAATAAAGTCAAGGTATGGTCGTTTCAAGTATTTGCACGGCTTTATTATTAGAAAACATGCGTATCGTTTGCAGGGTACAGTGAAAGTAAAACTTTACTTGCTGAATCTATTACCAACATTCTTCTTTTGCAACCTAGCTGTTTAGAATCTTCATTATAAACAAGTTTATTCGACAAAACTTTTTAATTTTGCTCAATGGATGCATCACCTCAGTTATCTATTTGACTTACAGAGAAAGCGTGTTTCAAATGGTGTACGGAATCTAATTGTTTATACGTCTGCTTGCTGTCCATTTCATTTGAATCTTGTGGATGAAGATAACTTTCGTTAGTATTGGCAGAAGTTCCATATGACTTCGTTGCTACGGTTGTTGAGGAGGAATCAATCTCGGAGCAGTAGGCCTCAGTGGAGTCGATATACGAATCAGCAGTCATTCGGCTGTCTCCAGAAACCATTGCTTGGTCTGCTTGGCTCGTAGTGACCTTGTTTGTCTGCGAAGAGGGAAAGCGGTCGAACGTGGTTTCCAGCATTCGGTTTCCGACAGCTGAACTCGATAACTGTCTACCATGGAGGCCAGACGGATATTCTTCGGAAGTTGGGGAGGAGGATCAATAAAAAAACTTTTTTAAAGATATTAATAAGAGCTTTTAAGGTGATTCTGTGGAGCGTTTTATTTGTGGCAGGCGGCTTGTTGAATGCTAGGAGTCCCATTTCGAGTTTTGTTTTAATTTTGAGGCAATTTTCCCGCCTTCGATAAAAAATTTTTGTGTAAGAACTTGTTTACGCTAGGTAATTTTGGCTTTTTCGTAAGTTGTCTATGTGGTGGTGGCAGACTACATTTTAGTTGATTAGTTTTAGGCAAACTGCCACAGTTACAATCTTGTGAACGTATTTCTTATCAGGAGCTAGAAGTCCAATATAGATTCTGCTTTTAATCACTTTTTGAAATATCACTAGCCCAACTCAATGGGGGAATCAGGCTGGCAGAACAGTGGTTAAAAAAAATAATTTAAGGGAAACATATTTGTGATAACCATTGACGCGTAAATCTATATTTTATTAAAAGCGTGCATTAAACACTCGTTCTTGTGCATCCATTGCCAAAAATCTTATCAAAAATATGTTCGCTGTGATGTGTTACTTTCTCGAAATTTGAACTGTGACTACACCCGCAGTAGTAAAAATAAGTTAAAAAGACTCCTTATTGGTATCATTTTATTCATGGTTTTACCTTTTTTATCTATTACGTGGTTCGCCCTTTTCAAAGTCTTAATTTTTTTCCCATGTTCGTTACTGAAAAAGCATATGTGAGTCTCTTACATTCCAAGCCCGCATTGCGCATATTATGTTCTAGCCGATTGAATAGCAGTAAATATGCCTTGGAAAATTGACTTATGACCCAATTGTGTCAAACAACGCTTTTTGCGGATTACATATGAATCTTGTAATTGCCTTGTTGGTGCACGTACTGAGGGTAGGTACGTCATTCGTTAAGGCGGTAGAACGGGCACGGACAATGGAGACTGGTTATTTTACTTTACTCTCCTTTTCGTCGATTCAAACCCGTTTTCCAAATTTTAATCAAATGTTCGTGAAGCAGGCAAATCGGCGACTAAAAGCAAAAAACCCCTAAATTCCGGTAACACGAGTCTCAGCAAAAGCCAGCTGGACTGTCTGGTCACTTGACGCGCTGCGAGAAAATCTGATTACACAAAAATAGCAATTCTTCGACCGCAGCAAAAAAAACAATCCACTCGCAATCGGACTTCAACGCTTATACTGGTTGCGTATAATTCTGCACACCAGGAATTGTACAACTTATTTTCTGGTTGTAAGAACAGAACTGGCAGTTAAACAGGTACTGTCAACCCACTGAGCAATCAATCGTGAAAGCAGTATAGAGATAACGTCAAGAGTAATTTATTACTTTTGAATAAGCAAAACAAAATGCCTGTCTAGTAAATTACTGAATATTTAATTTAAAGGCCCTCTTTCTGCAATGGAATATGTCTTAACTGAAATATGAATGTAGAAATGCAAGTAAACTAAAATGGGAACTCATAATGCTAAAAGATTAGACCACGCAAGGTACAAGCTTCTTCCTGTAGGAGATAAAAGCAGTGCCTTAGTCTGGCACTATGAAGTAGCTCTTACTTCCCGTGGTATGCTTCAATAGATTGTTGCTCACGGGCAAATAGGACACCCACTGTCCGGACAGTATACGGTGATACTTTAGACCCGAGTTTGCCTAGAACGAAACTAATTTTTGCAGGATTTACCTCATACTGTCCATTCATACATATCATTTTTTTAAATTTTACAACAAAGTAAAAATGACGGAAAATTAGCTAAGGTACACTTACGTACACACATAGCTGTGGCTACGCCATGTGGGACAGAACTCAGGGTAGAAAACGGATCTAACACGTCTTCCCTCAGTAATCATTAACTGTGCGTTTTCTTATAATTTAAGGAATAAATTACACATATACTTTTACTCATGTGTATCGTCGATATTTCAGACGCACGACTTACTAACCTTGAGTGACATGGTACTAATGTGACAGGGAATGCATTTGAACAATCAAACATTTAACGCAGAATGGTCCTTGTAGTGTAACTTACGTAGTGCACTTTCAGCCAGTGAGGATTGTCTTCGTAGCAGACCTCCCTGAAATAGATGCAGACCTTTAGTGGTTCTTTATTATTTTTACGTACTCACTAACTTTCTCCATTCATAAACATATTCTTTGGTAACAGTCATCGAACCCAGGTAATTACTAAGCATGCAACACCGCAAACAAGGTTTTTCAAAACCCCTAGCCTAGTGTACGAAATTTGCCGTGGAATTCTTCGGATATCCGTCCAAATAATGCTTTGGAATTTCCTTTTTAATGCGATGCCTCCCAATATTCTTGTTACATTTCGTCTGCTGACGGGGTTGCTGTTATCAGTTTGAAAGCAAACGAGGAAAGATTTGCGTCTTTTTTCTAACTCGGGAATTCTGACTTCCTGTAAACTCCGTTTTTCTGAGAGGCACAGCAGTTCGGGTCGGCGACTATGCAAGTGAATCGTAGAGGTTGCGCAAATTATAGCAGGCAACACAGATTTCCTGTCTTCGGCATGCAAGTGCACTTCGCATATATGGCCCCAAGCCTGCGGGTACAAGTCGAAATGCGTGAATACCTGTGGACACCCTTGTATGAATAGGAGCCTGTAGGTCGAGACTGATCACGGAGGATTGCGAGAATATAGAACAAGTGAGGTCCCCAGTCGCGCCTTGGCAAAATGTGTGATAGATGAACTCCTAGTAAACTGGGGCACCATTGAAGTATTAAAATAACGCAGTGGCTTGTGAACTCTTTAGAGGTAGACCTATTTTCAGATCGGTTTTTAGCAACACCTGAAGATACCATTGTTGCATGATTAACGCCAGTTTATTTGGTAGCTCCGAAGGCTTGCTTATTTTGAAAGAAACAAACTCTAAAGATTGGATGACTATTCGCAGTGCGCGGAAGCGCAGGCGGGACCACAAGTAGACTAATAGGTAGGCGCCATATTCCTGGAGTATCTTTCTACCGGAAAAATCAGCTGCTAACGGAATCTCATCTATCTCTCATTGATTCTCTTCCACTTGATATGAAATAATATTAATCTGTTGCTCCAACTCTTGCCCTTAGCAACGGCCACTGGGAATAAAGCACGAGCCAAGAAACGGACTATCCTCGAATCGAAGATAAGTGCCACGAAACTGCAAAAAAATTCGCGTGCATTCCCTAGTCGAATTGCCTTTCAATCAGTTTTGGGAAAAAAACAAGCAGCCAGTTGTAAATTTCTCTTAATGCGAAGTACTTTGGAAAATTATATGCGACCTAAATGCTGGACGGAGACAATATGACATGGCAGCCAGTTTTGCAAAAGAATTTCCCCTTCGTTCATTCGCTTTTAGGCCCTCAAATCATAAGAGTGAATTTTAGTGTTTGGAAATATTGTTTCATCCTAGAAAAATTATCATAGACTGACAAAAATTCTGAAGTCAGAGAACACGTATTGCAAGATCACTATCAGAGGACGTTTGAACATATTACGCTTCTCAGAATGGTGTATGCTATAATTCGACACAAAATGAGAAGACATTGATAAATCCACTGCACATAGATGGGAGACCACAGAAAAAGGCGTAGATTGATACATTACTGTTCTGGGGTAAGTTTGTTTTCATTTAGTATATCATAACCCCAACTACATCCTTTAGCCAGAAAAACAAGCATGAGTTCATACACAGCGCAGCTGGTCTACAGACGTTATCACGCCCCTCTATTATCATACCTTTGCCAGCTTCGGCTTGGTAGTTTTTTGTGTGTTCAAAACATTTGCCGCTCACACAGAGTCACTTTGTTCCGGGAAGCAAACGGATAGGTTTGTGCACATCCAGTTAAATAACACGAGTCCTCCGATCGGTAAAACAAATACTTTAATGACTAATAATTGAAGGAATTGATAATCACAAACAGATAATCCAGAAAATTATTTATGATCAGCAACCTGCTAAAAGCCGGACAAGGAAGTAAACTCTATGCAGGGGAAAATGGCAATGCAATGTAAAAAGCGAGACAAATAATAAAGAAACAAGCCTTTTTTTCTCGTTTGGGGAGTGCAATCATAATTCTCTTTAACTGCAGCATCATTAACTCTTCAGGACTCTTACGAGAACACTGAAAATTCTTACGCCAAATTAGGGGCCCATTAGACCTTCTCGAAGTGTTTTGTCCACAAAATCCGATTAACAAATACGAAGCTTTCTAATTCTCACTGTGCTTTGTGCTCTTCTATGATTGATAAGCTTACCAAGCCGATCTCGGCCATGGAGCTCCAACACAGTCCCGAAATATTTTTAAACACCAAACCGTAAAGATTATAGGGAACTTCTAGTACGTATCCGTGAGCAGCATGTTCAAATCTCTTACTTCCTTCCGTCATTTCAGTCTTTTTGTTTATCGAGAGCCGCCACGCTTGCAAAGGTTTTGGTATTTCAAGCAGTTTGAATTTGCAGAGACACGCATTGAATTGATTCACGTGGTGGAAGATAAAAAAAGAACTGCAAGTAATTGGTGGTCCGCAAAACATTAAAACATCCAGTATTGCACAAGTACGCACAATAGTGAAGCAGTCTACAAGGAATGCGTCAGTGGACTATTTAGATAGCATGAACTCCTGATTGCATGAATACCCCATTCGCAGCGACAGAGAATTACAGATAGTGAGGCACTGATGAAGTGCTTATGACCCGTCTACTAGACGCAGTCTGTGGGCCACTTGCGTATGAGCGCATATTTGTGTTTCTCGGCCCAGCCAGTGATCAGGATTATGATTGGCAGAGCAAAGACTGAATAAGCCAAAAACATTGTATTTACATTTATTTGCGTTCTGTGTCACTCAGCCCTCTCCTATTATAAACTGTACTTATGTACTTGATTGAGCATCTTCAGTAATTTCGATATTGGTGCGGCACGCCTTCAGAATGGATGACCATTTTATTTAAACGGCCCGTAAGGTTCGTCACTAAGCATTTATAAACTATTCCTCAAAAATAAAACATATGATAATAAGTGCAACCATCACGTTCAACTTATGAAAGCTTAAGAAGAAAATTGAAAGAGGTAGGCCTCGAAATCCTGAAATAAATAATTATTTAACCTGCATACGTTTTACTCTGTCTAAAACTAAGAAGCTTGTCTGTCTATGATACTCCTCTGATTTTTCTAGCAGACTTGTAAAATTCCTAATTTAAATATATATATATATATATTTGTCAGTACAGCAGGCAGTTCCTATCACAATACTAATACCTGCCTCACCTGCTTTTGAATCTCAATCTCCCTTCCAGCCAATGTCTGTCTGCGAGTCAAGTTCGTGGGTGTTCTAAGAGGTTTGGGTGGTGCTCGTTCAGAGTATTGATTATCTGATCCTTCTTTTGAGATCGGGCCGACGCTAGTGGCTCTTGGCGAGGCAGCCAACACTGCTGGGGGCACCGAGGCTGCGGGCCCGGGCGGACCCTCGATTTTATCTCCAGCCTGGGGTACTGTGTGGTCGCTTCCGCCTCCTTCGTGGGTTTGAATAATTCCAGACATGGCACTTGTTACTACCGCTACCGTGGCTTGTCCGGTCTGCTCACCATTGCCCCCTACACCAAGCTCCCAGCCAAAGTAGCTGGCAGAAGTAAAGGGCAAATCAGCGGTTGATCTAGAGATCATCTGGGCACTTTTTTCTTCAAACGAGGAACCCGACATGATCTGACCACTGCCAGTGGTAAAACGGGAAGCAGTCATATCGTGGCCGTCCAGAGAGGCATTGTCATCATCGTCATCACCATTGGCTGCTTCGTTCGACTGGGCCGGCGCGCCACCACTGCTGCTGCCGCCCATGGTGGAGTAGCCGCTGGTGGCCATGGCACCAGTCGATTGGGCCATAGCGACAGCACTAGGGACGAAAGTTGAATGAGCCCGCTTCAGATGGCTCTGCTCGAGGAACCGGGAGCTACCAAGAATGCCATGAAGCAGGCTCGAGTCTGCTTCATAGCCCAAGCTACCGGAAAACTGGCGCCGATCTGCAGATTTTGAGCGCAGGGTCATTGACATGGTGCCCATTCGGGCGCTGGTATAGTTCGGACCAGTAAGCACCGTTGGGTGTGCCCGTCTCGCGGTAGATGGTCTGGTGTGGATCGAAGCGAAAAGTTGCAAATTATAAACTCATGTCATACAGACTAGGAAAAAAATCGAATATGATCTTCGGGTGTGATAAGAAAAAAGGAAAAATTGTCACATGATAGTGACTTTTCAATTTAATCTGATCACAGGACGGAAATTAGTAGTTCAGTCTCACCTTGGTGCTCAAATGTCGACTCACAATAGCCATCTTTTAATTTCTATGACAAAAACAAGGAATACTGCGTGGTCAGTTCCAGCTTATCTCCCTCAACGGGCAGTCATTACCCGTCAATTCAAACCCTATCTCTTAAAGCACTTTGAAGTTAAACGCTCCTTTAATCGAGCAACAGGCACAATCTGCCTGATGGAAGGGAATTCTTCGTTCTGTCTCGTGACCAGAACTTATTGGCGAACCCCATGGAACTTGAGATTTTTGATTGTCTCGAGCTCGGTCTTACGGAACTCCAGTTGGATAATGCTAAACCCAAAACTGTTCAATGGTTGGCTGTCAGCCCTCCAGGAGTAGGCTGGGGCATCACTTATTTATGAAGACCAATTAGCCAACAAGGATCTATCTAGTGCCACACTTGTCTCGGCGAATACTAATGCAACGTCAGGAAAGTTATTCTCAATTATCAGCAAACTTAAAGCAAACTTTTATTGACAGGTCATTCTCCTATGCTGAGGGACTAGGTAATAACCAGTTAGGGGGCATTGATGACAGCAACAAGATATACGCCAGCATTCTAAAGCAAAACGCTTTAATAACACCTGCCGCACAAGCATAAGGACTCTCTTCTTTTAACCTCAAAGGGATTAACGCATAGGCCTTAATAATGAATTTTTGGTAAGGATGCCTTCTATGGCCGCCTATTCAGCACACGGAATAGGAACCACCCGCAATGCATGTGGCTTTGCGTCCAATGCCGGGGAAATTACGTTATGGGTAAAGGTGAGGGTTAGGGCTAGGTTTACGATCAAGGTCAAACTCAGGGTTAGGGTAAGGAGTAGGTTAAGGTTAAGGTTCGTATTAACTGTAGGGTTTAGTTTAAGCGTAGGGCTTTGGTTAACATTAAGATTACAGTTTATTTTTACGATTAAGTTCGTGTAAAGTTTTGGCCACGATAATTTTACCCATTCCATAATTTATTGCATGGTCATATACGTTAAGTGGGCATGGCGCTCCTATTCCCGTGTCCTGATTAGACAGCCTTACAGGTTATCCTTAGGAAATTATTTTGTGGTCAATTAAGTGTCCAAAAATCGATCTTAACAGCTGATTTTTTTATTCGATTTACGGTTTTCTGACATCGAAGCATAGGTTTTATTGCACAAAGGTGCAAGACATGTCCGTTCCAACTCGACAAGTTTGGGACTTAACTGCAAAAGCTACAAAATTCTGGATAAATCGGGTGTTTGCTGTCTCGTTTTAGCTTTCATATGGAAATTTAAGGGTGACAAGATTATTCCAAGAAATTTCAGATGCAATTAAAGTATTCAAAAGTATATTTTCGGCTTCACGCACGTAAATGAAATTGATTTAGCCAGTAATGTTGAACTCGGCCAAATGAGGACTACCTCCACGTCCATTACTATATATAGTGATAAAAATGGTCAAGGATTTTGTTCTAAGGGTCTGGTTTCGAAGACCATACACGGCATTTAAGAGGTTGTTGAGGGATTTATATCTTTTGATTTACTTCATAAGTCTGTTGTGGACAGTTATGTCTAAACTACTGTCCAAGTAAAAACAGTGCACTCTTTGAGGTGCCCATAAGATTTTGTAACTGATCCTCAAATCATAAAATGCAACGGCGTTCCAATACAAAATATTTGCACTTCAATAACGACTATCCTCTATAAACTGTTATCTGTATTTTGCCATCAACTAAATAGATGGTCCCATTACAACATCTGAGCATGCAATTTATTCGTTGGTATGGCGATTCATGAACACCAAACTGAAGATGTACAAGGCCGTCGTCTTGACGACACTCCTTTACGGAGCGGAAAACCTGGACCATCTACTCGAACCAAGCCAGGAAGCTGAATCACTTTCATCTCAGCTGCCTCCGCAGAATACTGAAGCTGAGATGGCAAGACAGGATCCCGGACACGGAAGTCCTGGAGCGGACCGGAATCCTCAGCATCCATGCCATGCTGAGGCAAGTGCAACTGCGATGGAGCGGCCACCTGGTAAGAATGGACGACGAGCGACTACCCAAACGACTTTTCTACGGAGATGTCGCTACGGGTTTTCGCCGGCAGGGAGGTCAAAAACGACGCTCCAAGGACACTTTGAAGAAATCGCTGAAGCAACTGCAAAGCAACTCGGCGACCTGGGAGGACCTCGCCCAGGATAGACCCGCATGGAGAAAATCAGTGAAGACTGGTTCAGCAATCTATGAGGCCAACCGGATCGCCGCCGCCATGGCCAAAAGAGCGGCGCGAAAGTCACCAGCACCCCGGACCAACACCGCCAATGCCCAGTCCCTGCCAACATGCCCGCGCTGTCAACGCATCTTCCGCGCGCGAATCGGCCTGGTTGGACATCTTCGGACGCAATGCACCAACAATCCGACAATTCCAATTTCTACGTCAAATTCTGCAAACCCTCCTTCTGATTCCCCTACCATCACTCCTGGGATCAATTCCATTACTCCCACCATCATAGAGACCACATCCATTTACTCATCGCCTGTTACCCCCACCACTGCAACCACCACCACCTTCACTACCACCACCACCACCACCATCAGCGATAGGGAATCTCTCCTAAGCTGTACTCAATGCGACCGCACATTCACCTCACGCATCGGCCTGGTCGGTCACTTGCGAATACATCGTACAGAGACCGGTAAGCCAGTGTCTGGAGCACCATCACATAGCAGAGATCGTCGCCTTCACTGCCCTCACTGTCCTCGCGCATTCACTCATCGCATGGGCCTATTCGGTCACATGCGCATCCATGACAGCGGAATACACCGCAATGCCGACAACAGCGATACACCATGCACACCCTTCGCTCCTGCCATTCTAAGCGCCCCTGACACCCCCACTACCATGAATGACATCCCCCCAGCCTCTACCGATTTCTCCTGCCCACACTGCGCCCACAACTTCAACTCACGCATCGGCCTGGTCGGTCAACTGCGAATCCATCGCACGGAGGCTGGTGAAGCAGCGCCTGGGGCTCCGACATACAGTCGACGCGCCCGCCTTCTCTGCCTCCACTGCTCCCGCACATTTACACACCGCATGGGCCTTTTAGGACACATGCGCCTCCACGACAACCTCCGGTAAATCACCGGAGGTAAGCTGTATTAGCGCACACTACCTACACCAATACATCGACAACACCCTCACAACAACCATTTACCAGAGTATATCACGGTTTCCTAGAAACCGTGGCTGGGAAGTCTGCCTATCTTACGCTTCCACCAGACCACGCCGTCCGCTCAGTGTATGTGCTGTGTGTGTCGAGTGGCTGACCAGTGGACTGGGAGTCAGACGGCGATGGCTGCTCCATATCCCCTGAGTTAGTGAATCCTGTTGTGTGCGTTATGGGGGCCAGGTCGTGCTGTGGCGCGCGAAGACGGGTACGCCGATCTGTCAGCCAATGCGCCCACTCCCACATCAGGCAACTGACCGGCTCGGACAGTGTCTGATGGTGGGGGTGGGGGAGAGAGAAAGGTTGACAGCTCAGCGCATTTTTCTCAATATAAACAATCTGACGCGCTTAAAACTATCACGGTGCGCTAAAAGCCGTGGCTTGGAAGGTTGCCAACTGACGGGATAACTCGGACCGCGTGGTCAGCCCAATGTGTGTTTTGTGTGGAGTGGCTGACTGGCGGGCTGAGAGTCAGGTTGCAATGGCTCCTTCTTAATGTGGCCTTCATGGCACTCCCACTCTGTGGGATCCGAGCCAGGTGTGGTGGTACGCCTGGGGGCGGCTCCGGCCGCACCAGCCACCTGCGCCCTCTCCCATATCCGGTCTTCTTGACTGTGTCATGAGACCAGGCTCAGGTGGAGGAGGAGAAGAGAGTGCGGTAACGTTGATTGCAGCGGTTGGAAGGTTGCCAACTGACAATTACACTCAGACCTCGCAGTTAGTCCAATGTGTGTTGTGTGGAGTGGCTGACTAGTGGTCTGAGAGTCAGGCTGCGATGGCTCCTTCTTAGCGTGACCTCTGGCTATCTCATACATGTGAGATGTAAGCCGCTCAACCCCCTGTTGTGTGAAATCCTGGTGCTTGTGTTTGGGGGGCCAGGTCGTGTACGTAGTACACGTAGACGAGGTCACCAGCAGCTGCGTCCGCTTCCGCATCAGACAACTGACCGGTTCGGACAGTTGTCTGATTGTGGGGTTGTGGGAGAGAGTGAGGTCGAGAGCTCAGCGTAATTTCCTCACTATAAAAAATCTGACGCGCTTGAAACTATCACGGTGCCCTGAAAGCCGTGGCTTGGAAGGTTGCCAACTGACGGGATAACTCGGACCGCGTGGTCAGCCCAATGTGTATTTTGTGTGGAGTGGCTGACTGGCGGGCTGTGAGTCAGGTTGCAGTGGCTCCTTCTTAATGTGTGTTTATGGCACTCCCACTCCGTGGGATCCGAGCCAGGTGTGGTGGCACGCCCAGGGGCGGCTTCGGCCGCGCCAGCCACCTGCGCCCTTTTCCATCTCCGGTCTTCTTGACTCTATCTTGACACCGGGCTAAGGTGGGAGAGGAGGAGAGAGTGCGGTAGCTGCAGCGCAAAGCTACTATCACTTAAAACTAATTCACGCGCAAGTCACTGTCCCTGCTCCACCCTTCCAATGAGCATACGGTGGACATCGTCAGACTACGACGGTCGAACTGTCATGTCGATTCCAAGTTAAGTAACTATAATATATTGTATATGGTTAGTAGGTGGCCATGGGTCGTAACCATGGTTGTTCATAAAAACTGAAGACTGCATTCCAACTAAAATGCAGTCTCAAATAAACGTGACTCAGAAACTGGCGTATAGCGATGTAGCTTACACGGTGATTTGGTCATCATTATCGGTACTTTTTAGTCTCCTTGGAAATTAATCCGTATACTGGCTTAAATCGGTCAAAATTAAGCTTAATAGACTCAGCCCGAAAGTCGGTATGAATATCTGGGTCGACGTCCATCAGACACAGTAGTACAACCACAGAACAGTCAAACTGCCAACAGGCAGCCGACAGCATATGCCTAGGTTTAAGTTATTATGTTTATCTTGTATTATTCACTCTCATTTGATTTCTAAAAGCATTGTGTTGATCTATCATGACGTCAAAAGCATGGATTTATATATTGGAGGAAGCAATAATACCTTTATTGTCAGAGGAAACTATAAAATTAGGTAATTGACTGACCTCAAAGGAGCAAAACGTACCTTTCAAAATGTGGTCTTCGAATTTTGTTCTCCCGCATAAACCGTATCAGCTCTTTTTGCGTCCTTCCGATATATCTGGAGAGGAGAAGGATAGTTAACCGGAATTCTTTTATTAACAGATTCATTGTTTTAAGAAGTGATAAATTGAACAAATGTAAGCTTTTTATAAATCCTCGGGCTTCATTGTCATCTTACGAAATGATATTCTATGCATTGGGATCTGGAATGAGTGTAGGAATCTAGCGGTCAATTAGATGGGAAGCTGTGAGCAATACCTATGACATTCATAGCTAAATATCCTGCTATAAGTAAGAATACATTCCAATGGCAAAGTAGCTAGAGGGGCAGTGTTAAGGGTCTTAACTTTCGAGCAACACCTTACTTTTCAGCAACAGCGACTGCCAAACCTGCAGCGCAATCAGCCCTATAAGAGGGGGCGCGTCGCTGTTGTGTGCGTCAGGTTGTGTCCACGTGCGCTCCTGTGCCTCCGCGGTCCACTGCCTAGCCTGATCGGACGGTACGAGGCTGCGATTTGGGTAACTGTGAGGGCTGACGTCCCAGGGCATGGGCGTCGCGCGTAGGGGGGTTTTGTACGGTAGCCGAAAATGAAGGTTGATCGGTTTAGCGTCTGCCATGTCACTTGCGCCCGTCTCGCTGCGCGCTTATCATTTCACCTTAGTATATCGACCGCGTCACGCGAACTCGATGCCAGGCGATGCACTGTACGTCGCTAACTGTAAATTTCGTTCCAACCGCATAACCAGCTGGTGATGTAGTCTGGTATTGTCTGTCAGTTGCTCCGACTCCGTTGAATGCTACACTACGTTGCAGTCAGAAGGAGAGGAATTACATTCCCCGGTAGGGGGTTGGATCCTTTGGATGAAGCAGCAGCTAGTGTTGAATTGTAAAGTCCGCACCATTAGGAGTTGCGAATGGTTCCAGAAGTTAACCGATAGCTTCCGATAAGCCTTTTACTTATGCACTACTTTTTCATAGTGTGGTTTTACTTACTTTCGCAGTTTGAACCCCACATTCACTGGGTCATCTCAAAAACTTTAGCGTGTATCGGTTAACGTAAGAAGGTGTTTTGGTATGGACCTCTTGGTGGCTGGTGTATTGTACTGAATGTCAATTCGTCAATAAATTCTGCTTAAAAAATGCACGTGTCGGGGCGGTTGACAGAGATCAAAGCATGTGATCTACAATGTACCTTGATCGTATGTACGCTGTTGTTGCAAGCTGACCAGTGGACTTTTCGAACCCAAACGTCACAAACGCTCCTACCAGGAGCTGCACATGTCGCCCACGCCCCGTGTTACGGCTCTCGCAGCCAACTAGGGATCTCCTGTCTGTGGAAAGCAGCTGATCAAAATTAACTCAGGGTAACCGAAAAATATAATCCCCCCGCCCTCCGTTCTGTCAGCTGCGCAGGCGCGTATTGTTTGAGCATTCGGACTCAAAGATTGGCACTCTGGTTGCCCCTTCCTTGTCAATAAATAAGCCAGATTGATTCTAATAAAGTCTTGAAAGTAAAGATTACTAGCGGAAATGTGACCTTTAGACTAAAAACATATATGCAATGAGACATTACGGTAACAGAATTATTGCATAACATCCCTAATTCAATAAATTAGACAGTTAACTCCAGAAAAAGCAGAAATAGGTAATATTTAATATTTAGGTAAAATCAAGATAATATAAAGAATTCGTATCAGTGGTGGAAAATATCTATCAGGTGCACGTTGACAGGAAATCCTATAAGACATCCCACGTCCAAATACCGGGGTAGCAGAAAAAATGACCAAACCTGCAAGCCTTTCTGGTAACTTGCAAGCTAACAGTAAAAAGTCAGTAAGTAGGTATTTCGGGAATTTTGCACAGTTCCCTGCTCACTCATTTTATATGCTAGCGTTAGACTCTGAAATACCGGAAATTCAAAAATGTCTTGTGATTTGCTGTCCAACACACTCCAAAATGTCAGCTTAGCGCCAAGGAATCCTAACCTGAGTGCCACATGTCCATATAATTAGCAGAGAGTTCATGTCCCAGTTTGACGGTCATATTGCGGAGAATAAAGACAAAAAGATGACATGGACGTAAAACTACCAGAAGGAGCATTCTTTTTATGAACAGTCTTTTTGTAACATGTGTTAAACATGCTAAATGGTGTTGCTCACTTTTGAAAACCTAAACAGACAAAGGATCGCTTCCTTACCATTGAGCAACTGAAGTTTTCAATGTTCTATATGACAGTCCAAACTGACTGGATAGTTCGATAATTTTCTCAGCGTAGAAGTGGCCTACCCGTAAAGGAATTAATAGCCTAGTTCTACTGATTGAAAATCGCATTACGGACGTAATCGGACATTATCGGACGCCGTATCTAAGTCGTGGCAAGTTTGGAGTTCCAATCTGTCTTTACTGTAGTGGTGGTCGAAACGGTTAAACTCTCTGGGTTTATGACGCCTGCTGCAAGAGGAGGAGGGCCGGAGGACGTCGGCCAGCCTATTGTTGCATGTGGCATACAAAAGCCGTGCCTCTAAGGACAGCGACCTTTATGGACTTTCGGATAAATTGGTAAATATTCTTTCAAATTGAAGAAATTTTTTTAAAGTTCTTTGCAGTTTTCATTACAATGGGACATAATGCAACGTAAATTCATGCCCGGCATTTTATGGGGCAATCTCCTAATCGTCTATATAATCAAGAAGCGGACAAAAGATCTACGAATAAGCAGTATCATTTTACTTCTGATATGTTAGGCTTGTAAAACTTTGATAATAATGTCTAAGATTAAGGTGCAGTGAGTTACTTTGACATTTTTCCTTTCTAAGGAAACTTCATCGGTTCAAACAGGTTTCTTAAAGAAAATCTTATTCTAGTTTAGAGAGCTCTTGATTTGTATTTATTTTTAACTGTGTTTTGCGTTGTCTTTTACTTCGATTGCTTCGAAATTGCGAGTAATGCGTTGTTTGATTAGGTATTTTATGTATCCCTTCAGATCTTCTAAAAGCGTCATCTTGGTGGTGAGCTATTGCAATAGATACGGAATATGCTGCATAATTTGAAAGCGAAAGTGAGAAACCTATAAGAATTTGGCGGTCAGAATTATAATGTTAGCTTTTGAAAGATGCAGCAACCACAGTCTACTGAAAACCGTAGAATTCCCTTATTTTGGGAGCCTGTCTCAAAGCAGTTAATAACCAAACGTTGACGAATATTTACCTAATGTAGGATTCGCAAAAGCAAACAAAATGCAGAAGTGCCTTCTATAAAAGACCAATTGACAACGTGCCCGCTAGCCTAATGGCCAGGCGCATTCACACTTCATCGATGGTAAGGTCATACCAGATTCTGTCCTCGCATCTCTGCACAGTTAACGTCCTTAAACTATTTCCTGTCAAGCAAGCTGTAACGTTTTTTTTAACTTGGGAGATCATCGTTGTAACGTTTTGCTTCAATTTCCGACAACGTTGGCTGAAGCACCTACCAGCTCAAAAAGTTTGCATCAGTCCTGGGATCGCTCTTCAGATAAAATATTAGGATGATGCGATTGTAATAATGAATTTAGTCTCTGAAGTGTTCTAAATCTACTCAACCGGTAAAAATCGCTCAAATATCCTTAATTTGTGACATCAGTCCTTTTCTCCATTCTTGTCTTGTTTCTAAAGATATCGGACACAATATGAGATTTGTGGCGTGTTACGCCATGACAGTGGTTCTTGCGGATACACGAGTTGATATCAAATGACTGCGTTGGGTCTGCGTACGATTGCGGCTGTGAGTCAGATCTGAAAAAGTGGTAACTTTATTCCGAACAATTTCTTGAGGCTTTTAAGCGCTCCGGACAATTTACGCCCTCTATGACTAAATCTCTAATCGCCCTTTGGCGCTAACCTTTTGTTGAAATTTCCTGGATAGGCGTTTGCCAGAATATCAATGAAATTTTTGGTTGACAGCGTCCGTTACAGTGTTCTTCACGGCACTTTGTGGATCTTCTTACTCCACATTACTTGTGATGGCATGACCGACAGCACCTGAGGTGTCGTATATAAATAGGGTTTGCTATTTTGCTGAATATTTGTGACTTTTGATTATTACAATGTTTGCGGTGAAGGAAGATAAAATCGTGACCTCACCGATTTTTTCCCATATTTCTACATCAAGAACATAACTATCTTTACAAAGGATGTTGGGCTTGCATTTTAACAAGATATGCACACTGAAGACCCAATAAGCATTGAATTTTAGTATTTTACTTCGGAACATTGGCATTTAAGTTATTGCGAAACCAAGTCTTTACTAATCACTATCATGATGTATGCAGTTTACCTAATTGTTATTAGTTCCATCAATGACGATGCATGCTCTGAAACGCAGCAACAGAGGTTAGAATATTTTAAGAGTCCTTGAAACACTAGCACATTTTCTCATCCATCAGATTGAGGGGAATTGTGTCAAGCTAGCCGACAAGGATATGTGCTTAACACAACCCCAGGCATACTAACTAGGTGCACCAGTGTATCGAGATAGGAACTGGAAAGATTTAGAGGACGCTGAGTAAACCATTCTGTCCATAATTCAACTCATTTTTAGTGCATTATTAAAATCGGAAGCTCATGGAGATAAGTGCACCTAATACTGGGTAGTGCTCTGCCTGCAAGCAGGAAATAACTAAACCTGAGATTGGGAGATGTAATCGCGTGTTAGGTGGACATTAAGGATTTTGGATCAACACGGGAGTTGTTTAAAAGTGGCAACGCAACTTTTTTATAAGACACATTTTGAGTTTCAAAAATGAAATGGACTAACCTAAAAGAGGAACCGATTGTGACAACGTGAGGACGCTTCCGCCTCGATCTTTCTTGCAGAGGACATCTGAAGAATGCGTGGTGTTCAATGCACTTCTTCCAGAACCGTTTGCATTCGTCTCGAGAATCGAAACAGAATTCAATAATGTCCTACAAATCAGTGAGCACGGTAAATTTGCCTTTCAAATCCTGCTACCTAAACCATAGTCACACAGACCTAGCTAACTTTAACGATAAGATTTCCAAAGTCAGAGGTGTTTTTGTAGCTCACGCTTGGTGTAATACCATTACAAATTACATAAGCTTCTTCTAAGTATTAGATAAATAACTCGATTGGAGATGCTCGTATGACAAAAACATCAAGCCTATACATCTTAGTAGGACAATTATAAAACTACCAAATACAAAAGGGAATAAAATTTTTAATCTTAAAAATATAAGAAAGCAATTGAAAGGACGAACAAAGTCCACGGAGTGAAGTTTGATGAGGAATCGTTTCCGTTTGAAGCTGAGTTTTCGTATTTTCGCCCAAGAAAATGTATTAATCTTCGTTAGATTTTGGAAGACACTCAAACCTAGGTGAGTGACGGTGAGGCTGAGAGGAAGACCTTCCCTGTCCTGTCGAAAGCAAAAGATCTGTTAATAAATCCAGCATTAGTAATATCACTAGGAAAAATATGATGCACTCAAGCGGAAAGTTAGCCCCAAAATGGCAGTCCAAGTTTTATCCAAGCCTCTATTTAGTTGCTTATGTCCTACTCCTGGTTGTAGTGCATTTTATAATTAGCAGTTGAAGCCTTAAATTGGTTAACGTACGCCGTGGTCTAAACATACAATAATATTTTGAAGCATTTGTCTCAAAAATAATAACGCCTTTCAGCCTGCAAATCCATTAAGCTGGTTGAAACACATGGTACTCTATTCAGAACTAACTGCTACAGAATCCTCTGCGTCAGAAAAAAAAAGTGACAGATGAACGTGGTTATTACGTGTAAACACGCTTGACGTTTAAAGGACATCCATTACATCAAAACATTATAGGGACGACCACTCGGCAGCTAAAACCATTTTGACCTCAGTTTATGCACCCTAAGGACAGACATACATACAACTTTTGAAGCAAGAACGTTGTCTAAAAAGACCCTGGTAATAGTAATGACGTAGGAAAACTGAATATACGCAGCAGACTACTTGACGCACCAAAAGTGTCCATCTTTTTCCTCCCAAAACACAAAAAACGATAATCTTACACATAACTCTGAATTCCAGGAAACGCAGTCCGGAGTCAAGATTGCAATGTATAGCAATACAAGCGCAATTTTATGGTGCAAATTAAACAAATTAGTTCGTCGCTAGCTACGTGACCTACCAACCCATGTACTATCACCACCACCAGCACCAGAATAATGTTTCAAATGGAGTCTGTTAGACTAGTAACCCAAAACCACATTTTTACCACGAATGTCACTAGTTTCGCAACTGGAACGGTGATAAGACGGATCAATCAGAAGCCCGTGCCGAAAGGCTTATGAGAAGTTATGTTGAGGATTCCCATTTTCGACTATAAGCCATAATAAGATAGCTATAGGAGGTCTGATAAAATTTGTAAGGATATTTTTAATTATTGCTAAGATCTTACACTTTTGAAAATATACATAGGGTGGTAAGGATGCCTTGTATGACTGCATAACAATTGCAGGGAAAGGAACCATCCCCAGCACATGTGGCTTTGCACTACGTTCGAAAGGAATTATGCTTAGAATTAAGGTAAAAGTTAAGGTTAACATTAGGATTGAGTTTAATTTGGAGGTTTAGGTCAGATTTTGGGTTAGGAGCATGATTAGACTAAGGGTTGAGGTTATACTCGTTTTGACTGTGGGGTTTCGGTTTAAGGTAGATTTAGGGTTAAGATTTAGGTGACAGTTTAGTTTTATGTTAGAGTTAGTGTTAGCCTTAAGACAGGGGCATATTTACGCTACCTGAGGATTACCATAATGTCGTCTTCTTTAAGCCGGTGGGGCGACTCCTATTCCCTTCTCCTGGGTAGGCCGCCAAACAAGGTAACCCAACCCACAGGATATCGAGAAAGATGCACTTGAACGTTCGTTCTTTCAAATTTTTTCCCAGATGAATTTTTCAGGAGAGCAAACTGAAGGTTAACTTCACGTACTTCATCGATAATTTTGCGATTAAACAAACGCCTTTATACTTCATGGGAAAGTATTTTTTATTACATTGAGAGAGCTACAAACTTCCGCTTGTAGGTAAACTTAGAATTTTTTGTTTACTTACACGTGAGGGATGTAGGCGGACTCCATAGAACTCCACTTTCCTCGCAGTGTCCAGCAGTGCAAAATCAGCTTCCGTTGGTGACATCCCGCTAAAAGGGATAAAAAACGCTCAGCCAGTCTGATTTTGTTGATGAAAATTGCTCCAAAATCGTGAGAGATCCGTTGTGGAACTTTGGGATAAACGCATAGAATATTGCCAAGTAAAGGTGAAAATTTAAAAGCTAGTAAACCGAACGGACTAGAATTGGTACATCCCCCACGCAGACAGATAATTTGGGCAAGCGGATGACACGTTCTTGGACTGCAAAGAGGATTCTGCTAGTTTACGAATAGTTAAATTCATTGTGTACACGATTGGATTGCTCAAGCTCCTAGGCGCTTCGACTGCTGCGATTAAGTCACTTTTGTCAAGTTTCCTGGTGGAACACTACAAACAATAAGCAAAGCATGAAAAAGGAGGGAGTCACAAAAACCTCAGTTGGAAATATTTTAAAACTGCAAAGTCAAGTACCCGGCGGCAAACCCTATTAGGCTACACTACAGTTAACTTAAATTATATACGATGCCAATAACCACACCCTCTCACATACAACCTAAAAAAGGAGGGTGCTTAGCCAGAAATCAACTTTTGCGCTAGTTTCAATGCGCACAAACTACATGGATAATGATTCTCATATGTACGTAATAGACAATTCAGTGAAAGAAATTGACCACAATCACCAATAACCCACACCTAACCGACAGAGATTCTCCTCTCCAACAGCATCACAGTTTGTCAATAAATCCTGGATGGCCGCTTTCGAGTTGTCTATTGCAGTCGCCGCTGTTTTTATTCGTTAGAAATGCGTGGGATGGTAGCTGTCAGTTCCACACGCGATGGGAGCGCGCAAATAAGGCACAAAAACATTTATTTAACCAACAATCCATTTGTGGGTATTACGTTTACCTCTGGTCTGCCTTAAGCAGCAGAAGCTTTCATTCTTGCTGGCTTTTGGGTTTGATGGGTTGGCAAGCACGTACATATATAGCATTGTTAATTTTTTCCATTGGGTCTGCGAGTATGAACTTTGTAGTTGGGCATAAGGTCAATTTCGACCGCTTTTACTTCACGTTGATATTTTGAAATTTGTTTATTTTGCTAGAAATCTTTCACATATATGAACTCTTTGTAAATCACTTGCATCTTTAAAAATATTAAATCTATGTTTTATTATGCACACTTGGAGATGAATTGTGGGAAATTCGTACAATTATGAAATACGTGTTTCACATGAAAATACAACATCACAGGTAGTTCAGAATATAAGTGGTTTTTGATATTTAAGTCATTCACTGCAGTCAGTATCAACTCGGTTTGTGAAATTTATTTCTGATAACGTTGAATAAATGAATGAGCCACGCTGTTGGTCAGAAGCAAACGTACACAGTAACGAACTGAAATTAATCCTCGAGGCAGATACATTTCAAAATGCATATCAACTATCTTTGATGTTTGGTGATAGTAAGCGAACGGAAGTTGGGTAATCGAAAAAATGATTGATGAATGGGTTCCACATGAACTAAACGTAAAGCAGATTCAACAACGTTTGAATGCTTGTAGGATGATATTTTCTCATTTAAAAATATTCATTTTTGAATCAGATTGTAACGTGTGATATGAAGCGGATTCAATCCCATAAGCGTTTATTTTATGCACAGTTTTCGGACAGGGATAAGCCATCAAAATTCATTATAAAATTTAATATTCATCTAAAGAAGTTGATGGTGGGTGTTTGATAATTTACCGCATGCGTGATCCATTCTGATTATATGAAAGCTGGCTCATCGATCACGTAGAAGTATATTTTAATCACCTGAATCAAATGGTCCAAATCTTGCAGAAATATAGTTTAGATTGGTCAACCGATTGAATCCTATTTTATTGCACGATAAAGATTGACCACACCGCAAGCATTACGGTGGCAAAACTACAGGAGTTGGTGTTGGAACTTCTCCATCACCAACCATATTCATCAGATCTTGTCTTCGCTGATTGCTTTGTCTGATGTTTACATAACGATTTCATAGGAAAACAATTTAATTTCGGTAATACTGTAAAAGGGACCTTGTAAGATCTAAAGGACGCTCGATTAACAGGCTTTTGCACCACCGGACTGAACAAGGTACTGCTGAAATGGCAAAGGTGTATTGACAATATGGATGCATACCTTGATGAATAAAATTCTTATTTGTACTGATAAAACATTACCAATCTTTGCTTGTTCAACACATTTGGTATTTGAAGACCCAATACTATTTAGCGCGTTAATTCCATGCCTAACGATTGGGGATTCCAGAGCATTCTCGCAACTCGATGCCATAATTTAATTGAGCATGTAAAGTTCGTAAGTGGGCCACACACAAGACGTTCTCTGTTTGCTTACGTAGAAATGAGGCGCAAAATATGAAACGTTCAAGAAAATTGTCTGCCACGTGTGTGATGGACGAAGGCAGGCCTTCTTTTAGGTTAAGTGAATAAACTATTCACGGTATGCTAAAGGCGTACAAAAACAATACAGCACTTCCTCGAATATGAGGGTTTACGTTCTGAGACTCCAGAAATTTCAAATTGCGTGTAGTATTAAATATATATAGGTGTGGCACACTTGGGATTGGGTATGACTGGCTGATGACGGCTAATAAGCCAGAAATGGCCATTCCGGTCTCCCTTGTCTTTGTCGGTTCCATTCCATCATATGCTACACGTCGCTATGCGACCGCCTGCGAGGGCTCTAGTCCGAGCTCCAGGGCCCAGCGGAACATGCATGTTCCTTAAGCAGATCGGTGAGCCCCACACTATCATCATATTCCCGATCACAACCGACAAAACAACGAGGCCGTGGCTCAATGGTAGAGCGTTCGACTCAAATACCAAAGGTCACGGGTTCGAATCCCAGGTGTGGCACACTTGGGATTGGGTATGACTGGCTGATGACGGCTAATAAGCCAGAAATGGCCATTTCGGTCTCCCTTGTCTTTGTCGGTTCCATTCCATATATATATATATATATATATATATATATATATATATATATATATATATATATATATATATATATATATATATGTATATATATGAGTCAAACGTGAGGAATAGTTTGTTGGAATCACTTGGCCAGTATCCTAGGAGAATCACCGCAAAGTATTAATTTCGCAAAATAAACTTTTAAAGTGGCAAGTGATTACTATACTTTAACTGGAATCTTAACAGATTACCCTACAGAAATAACTAAGGCCAATATGGTTTTAATGTTGCCTTTTGAATTTAGATTGAGCTTTACGGTTTGATAGAATGTTATGCACAAGCATTTGCCTATATCATGACTACGAAGCTGGCTACGTCTCTTGAGTTGTCCATTATATTTGAATTATTATCGTCAGGAACCAAACGCACGTAATAGAATGTGTTTTACGAAAACATAGTGGAAAAAATAGAATGGGTATTAGATCCGGTTATTTATTCGACAAAAACGAAACCGCAGTCCGAAGAGATGATTGCTTTAACACCAAGCTGTTTTCGCCGTTTCGCTCTTACGTATACTGGAGCATACGGCTTTCAACAGGAGACCAATAGGCTGGCTGTTCCTTACGATTTGCCGTGTATCGCAATGACCGTTCACGACCTCTGTAGTTTTTCCAAAAAATAGATCCAATAACACCTAAACTGGCACAAAGTGGTGAATCGAATCAATATTGATTCTATTTTTCTATCTCCAATTGTCTGCTTTTGCAAAATGGTTTGAATTACCCATAGAGAACAATTTTTTGCTTAAATACTTTCTTCGAAATCAACATTCGTTCCGGAAAAGCCGCTTCTTGCAAAAATATTCTAAAAATATGCAAAACGCAGCTATTAACTGGCCACTTCCCTATGAGCTTATTTCTATTATATTTTACATGGACATTTTACACAATTTGTTTTTCAATAAGCAGTCTGAGATCTGCTTATAAACCTGATCAGGTTTCGCACTATCCGTCAGTGCTCAAATCTATTCCGTAATGTATCATTTTTAAAAAGACGTTTCACAAGAGGGATGGACAGCCATATTATATCATTATACAGAACACATATATCTATTGTGTGTTTCTCTTGAGCGTGAAAAGGTATAGCTATTTTGCCTCATCAACTAACGTCTGTGTCCACCGGTGATTACCTTCTGATACAAATGCGCTTTTATAGTGAAATATGCCAACCGGTAAGAGACAGTTTGAGAGGTTGATGGGATGCATCCTTAAAATAATGTCAGTCAGTATTCTCATTTTATTAAATCGTGCGAACGATTTCTGCAATCTAGCTATCCCATGCCTAAAAGAGACATCACACAGAAACTTCTTTACTTTAATTTCCACTTTAATTTCTGATTTGCAGATTAAAACATCAGATTAAGCTGAGAGCACACATAAAAAATAACGCACTCGCCAAAATGAACACCAACTTCAGATGTCTGACATGTCCGTCTTTATGGCATGAAAAGGGTAGAAAGCGCGGTCGGCAAAGATGGACGAACTAGATTAATAGGACTTTCCGAAGCTGCTGCGACGACCCTGCAGCCAACTGTAACCAATTGAATTACGACCTAAGACGACTTCTCAAGCATTCCGCCAAAAAGTCCGGAAACCAAAGCCGGAAAAGAAGCGGTTAAGCGGTTGGCAAGAGAAGGTGAAGAAAGGAAACTAAAGGCGACTGGAGTGCTTAAACCGCAATGTGTAATGTGTAGATGTCTAGCAGGTCTGGTCAGCTAGTATCTATGTCAGCATGCTACGTTGTTCAAAAAAGGACAATTATGTAGTATTTTGAGAATAGTTTTTGACTAACTAATTCAAAGTTTGGTATGCCTACAGTGTGCCTAAGTGTCTAAAGCGCACGTTAGGCAAGGAAATACTCGAAAAGTTAAGCAAGTAATTCCCATACGCTTGTGACTCTAAAAATACTGACGCTGCTATGTTTGCAAAGCTTACCACCAGGCAATTTATATTTGATAAAATTCCATCCATAAAGCGATAGTTTTTTTGGAATTTGGGCACAATTAACTCGGAAAAAAATCGGAGCGAATGAAATGATTATTTCCTATTGTTATATTTCTGTCTTAGAGTCTTGAGGATACTGTGTATAATGATTGTTTAATTTGTTACTGGGCGTGCTTATTTTTGTGCAAATTTGCGTCTTTTAATCCAAATCTTATAAACATTGATGATTCTCCGTTTACATTTTTGTACGTAGGAGATTTTCTGACGCGCCCAACTGACCGTCCATATAGCCCATCACCCTCGGACGTTTTTCTAATAATACCCCAGCATGAAATTTAAACAGCTTATAACAGAGTATCCTGTGAACGCTAAGAGGTTCCCTTAAATGCCGTGAAGAAAAAGTAAAGTTTTTCAGATGAAGTCGATGGGACACAGCTTCCAGATTTTAGGCAAACATAAAAACGCTGGTTGTTTTTAAACATGCAACAAAGGGAAGGCCTTTCAACACCGATATTTTCGTGCTCCTTAAGTGAGCAATTTTAGGCATGATGTGAACTTATACAGCATGAGCATAAAACATGGATTTTCATTGCATGTCTTATTTAACAGTACGTTTTATTTCAAACAAGCATCAGACATATACAAACAATGTATGTACTACAACAGAAATACTTTTTAAAAGTAAAATTAAAACAGTTGCCAGGACCTGCATCCATTACAAGGCCAGATTACCACTATGTATGGGTTACCTGTTGTATTTGTTCATTACTACATTTTTAAGCCTACCGCTAATTTACCTTCTCCAGTTGATGGCGCGACAAAAAAATCACTGAATAATGTCTAATGGGGTTTGCCACCCACCGTTATAGGGCTTTTAATGGACAGTGGAGTAAAAACGACTTCCTCTCTCATATATTCAGTTAGAATCTTTCAAACGATAATAAAACTAGCTTAACTGAGCTCTGTGGCCAAACTTTTAAGTCTTATTCACTGAAACATTGAGGACTCGCGAAGCAAGACTTATGAAAAACCCAATACCTGTTTTCGTCATCAACTTGTAAAATATGGCTAACACGCACAAGTGTCGATTAATAATGCATGAAATCCATGTGTGATGTAAACCTAGTCGTGAGTAAAAATCTAACACAACTAAATATTTGTATACTGCTTTCTGATGTAAATTTTCATTCACTATGCACCCTTCATCAGAACACAATCTGTAACAGTTTGAGCTGAATCTCAGAACTTCGGTGTTGTCTTAGAACACATTACGATGGTTCATTCGGCAAACTTAAAGAGTAAAGAGTTCCTGATTTTCCTTTGGCCCCATAATATAAAATGTTTATACCTTAGATGTTATTTTTACGAGATCACAGAATGATACAAAAAGGTACGAGTCTCGCCTTTGATCTCGATATTCGTCACTAAGCTAACCATTGGAGATTCTGTTCAAAGAAGTCACAGCATAACGAACAATCTTCAAGATGAACCAAATTGATTCAGTCCAAAACGTGCGCCCTTGGCCGAGGGCTGCCGTAGACGAACCTCCAGTATTGCAAAGTCAAGCGTTCAGACGTCCGGTCATGAGTCATAACAACTATCTGCTCTCCATGTCGCACACGAACACCTCTAAAGTGGCATGGCCACTGGCTGCACTGACGGGCTAGAAAAAAACACGTATGAAGTTGAAAAAATGTTTCAATTACTGTAAATGAGCTCAAGTAGGAATTCATAGCAGGGATCGAACTTTCGTTCACTTCTGAATTCGGTTTTTGTTTATGAAGATCTTTTCATTTTGGTGGAGGGATCGCTAATCATTCACTATACTTCATAAAATATGGTGCCATGTGTCGTGATATAAAACAGCACCCTTAATTTCTAAGAAATTCGTGATGGCAGTTTCATCATGTGGAACTTAATAAGATATTATAAGATTAACAAGAAGCTTACTTGGCGAGGTAATGTTTGAGCCAAAATTCAGAGTTTTTAGCTGGTGAACTTCAGAGCTCTCAATCTTATTTAAATGTAACAATAAAAGCTGGAGAGAAGATCTGAGCGATAAAATGCATATTAAAATGCCGTCAACACTGGTTTGCTGTCAAGCCGGTCCATTTGGGTACATTGTGTTTCCAGCCGCAAAACGATTCGGCCACAGCAGGCTCGGTGACAGGGGTAGTCTGTGTCCATGTTAAGGCATGGCTTTGGATACAGTGTGCCGCGGAAGGCAGTCTACAAGCATGGTTGAACGCATTATA
Organism: Schistocephalus solidus; assembly: GCA_017591395.1. Lineage (NCBI taxonomy): Eukaryota > Metazoa > Platyhelminthes > Cestoda > Diphyllobothriidea > Diphyllobothriidae > Schistocephalus > Schistocephalus solidus. The sequence goes on from WEDG01001471.1 coordinate 29,670, forward strand.
GCAAGCGAAGACAGCGTTCAAATAGTAAGGAAGGAAATAAATACGAGGAATACAGACCACTGTTTCTCATCGCTACTGCAAAATGTATTCTTTACTAGTATACGGTTAAAAATGTAGTTATCGAAAGCTTTCAGTACTGTGGTGTCAGCTCTTCCACCATCATTCCACTAAATCAGCTCCGTGGTTGTGTTGAAGCCTTCTTATCTTATATTCAGGTGGGTAACTTTTGGAGGTTTTTAGGTGGTGAAGACTCCAAGTGGATTTACGAGCTTTCATATGTCGAGCATTCATTCCGCTCACAGTAGTTCTTGTCGTGAGGGAATTGTCTCAAAAAGCATACAAATGCTGTGCTACATTAGGCATGTATGAGGTAGTCTTTTGGCTGTAAATTATATGGTCTAGCAAACTGGCTAGGCATTTTCGATCGCGAGGAGCTTAATAAACAGGCCATGAATGAACGATCTTATAAAATATTAACCCAAATTTTAAGTACGCTTTCGATAACAGGGATTACCTACGTGAAGTGGTACGATCGATTCTCTTCCAGCATAATCTCACAACATTTCAGGCAGATCAAAAAGTTTACCTTTCTAGTTCAGTTCTTCTTGGAAGCCTGCAGTACTAACACTAAGTAAAAATGACTACGAAAGTAGTGTACATTTTTCTATTGATTTTCGATGCCTCTATAAAGGAAAATACATTTTATAGGAAACATGATTAGAAATATCCTCTCTTGTACTGAATTGATGGCCACTCAGCTCCTCTTCGAATTAGCTATTCTAAGATATTTATCTTTTAGTTTGATAAGCATTTCTACTGATGTGATTCTAAGAATGTACAATGTGCATTCGAGTAACCTCGTATCTGTCCATTTAGCAATGCCCCTCGTGAAGTATACAAAACCATTTAAATCCATCGCAAATTTTTATGAGCACTTTATACTATTTGTTTAATGACATACAAAGATTTAGAATTTGTATTACCAAAAAGCATACAGCTAGAAGACTGCAAACACTAACCATCAACGCATCTGCAGACCGGACTTAAACATTTCCGAGAATCGGAAAAATTTTGAAACCTAAAGCTACCCTTTCTTGAAGTAGATACTTCAAAGAAGACGTGACTTGATACCAGATGAGTACAATAAAAATATTTTTTCTTGTTTTTTCTACAACAGCATTTATAAGGGCATTGTACATCAATAGATAGATGTCTACTTAACAGCTATTCATTCTTAGCGAGTTCGGTTTTTGCAGAAGGCAGAAAAGACGTGCATTCCAAGGCCAGCTTCCTGATCTGAATGAAAGATGTATCGATTAGGTCGAGCGAAGCTCCATATTACAACTTTGCTTAAGTAATCTTTCCTTATCCAAAATTCATTTCAGAACGGTGGTGATTATTTAATGAGGTTTTTCACTGACTGTAGTTTCGGTCTAACACACAGTAGTCGTATGTCTTTAAGTAATTATCGATAAAGCTAGCGGTATCAACAGCAAAGATATCAGGTAGTTATTTATGTATAAGAAACTTCTACCAGGAACACCAGGGGGTAGCATAGGGTGCCTTTTAGATAGTCAGTTGGCAGAAAAATATAAACTAACAAAACTGACAAACATTCTGAGAGAAAGTGTTGACTAATGCCTGCAAGTAAATGTCCGGTTACGTGGCCACTTACAGCCGCCTCCAATGAAAGCAGCATGTCCTAAAGCTCGTGTCAAACCTCAGACCTGCATGTTTTATTCCTGGCTAACGAAAACAGCATGGCAGTGTTTCCAATTCAGGTTTATTTTTGTAAGTTAAACCAATGAGGACAATGAAGCTTTATAGAATAAATAGATTACAAATAAAATTTTAGCAAGCCCCTTTAGTCATCGAATAAGGTAAAGTGACAGTAGTTGTACAATATTTGGTCTAACTTTGTCTTATATTATTCGAAAAAAACTAACGGAATGTTTGATGTGGCCATTGAGATTGGAGGGTTTGCATCGGATTTTGTAATGCCGTAAAGAACACGACAGTTCGGTCAAATAAGGTTGATTAAGATCAAAAGTACATGACCGTCGGCCGCGGGCTCATAAGCCGCCTTCGAAGATACTTTCTATGGCCAGACTTTCGTTGAGCTTTATTGACGTTGAAGATAGCGTCCGTATGGAAGCTAATTGATTAACTGCGTTGCACAATGGGCCGCCCACTAGCTTTTTTATTACTGTAAATAAGTAAGGCCAATGCAAAGGCAGTGGAAGGAGTTGAGGAAAACATTAATTTGCAGTAATTTGCCGAAAACCATGACATTTAGCTAATGCAATCAGAAAGCCGAGTTGTAAGTACTTGTAGCAGTTATTGTTTCTTATTAGGTCCATGTGATGCATAACAACCTATGTTCTAGAGGTATCTCATTGAAGGCTAGTTTAGTGTAGATAAGAGGAGAACAGTAAGGTCAAAAGTTTACAAAAGAGTATTTAAACCTGTGCAACTAAACGTTGCAGAACAAGGTCGTATATTTTTTTAGCTGCCATCAATACGAGGGCTTCAAAAATAGGGCGAAATATTTACACTAAGTGCCTTCCAAAATTACAAAATGAAAAAGACAATTGCTACTATGGAAATTTCGATTCATAAATTTTTGAAACTGTCTACTAAATAGTTCAGTAACGAAATCCCTATGATAAAAATCTTTTGCAACACTAAGGATTACCGTTCATAATAAAATATTAAGAGTGTATCCGTAAGGTGTTGCATGTTGTCCTGTGGTGCCATACAATACAAATAGTGAGATATGTTCCGTTTGACAGCGCCTTTGCAGAATGACGGAACTCAGTAGCTGAATGACTGTAATGCGAGCCAACAGCAATATTTTTTTTTAATATTGGCAAGGACACTTTGTAGCAGATCATTAATGAAAGAACAGGATTTGTAGGTGACCAGGGTAGTTCAGAAGCGCCTTCGCCAATTCGCCTAATAAAACTCATCAGAGAGAGAGAGAGTATTTCTTAATGTTCCTTCCAAACAGGATTAGGTGAAGGGTGAAGGCATTTAGCATTCGTTTATCAAAGAACAGGAAACAGCCATTTCTAACTATGAGAATTAGTAAAGCATTTAGCATTTGCAAAGGAAAGCCTCACCCACGACCTTCATTCTAGAAGAACCTTTACCTATGTGATTACGCCTTATTATTGAACAAGTCTATATTGTACTACAGTTGTATTAAGACCAGAAGCCTGTAGTTCCTTGACTTTGCTTATCAACATAGGTTCATTCGAAACTGTAGAATTAATGAACTTATTCAAAAAAGTTATTTTAACACTCAAACAAGACTTTTAAGACGGCGTACACTTTTTCCCACTTATTTTATTCTCCGATCGAATTTGGCCTCATGCTGTCTTATTGGTTCCACCGGTTCCCTTATCGCGATCCTTTAAAGACATGGTATTTACACAGATACTTGATATCTGTGTCTCTGTTTACACTATACAGTAGTCCGGTTTGAAGGGCAATCTGGATATTAGATCTAAACTACAATCTAGTTGACTGTTTATTCGTGTGCACACAGTCAAAATGTTCGGTTATGGAGAGAGCTTGCAGAAACCCACTTCACTGCTAATGGAAGATAGAAATAAGGCGGAGGACAAGAAGGAGTGTGAGCCAGATAAAATAATTCATTCGCTACCCGAATGACTGGCAGAAATGTTCGTGCATGACTACCGTCACGTGCGCTCTGGAGGTGATTAGACAGAGGAAAGATCGGACAGGGAGAATGAGTGGTCGTAATGAAGACTGAGCCTATAAACGACGAAAACCATGGTGCGTGCGTCGCCCATAATGATGGAACTGAACTAGCTCGGCTCACGCGAGCACCTGCGGCTTCTGGTGCGGAAAGTGTACAAACAGAGACGAGGTTAACAGGCGCATCAGTATCTCGTCGACACGGTCAGACGTGTGTTGTTTTGGTGTAGTCCACGTGAGCCATTGTCGGTACTATTATTTGTGCGAAACGATAAAATCTTATTGTTTTGTACACGGTCCAACGAAAAGTCACAATTAAAAATACATGAGAAACTGGGACTTTACTGTTGGGTGTTATTTCGTGGTAATAAGGACATTGAGCAATCCAGCGCATTACTTACTATGTGAAGGGACACTCAGAAATAGCTAAGTGTCTTCGTTACATCCTATTTCTTTCGGTAGTCTCACAAAGCGAAGAGGAGACACGTTATGATTATAAAAAATGACAAAGCTTTATTTCTTGGGAAAAATGGCCACTAAATGCCTAACTGGTCAGCTGGAAATGAAGGGCATGCTTCCGTGAAGAACAGTGCAAGTAAGTTTATTTATTTAAAGAAACTTCTATGAATCTCTTAAAGGTGACTGTATAAAAAGTCTTTCAAAATATTTCATTGGTGTCTTTAAAGTAGAGTTTATTTTAAACTTAGACCTTGAGAGATTTTTCCTTTGAAATAAAGTCACAAATATTTTTTTTCTACGAGCTTAAATTTGGGCTAACTGAAGACAGCTAAGCGGCTTTTGTTTGCCTTGGAGTGTAGTGATATTCAAAATGCGTCTTTAATAAAGTTTAACAGATGTCAAAAAGGAGGCATACTTAAAAAGCCTATATTTAATAGACCAGAGATATCCATGAGGGCAGTATAAAACTTACTAATTCAAAAACTGTCCTCAGTAAGTTTCTGTTACGATCTGTAAGATCTAATTTATCATTTTTTGTAAAACACATATACCGTTGCACTATTAATATTTGCATGAAAAATTATGCAATGACAATTGAAGAAACTTGAGATTTTAAGACACCTCCCACGGCAAGATATCTCAGTATCACCACTATATGACCAGCCCGCGATTCATTGCTCTATGACCGATTTGTTTCTCTTTATTAAACAGCAGGCCACCGTATTAAGGGTAACTCACCGTCCGCAGTCGTTAGCGAACTGGAGGTGTATTAAATAGAAGAATGCCGGAGCTCCTATCTAAGGTGATAACTTTATCCGTAAATATCAAAAAAATTTATATGTATACCCACAATGTATTCCATTTCAGGCCCGTGAGAGTCTCCAATGATAATGGTAAAGAAACAGTATTAACGTGTTAATCTGTGTATTTTTTTCTTTGAAAAAGAAGCGTTTGTTGTTTTGAGATTTTATTTTACCCCTGAGACACTAATATTGACATAAAGTTGCCAAAGTTAGGCTCAAGTTTATCCTTCTACACGATTGTTGTGAGGAAAGAGGCTCGCTTACTAATATCAAAGTATCCAGGCGACCTTGAGGCCAATTGTAAGCAAGGAAAGTCACAAATTCACAATTGCTATCCTTAGCAACCCATACTCAAATGCATTTGTTTTCGCCAACATGCCTCTATGTTAACGGAAATTTGGCCAAATTGAGTCATTCTTATAAGAAAATATGACAGTTTGACTGTCACTGACGACGATGTCTGCCGTGTGCCTCCGACATGCCTGTCAACTAATTTAAATCTGCTCTGCATCTACTGCACTCTCTAATCCTCTCACTCCCTTTTACTCGGTTTGAAAACAAAGTCGAAATGAGCAGGGAGCGAGATAGGATGCATTGACTGACAAAGTTAAGCAGAACATCTTCGCGTGTCACACACGCTTGGTTCGCGCAGAAACGAGCAGTTTCACACAAAACAGAAAGGGATGACTGATCCCAACCGCTTATACTGAGGAATATGTAGTAAGAGTGGTTGTAAGGCAGCCGTTAAAGTCAAACCTTCTTTCTCTGCCTTTTCACGACTAACAGTTTACTATCCAAACCGGTCAACACTCTGTTTCGGGGATCTGGAACAGCTAACTGAGACGGCGTGAGCCTGTGTTCAAACTTGCCACCGCACCACCCCATTTGTTTGACATTCGTTGTGGGAACACAGTCCAACTAACGCTTATCGTGTCCGACCTGGCCCCGAATTGGTCCAGGGCAGTGGCCTGATCTAGGGGTCACGTAAAAAAGCACGAACGCTTCTACATTACATAATTAATAACCAAAGGAAAAGTTGATCCTGATTGTCCATTACGTGATCATACCAGTCTGAAAAATAACCAAACAACTATCGCAGCCTACCTGCTTCTGTATCCGTTTAGGGTCATGTTGCAATAACCTAAACACGCACTGCATATTTCCACAGTTCGGTATAATTGTTTTCGTGAAAAGAAACGCGAGTAAAGAAAGAGTAGGAGAAGAAATTAATTCAAACATAATTTCTCCCAAGATATTACTTAAATCACCCTCTAAACAAGAGATTATAAAAGGAACCATCCGGAATCCCAGGGGAAAATATTAGTATGTTTACAGTTAGGGTGGTGTGTAGAATTATGGTAACGGTTGGCTCTTAAGTAAGTGAGGGTTAGGTTAAGGGTTAGAGTTGGAGTAAGAGTTAAATATAGGGTTAGGGTTAAGCGTATAGATACGATTAAGATAAGGACTGTGGGTTAGGTTGATGTTAGGAAATATGTTTTCTTCCTACACTTATGCACAGAGCCACCTTTATTAGTTCGGTGGGGCTTTCCTTCTCTCGTCTTTTTATAGAAACGATTATATAAATAATTCTTCTTCATTCCTCTTGTTTATCGTAGTCCGGGAACTGAAAGATGATTGGAACCGAAGAGAGAGGCATTTTTTATGGCGATGGACTCTCAGCCATCAATAGCCAGGGAGGAATTTAAGAGACTAAAGATCGGAAAATTCCTTTGAATTCACACCTAACTCCGAACTATTGTTGATTGTCTCACGCGCATTCATCATCACAAGTCTCGGGAGGGAGCAATGATTTGCGAGTTGACCTTAACACTTCAAACTTCAAGTTTTGTTTTGATACAAAAATGAAGATACGCAACGCAATAGCTTACAGTCCTATCCTCAGTTTTTTTCGTGGATTCAAAGAAAATGAGTTATGCACTGTTCGGCAAAATAATTTATCCTCCAAACTTAGTTGTTTGGTCTGGAACTCCTCAAAGGGGAGAAAGTCAAGTGGCATACCATTGGGTGGATGCTTTTTAGAGAACTGATTTAGTGAAAAGTTGACTGTTGAATTCAGAGAGTACATCACGTCATCACGTCAACCAACAACGTCGATTAAACGTTCTAATGAAGAAAAGTAACCCATATTTCAATTGAAGACACTTGTCACCAGCCTTGCAGTTCGTGATTGACTCCGAGCTACGGGTGAATTGAATTGAAGTCATTACTTCATTTTTCCAGGTCTTTTAGTCTCCACTATGCCAACGTTCAAAAGAGTTTTGAAGTCAGAGATGGAAATCAGGGTTATGGCTTAGAACTGCAGCTTTCTGCATAGGACACTGTAAGTTCTTAAAAACCACCCTCTTATTATACGGCGAATGGTGAACGGAATCGTTCCTGCAGCTACCTCTTCAGTACGACTGCTCTCCGTCATTTTGTTTTCAAAATAAATGCAAAAGAAGCAGTCCGTTCTTTAAAGCCGAAGTGAATTCGCCTGTATAAAATTTACAATGTATTGCCTCTCAGGAGGACATTAAGGCACCATTGAAGTGTGAGCCCGTTGGAGCTGACAGTTACACTCGACAATGTGCCCTACTGAGTGAGCGCAGCAGCGGCGAATTGCATGTGAACTTGTTTTTAAAGAAGCCAAATTCTGCAGCATCTACCGCACTCTTTCTTCTCTCACCGATCAGGCTCCGATGACAAAATAATGTCAAGAGGACTGGCGGTAGGGCCGTCAGTAAAACCATGGCCAGACAAAAGTCGTTGCCACTTCTGGCCCCATGTACCCGATCTGTCCTCATTAACAAATTATGACATCCTGAGCCTTCTATATTTTATTTATTTTAATAGGATATGGATTCTAAGTTTTTCAAATGCTGAACTAGTCATAATTAAGGAAAAGAAAAGCAAAACAGTGTTAAGATCGCTGAGTAAATTTTCAATCAAAAATATGATTGTCAGCCCAAAACGTTTACTGGCTTTACCGTGAAAAAACGGTTTTCGATTTTAAAACGTTTCCTACATCAAGTTTGTAAATTTACTTGTCATACAGCATAATCTCAAGCTATTTCAGTCACGGCAGAATGCAGACTTTCGAAGAAATGTCTTTTTGGCCATCTGCAAAAACAACAGTCCGTAAAAAATATTTCTTAGTAAGCGTGAATTTTTCACATGTATTTACGATTTCCTCATAGAAAACATGCAAAAAAATTATTCTTTCTGGCACCCATTTATGAAATTATCTCTCCTTCAAATGTTTACTTGAATAAAGGAACTTATTTCCAAAAAAACTTTGGACTGGACCCGCTTTTATACTTGCGCTCAGGGTTTCCAAACTATAGGATGGATTCCTACCAGCTAATGAAAATCACATATTTTTCTACGCTATAGGGAAGAAGTCATGTAGTGCTCAGAAATTTGGCCACGGTGGTAACCCATGTTGTAGGCCTTTAAATTCTCATTTATAAATAGACCGATACGATGCTTTATGACTGTAGGTTTCACTGTCTTCAAAATTCTTATAATTACAAGCTTTTTTAAACCGAAAGATACCCTTACTTTGGGTAACAACTTTGGAGAAGAGTGTTACGGAGGATTAAAACTGTGTAGTCATGGGCTAAAGCGAAGCGATGATGAAATCGCACGCGGCAGAGTTGACCAAACCGGCTGCGAAAATGCACACGTTAACTAAGGTAGCCAATCAGCGTGGGCCGCAGCTTCGTGTCTTGCTCATGCCTGTGGCCGGTCGAACATTCGAGGCTTTCCTGTGAGGGGTTTCTCGCTCACGTAACGGACACTCAACGACAGGCCCGCCATAGGACAGAAGCTTCTAAAATGTCCTTCAGGATTGGCGTGCAATACGCCGGAATTTTTCCAGAACGATCAGGATCCGAAGTAGATAAGGCGAGGTTGGCAGAAGGAAAAACCCCCGCGTCTGTAGGCTGGTGATAAAGTGTTTGTTTATGGAAACTGTTTTTTTCTGTTATTCTGCCTAACCGTCGGGCTATAGCAAGGCGACAATTCGCTACTAAATGCTGACGATAAAAAATCCTATTTCTGGTAAATATATTTGAGCTAGCCAATATTATCGAAATTGAATGCGAAAAGATCCTACTTATTACGTAGTCACTTTTGCGGACAGTAGCTTTTACATTCGGTTTGAAGGTAGCTCGTTCGAAAGCCGTCAACCTGGCCTGTTTAACATATCTTCGGATTATGCTGCATTATAATTAGTATTCCAACAATACTTAAGGAATATTTTTGAATCAGATTCGCATTTCCGAATTTTTGGTTAACATTTCATTATATGGCAGTTTAACTCTATATGCATATAATGTTACCTTGTATTAATTCACCTTACCTTAAAATTTCGCATTGCAACAACGACTCATCTTATCAAAATTGCAGCTACAACACATCGGTCATATTATTCGGTGGTAGCTAATGTTCAAAATATTGCAGCAAATCCAATGGAACATCGATCGAAATTCCGTGATAAGGTCCCACCAATCTACCCCAAGCCACTGAGTCAAAGTCTACTAGCAGCAGCAGAAGCGACTGCCATTAGGCTGAAGAAGCCGATCTTGTGCGTACAAAATAACCTCGTCCAAGCTCCACGCTTAGCTTGGCCAATGGCTGCATTCCTGTATGCATTCCCCCGGGCCATCTCTGTCCTCTCCATTTCCCTCGAACGGCTCTACCAAACACTCACTGCCGCCTATCATACTATGTCTTATCATCCTCCCCTATGCACACCTCTCAGACAACCCACACAAATGGACAAAATTTATAGATTTCATGTTTAAATGTTCTACTACGTTCCAACGTTTCCCTATAACTGTACTTGCCTGAAGCGAAGTTATCGAAAGCAGCACGTATCCTCGCCAAGTCGTCTTTTGAATCTTCCAAATGGAACAAATTGTTCTAGAGCATCTAATATTTTGCCAACTACGAACATTATCCCAAGTTGCTTCCTACAGGTTTCCGGGTACGCTTTTCAATAAGCATAGTTTCAACCCTCTGTGCGAATTTCACAATAAAATGTTTTTGGCAACTCCAACTTTCCTTTATTAGGGCCCTAGAGACTACTTTGTTGTACGTCCCATTTATAAAATGCGGTTGCCTTTATGCAGGCAAAAAACTAAATAAATATATACACTGTCTAATTACTGACACTTTTTTTAACTTTCCTCATTATGTTTCATAGAAAGATGCGTACACGATACAGCATACTGGCAGCAGAGATACTAGCTAAAAGCCCAGCTTTGTGTTTGCCGCTGGATGGCACAGCTGTGAGGGCTTCGGTTCATCGGTTGGTCAGTCAGTGCAAATATTCATACCAACATGTCGTCGGTACCCAATGATTGTAGAATATACTGATTTAATCAAGGTTAGAGATTTATTTCTAAAAAAGATACTTATATAAAGTGAGTATGCTACAGTGCAGAACTTGTTTATGAATTTGGGAGTTTATATTAATGTCTACTTAATTTTGATACGTGGGGCTTTTTTCGCATACGTTTGAGGTTCGTTTAATTTTTTGCAAGAGATAAAGTTCAGGAAAACTTCTCTTATGAAATCTAGTGTATAAGATTTAAAACAGTTCAGTTCTTAATATATTCGTGAAAGGCATGTATCATTTTGCTCGTTCTTAACATTTTCAAATTAGCCAGTTATCTGCATGTTGACGGGAAAAGGATCTGGGTAACACAAAATATGTATGGTAAAAATGACATTCTTAATTGGCAAAGCTGTATTGCTTTGGCTGTGACTAAATCTGTGAAAATAAGAACCTTCGTTCGACTGGGTTCCTTATAGTATGCGCAACTCTTTCAAGTTGCTAGGTGTAAGTTGTCTGATAGGTACTAAGAGCGTTATTTGGCTTCTAAATTCCCTTCACAAAAAGTATTTATTTTAGATGAGTGGAAAAAGATGGTGATTTCTTTCAGAAGATTCTGCAAAGGCGATTTCGGGTGTTTATAACTACTGCAATTCCAAGGAAGGGGATTACTAAGATCTTAAATTCTATCCAGGGATGCTCACCGATGGCCTAAGATTTTCAGACCACAATATTTGCAGGTACGAAAAACGAAAATACGGGTTTGATAGGTAACTTCCACTGGTCATTTGCTGCTGCTATGCCAATATTTTAGAAATATCAGCTGATAAGTTTGGTTACCCTAGTTAGCTTGTTCAGCCATCAAAAACCAGTGTATCATAACGACTTCTTTTTAAACAGCTCGCGATGGTAGGTTTATCACGCTCACTAATAGCGGATGTTGCAAAGTACACAGAACCTGTCAATATAAGATTGTTTTTATTTCGCAGTGTTACAGCTGAATGAGCAGAACTTTCAGGGATGTCAAGCATGCCACTGTACGTGACTCAACTTGACTTGATGGTTCAACGCGTATTAAAGTATCTCAAAGAATTTTTAAAATATATGAATCGTGTGCGTCAGAATTGAAGTTATGCTTTTAAGACAAACAGAAGGTATTGGTAGGTTATGTCTCAAGGTTCTTATCTACCTTCGCACGACGAGCATGGCTAAAGTGTTAAGTCTCATATATCACTTAGTCTGTTTCCACTTGAAAAAGGATCAGTTTTTGGCAACGAATTATGTTAACCAGTTTACCAGTAAGGTAAACTTCTATTATTGTGCTGTCCAGTCTAAGGTCTCGTGTAATGTAGACAAAACTCATTGGCCGATCGCTTCAGAAGCTACCTAAGATTCGTACGAATCACAATAACGGTGACCAAAAATTTGGCTCAAAATATCTGCAATGTTCGAAAACTAGAATCTACATTCGACACTGTAAGATAGTACAATTCCTCGTGTACTAGAAACGGACAACGTTTGCCTTCATTTTTCCACCATCCAGCTGCTTTTGAGTAGTTCAACTTAGTCTGTATTATACCAAAGTTCTGGAGCATGTCAGTCTGCTTGGAGAAAGGATTAAAACCTCAATATCCGTATCGGTAATATTTCATAAGTTTATATGTGTTTTTGGCAAATGGGCATTTATAGCTTCAGGTGTGGTTTTGTACCAACTTGTCTCTTTTAGAATTTGGCCATTTGTCAAGAAGTTGAGATTATAAAGGCAGCTTTTGCAAGTGATAACCCCTACAGTTAGTTCGTAATACTATTTTCCTGCTCCGTAATATTTACTTTTAAAGACCTTTTTGGTGGATGGCCAGTAAATACAATATAGGCAAACTAATCAGCCTGCCGTAATGGATTCATTTTAAGAAGATAACCATTAATGCGCAGTTCTTCAGTTGTACGTGCGATTGCTGAGGTTGAGTGGAATGCGTAGAATAAACTAAAGGACGCTTCGGGAGGTGGGGAAAAATTTTGGCGTCCCTTTACTCGTAGACATAATTATGGATTTTAGGAAAGGGATTTCGACTTATATTGGAAGGATATGATAAAAGCTGTGAAGTTTTGATGAGTTTGCATTTTGGCTGGAATGCGAAAAGTCGATTCGCTCATTTTCTGCCCACGTAACTATCTCCTATGGACACTTGCAGAATGGTTGATTCCTCAAATTTAAACTTGTCGAGGCTTCAGAAATTAATCTACAGAATTCAACTTCACCTGTCAGCCGTGATTTGGGGGCGAAGTAAGGCAAACCTCTCAACGAAAATGACAACAAGTTTTATATGGTTAGTGAGGTTGTGCGATTTATATCGAAGTGAGAATTGCCTTGCTTTTAGTTGACGCATGTAATTCAAGCGTACAATAAATCGTTAGATAGTTTACAGTGTAAGACTAACAATCCCGTAAAGGAAACAATTGAGAGGTCTTTGTGCATTTACATTGTTACTCTTCAAAATGCCCCACCTTTCAAGAATAAATCTGTAAGACACAAGAATATAAACTTCCCGTAATACATTTGGCCGTTCGTTAAATTCTAGGGAAAATATGGTTAGAGTTAATTTAAGGGTTATAATTGGCATTAGCAATGAGCTAGATCAAAGGTAAAAATTAGGGCTTTAGTTTACGTTGCAGCTAAAGCTAGACTGAGGATAAGGTAAAAATATAAGGTTATGTCTAGAACAAGTTTTAATGTCTTAGCTGGGGTTAAGAGCTGAAATACCTACCTCTGTTACTGAGGTCGTTCTTATTTCACATCTTTCCGATTAAATGAAGTTATCCTGGCTGTATTAAAAAGGAGAACAAAAGAAATCGCGAACACTGACACTATTCTTACTATATATATTGGTTGTGAATAGTAAATGAAAAAATCGAGAGTAAAAAGTTTACGAAATTGTTGCATCGGTTGAGTAGCAATCCGAAAGGTTTTAGAGTAGGAGTCATTAAGTTGGCTGTAGTTACAAGCCTAAAACCCCGAAAAAAGTTATTATTTTACGATGCAAAAAGATAAAAATGAAAACCTCGTTCATTAATAAAGAGGGGACACGCAATACCGAACAGCAGAGAACTCGCAAAGATCGCATTTATTGAAGATGGCGTGAATTTTCAAAATTCAGGATGGATTGAGAAAAAACGAGAGATTTTGAATAGGTATTTCAAGTTAACCTTTCTATTGTTTACTCAAAGGGCATGTTTTTCAATCCAATTAAATATAATACTTAAAGGTGTTAAACGATTTCAGGCAACCGGTAGGAAGAAAATGAGGAATGACGTTGTCTAGGAATTAACTAACAACATTTCGACATTCGGAATAATCTACATTTTTCCTTACTTTTTAATTTTTACCGAATGCGGCTGGAAATAAGGGGACTAATTGTGTTTCTCAGGTAAATAATGCGGTGAATTTAACAGGAAGTAATGGATCTTGCACACGTGCTTAGTATCACCAAATATTACAAGATAATGCGAACAGCTCAATGTATATATGGTGATATGCGCGTTTGCTAATTTGCACAAACATACCATCTAGCATTTTGGTCAACAGTGTATATAGGATGTGCAATTCTGGGCATTCGACTACACTTAGCTGAGTATGTTTCTGAAGATAGACTTGAGTGAGGATCGGAAATTTCAGGGTAATAAAGCTATTGTACCAGCGTTCATGTGTTCTTATTTGTAATAAGTAAGCACTCGAGTAGTCTAATATTTCTAACTTACGATTTTATCAACTAGAACCTTTAATTTTTTCAGTTAAAATTGCAGGGTCTTTGACGTACTGGCGTACAAGGGATATCGCAGGTTGAAGGCGAATTATTCTTGATGGGAACAAAGGGCTGAACTTGCAAATAAATAGCCCCTCGTGTATGAAAGGTATCATTGTGCTAAATTCCAGGGTGATGCATGTTCCCGTGTCCTCATCTAACCTTTACTGTAACTCTCGTTTCGAATTTAACGCAAGCTCACCTGTATTACAAGAGACACCCATTCCCGTATCCTACCATGATAAGGTCAGGGCAGTTTGGGGAAACAAGTGTCAACAACATTAATGACAACTTATAGTCCTTTCGACGTGTGCATTGCAGGCGAAATAAGGTAAAGAAAGCAGGCCGGACGTCTCAATGAAAATTTTTCAATTTGAATTTTGCGAAAATGATTTTGGAAAGCGATTAAATAACTCCATTTGACTGGGGAAACACTATCCTCAGGAGAATGATTCATGCAAAAAGCAAGTTATAATACTAACTAGTTGTACACGTACGTCAAGAATAATTTAAGAATAAAAAGCTAGGCTTTTTGTAAAAACCCAATTTTTTTGGGGTATTTGGAAAAGGAAGATTTAACACCTACAGGTTTCGTTCGTTTCTAAGGGATTTCTTGGCCCATTGAAGCCAAATTAAGCGTTACACTTGACATCTGATCCAGCAACCAAGTAATATTTTCCTCTTTTACTTAATCGTTGTGTAATAAATCAAAACATATTCCCAGTTGTTCAATGATCTTAAACAGGCGAATTCAAAATGAACAGGCAACTTTTGTAATGGTCTAACCTATAGTATATTTTTAATGATAACTCTTCATCCTGTCTGCTGTAAAAGGCCGACTTCATGAGCCTTCTTGCACTGTTCGCAGAACCATTTTACTTTTCTGATTTAAACTAAGGTCTGAAAAATGTATATCCACCCTGATTTACGAAACGTAAATAATAAACTCCCTAAGGAGGAATATGGTTCGAAAATGTCCGTTTTTAATGACCAGCTAATGACGGTGTGGTTATTTTCAGAAGTTTCGCTACGGAAACCTTTTAAGATGACTTATATGACCTCCTAAACTGGGTATGATAAGAGGAAACGCTCGCAATTAAGGTATTTCGGCGCCAAACGCCAGGGCAAATGGTTAGTTTTATCGTTATGGTTAGCCTTATGGTAAGTGTAAAGGTTAAGTCTAGGGTTAAGATTAAGATTAAAGCTAAGGTCCAGGTGTACGTTAGGGCTATTGTTGGGGTGGCACTTTCCTGAAATTGTGCGGAGGACCACCTTTATTACTCGAGCAGTACGTTCCTATTTCTGCATCGTGCTTAGGAGGCCATGTTAGTAATTTTTACCGAAAAATACATAGGTAGCCGTACAATAAAGGCTGCGTCTAGGCTGTTTAATTTTACTATCCACAATGTCGTCAGAAAATGTTAAACATGGCCACTCCATAAAAAATTGGTGTACTAGTGCAAGCAAGTACACTGGGAAAACGCACATAAACTGTATAAAACTACGTTTTCAAGAGACTGCGCGCAAAGTCTACAGAACACAACTGATTGTATTAAATGAATGGGCACTCCACCGATCTTTAGAACTTTTTCAGTTGCACTCATTGAAATAGATTTTGTTTGAATTTTAGATCATGAAAAAGGTTGACCCTACCCATCTCTAACGTTTAGATAAAGTTCGGGATTGATCCTGATTAAAGATGTCTCCATGACTTTACCTAAACCGTTTTCATTAATTTCTCACTAAATCCCCCACGCACACGTATCCATTGGTCATACTGGTAGACTCTGGAGAACCGATATTAACCACCACAAGCTGGTCATTTGACATCATGACACCTCGTCTTTCACTTTTGCGCATTTATCAGAGAAAATTTTTACTGTTAAGGTCGTTACAATTGGAACCTTTTCATAGCACGGGTACAAGGTTAAAGCCCGAACACGTGTTTCACTGGTATTCTGGCGCTGTTTAACTTTCAGTCTCCGACTATAAACCTTCAAATAGACATATTGACTTCATGTTAGCGATTGATTATTGAGGAAATTAAAAAGCAGCAACATATCCTATGTCAATTGATTTTATAATAACATAATTTCCACGAGAATCACACAACAGCAGGGAGAATTTCTCGAATTTCAGTACTCTGAACTAGGCCGCTTAAACCATATTTTTGACGAATGGAGGCTAATGTCCGCATTCCAGGTGTGTGTATACGTGGAGAAGAAGAAGAAGGTTTTTTGTTCACCGGAAGCATGGCTTTATTCGTCTGAGATATGGAAATCTTATTGGAGTCCATCGTCAGAGATAAAACAGCAATATAAACGAGTATTATTTATAGAGGGGGCAGGGGCTCATCAGATCTGGCGCTGGCATACAGGGCCTTGTGTAGTCACCTCTGGACTAGCGCCATTGGGATCTAACGGTCACGAGTTTAACTTCGCAGCCACGAATATCATCACCCACGCCAGATTCAAGACAAGCCGATAATTTATTGAAGCCTGGGCCTCCGATGAGAACTCGGTCAATCGATCTATCGATCTAGTTCCGGCATAGAGGGCACCGTGTAGTCAACTCCGGATTGGCGCCACTGGTGTCTGATTAGCCCCTGCCCCCAACCCATAAACGTTAGTCATTTATGTGGCTATTTTATCTCTGACGATGGACTCCAGTATAAGTTCCAAAGCTCAGACGAATAAAGCTATGATTCCGGTGAACGAACAACCTTCTTCTTCTTCAGCATCATTTTGGCTTGAGCCATCACCACTAGTGTCTATTTGCAGGACTCACTGCTCCTCTGCGTCCCTCCTAAGTCAAAATTTGCCAATTAATTTTTGAAAATATAGAGTTTCATGAAACACCATTTTTCCTTCAACTCCATTCAACCACCAAAGTAATGTCGTGTCCGACCTTTTGATCTCTAAATTTGCACACAGCTTATGGAACCTCTAGTTCTATCACGAAAATCCCACAACTTGGTTCGTCTATCTGATTCCGGGTTGGTGGCATCAACATCTAAATTCGCGAGTGCAGTTTAAGCGTAGGGTATAGGAATAGGCGTTCCTCGGAATATAGGCAACCTTGCGCCATGTGCCAGTGAAATTAGAGCTAGGGTTTATGCGAGGGTTATAACCCGGGAATAGATAAAATTCCTGGAACTTAACCCAAGGGTTTTCATTCCGGTGTTTTACCAATTTTGATTTTGTGTAAAGCCTACTCTTTTCAACTCCTAAACTTAATTGCTGTGTCAGTTACTTTACAACCAATTATGTAAAAGGTTTATTAAACGTACATGTGACTTTTGTGAAATTCCATGATTCGATGCAGGCGATCATCATTTGGCTCGTGGAGGAGTCTCAAAGGCCGCAAGTAGCTGATATCATGATATTCTTCTTTTATAAAGTCCCCTATTTCAGCTGCAAGAGACATGAGCAAAGAGAAGAGATACAGTAATTGTGCGCTAGCTGCCTAAGTTGAATCTTCATCTGAATGTTGAGAACTGAATGTTGCGCATATTGGAAGGATGCTTGGTGTCACATTCAGGGGCTGGAAAATCCTACATATTTGACGTTACACAAAGTTATTGAAGTTGGCATGACAGCTTTACTGCTGGTTAAAAGCACATTCACAGGTTTCACTGATTGTTTGTGCCGTTGTGCGACTGACCTGTCAAAGCTTCAGTCAACCAGTTAATCTCCCGCTACGCCTAATAATTTTCTCAAAACTCAACATGCGAACCTATAATAAAGTGTTTTGTATTAACTTTTCTGCATCCAGCTGCTACCCGTGCCGGCAGCAGGGCGAATCAATCAACACTTTTATATTGCGAACTGCCCGTTGAAAGCTCGTGAATATTATGCGATTCATTCCTTTAATTGCACTGATTTCGTTCCAAAACTACCTATCAAGTTTTGGAGCGATCATGAATATATACTGCAATTTGGCGCATTAATGTCAGAGGGAAGTTAAAAAGCTTAAAATCAGCGAACATTTCGACTATTTAAGATAGTTTTCTCGTAAATTCGGTGACAGTCCTGAAAACGGACTGATTTTAACCATAATTTTAAAAGATGCAATCAGTAATAAGAACGCATCGAAATTAAAAATCTAGTTTAGCAGCCAGCCGCATCAATGTTAATAATAACAGGAGAGGTCCCTCTTTTTTCAGTAATAAATGTCGGTAAGGTTGCCTCGTAGGGCCGCCTAAACAAGGCAATGGAATAGAAACCACCCACAATACATGTGGCTTTGCGTCAACTTCCTTGGCAATTATGTTAAGGATTAAGGTGAGAGTCAGGGTCAAATTAAGGGTGGGATTTAACTTTGAGATTAAGGACAGAGTTACGGTTATGGTTACGATTGGGCTAAGGGTTAATATTTTAATCGCGTTTACCGTAGGTTGAGGTTATGTATAGGGCTAGAGTAATAATAAAGGTAAGAGTTTAGTTTCAGGTAAGGGTAAGTGTTAAGGTTAAGACACTGGTATATGAACACTTCGTGAGCCTTATCGTAAGGCAACCTATTTTAGGCAGGTAGGGTGGTTTCTATTTCCTTGTCCTGCGTAGGCGGTCATACATGGCATCCCTACCAAAATATCTTTCCTGCATTTTAATTCTAAATGGAACAACGCTGCTAATTTCTTAGAAACCCGTCTTTAATATTTAAAACGCAAATATTTCAGGGCCTAGTGAAAAGAGGGACAAGTAGTACCTGCTACTTGACATCTTCGACCTGTAGTCAAAAAATGTTTAGCACACAAATGATTCCCATTCGGGTCCATAGTTACCGTGTAATAATTAAAAAGATAAAATGATCCGACTACCTTAAGAAATAGAACGTGTTTGCTTAACCAATCATAAGTTAATGAGTCATTTTCTATAAACTGGAACCTTAACGACATTTCAATTTATTCAAAGGACAAATTAAGGGTATTCACCGATCCTGCTAACTACAGGTTATCTACCTGGCTGCTCTAACTGAGCATGCAACCTCTGAGAAGGGGCGGTGTTTATTGCAAATCTAAGCTATATTTAATGCTAAAAAGCAAACTTCGTAAGAAAGTGATTTTTTGCTTTACCCTGAACGATGTAGGAGGCTAAGAGAGCAGAGGTATTCTCACTGCAGATCAGGACCCCAGTCACCAAGTCGCGTTTAATTTGTAACGCAAACAGGTAGCTGAAAGAAAAACATAGGGTGTTTTAAATAAAAAGGAGTAAACGTTCGAAGGAGAAAGCAGGAACCCGCAGTTAAAAGAGCGATGTATTTAGAAAACTCCAAGTTCACTAAAGGCTCGGGCTTTCGTTCATGCGTGAAAGAGCTATTCGGGATCCATATCCAAAATAGCATTATACAAATGGTAAAATCTGGTAATAGAAACCTTCTCCCCCATCCCCAGTAACACAGGTGGGCCTGCAAAACATTTCAGGAAGGTTCCATATTCTCGTGTTTTAATCCTAAACATAATACGTACCATTATCTTATCCTTAAAACTAACCAAAACGCTACACGTAACCTATGCCTTGAGCCTAATCCTACCTGAGCACCAACCCTGACCTAAACGCTAACCCTGCGCCTCTTCATACAAATTTAAGACTTTTTTCGTTTTGCTTTGCGTGCGCAACGCAAAAAAGTAAAATATTTTAGCACTTTACTTATTGAAAGTTTTGGGTACCACGCCCCTGAATTTCTTACTGATTAAGCAGACACATGATGGATAAAGCCAGAAGCAGATAGAAAACGATTTATAACGACAATATTTCAATAAATGAATACAAAGGACGCTGCAAAAATGGTTTTCTGGTGTATAAAGCCTAAGAGATGCTGTTCCGTAAAACCCAAGGCAGTTAATCTGACCAGAATATTGTTGTAGTGGCCATGTTAAGACATTTAGAGTACGGTCGGAATGGTGGTATGCAATAAGGAATTTAAAGCTTATTTTATCAATTTACTGAATTTTACTGTTGAGCATTTGTTCTACTTGCGAATATTTTCTCAGTTATTTTCGCTTAATGATTGTTTCGTACATTCTTTTAGCAAAATAAACATCTTATCGTTGTCCAAAGAAGCCAGTTGTGCAGAATATCGATTATTTTCCCGGTTCAGATGATAACCAAAGGAAAGTAAGGATCATTGAAAGTGTGCCAATTGGTCAGTTACAGGCATCAAGGGCAAGAAAACCAAGCTAAAATTTTAAGAGGGCAGTTAACAGCCTTCAGCTGAAACTACTTCTAAAAATGTCAAAAAGCCACAAAGAAGCATTGAGATCAGGTAACCGAATTCGGAAGCATCGAGCAATTTATCTATTTTCGGAACATTTTCAATTACTGCTGTTCACAGCAGATTCAATGGCTAGGAATATGGTAAAAGCTTAAGATGGAGGATTTAGCTTATTGTTAAGAATTTGCCTTTTAAGGCGAATCTATTAAGTACGAAAGATACATAGGTTACATTTTGTTTACCGTGTATACTCTTCTTCCAGTAAGTTCGGATGAGGGGTATAAAACTTGACACAGAAGCGGAAAACAAAGTCCTTTCCATGAGTTATTTGCCGAATAAGGGGTCGCGTGTGATCAAGCCAACACTAAAAATGAAAACATAATTATAAATGGTATCCTATTTGCGAATGACAAAGCGTGAATTTTTGAATACTCCTGACAAACTTCTTAAATATTAATGTTTTTTGATGGAAGAAAGATCACCCTATTTTATTAAATTTGAATTTTAACGGTACTATCCACATAAATATCCAGAGTTTCCTAGAATTATTTTAGAGGCCTTCTTTGCTTACACATAAAGTTTGTGGAGAACGCTTGTCAAACAGGTAAATACAACGAAGCATGCAAATTAATTTAAACTGTCTAGAAATACAATATTGAACAGTATTCATCTTTTAGATCCCCAAAAATGGAAATTGTGCTTTGCAAGGAACCTAATTGTATGGTTTGAATTTAAGGACTACTAAAATCAAGCATTCAATCATGATCCAGTTTCCTCCGTCAGTTGTCCGTAGTGATATCCCTAATGATCAGACGCTTAACTGTTCCCCGTAATTATAATGAAACCGCCTTGGAAACCCTAAAATTATAATGGCAATGTCACTATTGAGAAAACTTACGCTTAGCAAACGATTTGGGAGGTCCTCAGGTTTATAAACATTGAGCATTTCAATAAGGAACCTGTCGTTGCGTGTACAGCATGAACGCTTTCCAGATAAATCAGGAAAATCTTTAGTAGCAAGTTACTCATAAAATTGGTTTTTTGAATAGTTTTTTTTGTTTTTGGTTATACTATTTATATACTATTTATATTTATTTTGGTTATACTATCTATCAGACCAAAACACAAAAACATGACACTAATAAAACCAAAGGTGTTAACTATAGGTTAGTTGTCACTCGCTCAGTCAAACTTCGCGACGTTAATTTTCAAACCATTGTAGGGTGTTGGGTGATATCGAGTGAACTGTCAGTTATAGATCCGAATTTTTTGTTCCTAAAATACGCATCAACTGTTTGCATACTAATGTTGAAACTTTGAATTTTGTTGAACAACGCAGAAAGACACATTTGTTAAATGCTACTGAAGTAGTTCCCATTAATTCCTGTAAATTCGTAGTGAGTGATAATCGAAATGAGCTGTTATGCCAGTTATATAACCATCAAGTCAAACTTTCTTACTTGAAGTTTATGAAGACTCATAAAAACATCGTTCACATGTTAGGTAACAACCTCAGCAACTCTGACCTCTGTTTTATGCATCATTTACGTTTTCTTTCGTTTTTTTGTATTTTTGGTTAGAATAAATTGTTCTGAAAGGTGACACACATTTATTTAATTTATTTTGGCCTTTACTACTAGAAAAAGAGTTAGAGTAAATCAGTTTTTTATCGTTTCCGTTGCCAATAATAGTAGAAAGTTTGCCAAATGCAGATCGTATTTCCTTCGTTTCCATATCATCCTGATATCTTTACCGAATATTCATATTATTCACTTTTATTCAGTGGTTCGCATAGAATCTGTAAAGTGCGCCGGTATGAAAATGCCCCAATAAGTGACATTGTGCAGCCCAAACTTTACAAAATTATATAATTCCCAAGTGAATAGAAAGTGGTGACTTTATAATGTCGTCTGCTTTCATTTATTGACACATGAGAAATAAAAATACTATTTAACGTGGGTGACTTTCTTTTTTACTTCGGCGTCCCAAAATGCGAAAAGTGAGATAAATATATTTGAAAAAAGCTGCCTTATATGATATTATATCAGTTTAATTTAAATCAAAACCCAAATAAATATTTCGCCTAATCATGCCAAATTTTATCCCACAGGAACTTAAAAGAACTCGACAGGCCTGAATGCAAGTCAATTAAGTAGATACAATTATAATTATGGTATAATATATCAATTTTTAGTGCACTGTATTTATGAATATCCCAAGTTCGAAAGACATTTGCAGATATCAATAAATAAAAGCACCGTTCAAGATTTCTTACCCGAATTCCATCTTCGTTTACAAACTCAAGATCAAAATAGTCGGATTCCAAGATATTGAACCGTCTAATGACCTGCACATACAAGTCCGCGCCACTGGCATTGTGCTAAAATCATTCGAAAGAATTTTAGAAACGTAAAAATGCGTAAAATATGGAAAATAGCGTGTTTTCATACTGTTTTGCAATATAAAATGCCTACTTGGCTTCAGTTATTTAACAAGATACTGTCTTTTTATATGAGGTTCACAGATTTTTAATTCTGTTTTTTAAGGTGCGGGTAGAATATAAATATTCCATAGCCCAAGCTACTTTGTTTTGCAAGGGACACTTTTGTTCTTCCAAGTTGTATAAGTACCTATGTTTCTACGAACATTAATCCATAAAAAATAAGATCAAGTAGTTTTAAAGTAATTAACTATAATCTTAACAGAAGCATGGAAAACATACCATGGCATATTTTCTAGACTGTAATGGTTGTTTGTCTTCATATTATAATGATGCATTAAGTCTCGACAAAAACATGTGAATATGGTAGGTAGGCGCTTGGTTACAGGACGCGTTCATCTCGTTGTGCTTTGGGGCTCGAAAATGAGACACAAAGCCTAATGGGATGAGTGAGTTCTATAACCGATCAGTGGGCGCCCACCTACCATTGGTAATATGCACGATCGAAACTGGCAAGACAACGAGCCCGTGGCTTAATTGTTAAGGGCGTTGGACATCTGATAAATAAGTAATGGCTTCAAGCCTCAGGTAAAGCACCATCTGCAGTTGGGTATGGCTGGCTGCGGATGGCTTTTAAGCCAGAAATTTCCCTTTCAGTCTCCTTTGTCTTTGTTCGTTATGTCACTCTACATGTGAACATATTTAGATACAGATGTCTCGTTTAAATATGCAACATATTATTTAAAAACTCTGGGCTATTTTGTTGCTATATGCATAGAAGTTTCAAAAAAGTTCTAAGATTGCATTTGCAAGTGACCGCGATAACTCGACCATGCTTCCAGAGTAACGAAATAATGCTCGGCAGAAAACTCATATGCACAAATGAAAAAATAGGCTCTTCGTTATTATCTTTAAATGTTATATTAAAAAGAAAAAATGCATATTCTATCTTTTACATATTTATCCCATCAGCAGTTGTATGGGTTCTCCTGCTTTTTTTAATATAGGCTCCATCAGTCGAATGTAATTGTGTCTTCTGGTTTGCCCCTGAATAGCAAACGTCACGCATGGATAATCGAATATATGAGTTACTTTACTTATATTATAGACATGTGTTAAAACTCTTTAATTCAACTTTATTTGGCTTTCTAGTTTTAGTCAATCGAAACGTTATCTTCAAAGAAACCCTAACCAAAGTTAAACCCAACACCGATATTTTTATGCAAATATTGACTACTTTTTCAATAAACAATAATAACGTACGGTCATCATGATTGCTTGTAGACTAGGTACACGCTGTCACAAATTATACTGCAGGGAAGTATTTTTAAATCCAAAGGGACAATTTCGCTAAATTATATAACATTCAATAAAATCATCCTTAAAAATCTAGACAGGAACTGCTTCAATTTTTATCAAGTACTGACATCCGTTGCGTTTTATTGCGCCGGGTTTAAGTGTTTTTGTTTTAGGTTAAGTCAGGTATTTAAGGGAAAATAGTAAACTAGGTGATAGGGTTAACCTTCTATTTTGTTTAGATACCGCAAATTTCAAGACAATTTCAAAAAACCCGAATCAAATGAGCCACATGACATTCGACTCCTTAACAAAAATGTTTATGTTATTCAGAAAGCTGTGCCTCTAAGTGTGTCAAATATTATAATTCAGATTATCCATAATATTAATCTCATACGATTAAACTGAAGAAGTTAGGGTCCAAGAAAACGTTTTCCCATCCTGGCAGATATTATAATGTTATTTTGAAAAATGACAATAACGTACCTGTCATCTAAAGGTAATAGATAAATAGCAGTCCAAATTTAAAGCGATTTGGCAAGCCAAAAAGCTGAACATCTTTTCAAAAATGTGAATGGTTTCGACGTTCTACAATATACATTAACTAATATTACGTTCTTTTTAAAAAAACGTAAAATATCAAAATATATAAAATCAGCTAATTTGGTCTGTGTGTAATAATCCAAACGGTTAAAAAAATCAAAGGTGGATTTCAACATTAACAACACAATAAACGTACGGGAAGGTGGACGGTGTGGACGGTATCATCCAAGTGAACGATGCGCGTGTTTAAACTTTTCTGTTTTCTTTCACCGTCAGCATTTTCTGTGTTCTCTACCCAGTCAAGCGTACGGCTTTGGTTCATCTCATTCCAGTGCGGCTATAGGTGAAACGGCAAAATCATGAATATCAAACTGATCCTAAGGAAAACCGATTTAAAAATTATACATTATAAAGATGTAAACACAAACATTTTTCCAAAATCAAGAAGGACAATCTGGAACCTCATGATTGTGAGAATGATATATATATATATGATATATATATATATATATATATATATATATATATATATATATATATATATATATATATATATATATATATATATATATATATATATATATATATATATATATATATATTGGATTACAGGCAAACCAAGAAGTCATATAGGCAGCTAAAGAGTAAAATTTATGTCCATACCAGTAAACGCATATTTGCTGTTTCCAATGAAGCAAATTATAGTGGTCCATAGACAACTTATCAGAAGATCGACGAACGAGGTTATTATACGAATAAAATTGATCGTGTTTTAATTTACAAATACGTGCACAATGACAGATAACCCGTAAGAATTTTTTAATGACAGCCAGGGAGAAATTAATTTACGAAATTTATTATCGTTGCTTACATGCTAGTGTTAAAATGTCGATTTGTGAATATTTAAAAATATTCTTTGTT
This sequence comes from Schistocephalus solidus, assembly GCA_017591395.1. NCBI lineage: Eukaryota > Metazoa > Platyhelminthes > Cestoda > Diphyllobothriidea > Diphyllobothriidae > Schistocephalus > Schistocephalus solidus. The sequence goes on from WEDG01001471.1 coordinate 55,209, forward strand.
TAAAGACCAATACTCATACCTTAAAAATTTAAAATGACACTGGTTAGAAAGAACTCAACTGGAATTCCGTAGAAATACTTAACGAGAACACTGATGCTTTATTTAGTTAATTTCCTTACTGTATTTACGGAACGTCAAAGGTTAAGTTTCAAAACAACCGCATTTACTTGGCTGCAATGAAAGATTAATCTAGTGTAATATAACTATAGGATATAGAGATTATTTGTGAGAGGAAGAATTTTTTAACTTCTACAAATAATGCGTACCATTTCTTCTAAAGTACTTAAAGATTGTGTGGCAAAAAAATTGAGATTACAATGCATTAAAATTTGCAAAGCTTCAATTTTTCAACTAGGGATTTCAAAGGATAGGGATTTCAAAGGTGTAAGCCTATTTTCCTCAAATACGCTGAACTGAACTAAATTTACGATTATGATAGCTTTTCGCCCACTAAAGCCACTATCGACGATGGACGTTTTTCTCCCTAGCTGGCTTTTCTGGGTTAACTGGCTTTCGATTTAATTACTTTTTTAAACCAATACGTAGAAATTTCTTGATCTACTCTTGCACCAGATTTCCGACTTAGAGCTTCGGCGACAGGTGTGATATCTCTCTTTGATATGGAAGCAGGATATGACATGCCAATTTTGACCACAAGCAACAGTTCTGTGTACAGATATTTTCAAAGATCAATTGAAGGCAAGATTTACGTTAGATATCCTTATTCAAAGGACTAGTATGTATACAGTTCATGTTAGTGAGGTAAATTAACCTAAGTATCCGGACTTTAAAATGTATTGCTGCCTTTTATATTTACCACTTTTAAGAAAAAATGCATTTTTAGAGCGTCTGAATTTATAGGTGAACATTTTTGCGTTATATATAACCGCTGGTTGGTTTCTCTAAATGCACATTTCGTCGGTAATTATTTCTACATTGGATAAGCATGGTTTTCAGTCACTTTGTCCCTATAAAACTTTTATCCAGTTTAAAAGTTTTTAAAGTAAAAATAGCAGTTTTTGATGAGTTATAAAAAATCCCCTGCAGCGACCTTGTTCATTGTAAGTTCGCGTTTGTCTAAACTTTTTCTCTATGCGACGTAGCAGAAATAACGGATACATCAGTTTTCTAGTTCTTCAAAGACTTTTCTTTCATTAGCGATGGCATGCCACATACCTTAAGGCAGAAGATAGTTCTAGTACGAAACTGAGTAGATTCTCAATAAGTACAGTATAAATCAGAAGTCACTTTAAACGTGTATGTGGACAGTGTTGCTCTTAAGAGATAACACTTTATTGCTAGCGACCAGTTGGGGCAAACTCAAGCAAAGCAAGGTTACCTTATACTCGAAGGTTATTCATATCCTTTTTTCAGAAGATCTTATCTGAAAATAAATGGAGGCATTGAAACAACCCAATTCTCCAGGACCACACAATGTCCTACACAAGCATGACAAAAAACGTCCCGTATAATCTTTATAATGCTATCACTGATCCTTTTAAATTCATTTAACAACGGAACACGTCCTTGAGGTTGAAAGCTGGTGCGTAAAACTCTCCTGTACAAAGGCATTATCCGGCAGTCGAATAATCACAGACCCAGGAGTTTGACAGGAGTACTCGCAAAAGTCATAGAGCTTTCATTTTATTTTATTGATGGAAATAGGCAAGATCCTTCAGTACCTTATTTGCAGTATCCACAGGAACCATGTGGGTTGCTCTGATTCAAAAAGGATCATAAAATATGATCCTTGGGCTTGAGTCTCAAAATTAAAGTTTAAGTCATTATCGCTTCGTTTCAGTTTGGTTCATAAATCTATGGTGGGTTTTGTATACCTTTACAGCGATGGTGCCATCAAAATCTTTATGAGGAGAGCATTTTATGATTTGGCCACTATGACAAAGAAGGAGAACTTTTTCATATTAGTCTTGCCGAAAGAACACACAGTTTCAATGGGTGAACTTGAAGATGGTTTGTGGTAGCAAATTTAAAAGGTTCCTCAAAAGGCAAGCAACAATCCAGTCTCTTCACAATGCAATATGCTTGTAGGAGCACTTCATCATTTTTTCCAATAACTAACAAAAAAGATTAAGATTTTTTGAGCGTGTTGCATATGGCAAGAAAATTTTGAATCTGCACCCCTTTGGTGGCTCCTTTGAACTCCTTCGACTATTCCGGCTTTTAACGGTCCATGGTCTCCATGCTTGTACGGCATATTACGAATGCGGCCTCACGAACGTTTCGAAAATCATGGCTAATATATCTTCATCAAAATACATTATGTCTCTCCATATAGCGTACATGGCGTTCTTCGCAACTCTCGAGCAATGAGATGGCGGTTTTAAGTACTTAGTCATCACCATACTGAGGTTATTTTAAGTTTCTACGTTTTTCAAGGCTACACCGTTTACAATGTAGCTTCTTTTGTTGATTGATCTGGCTGGGTTGCCTAGGCAAACTAGTGTACACTTTTTGACGTTAAACCGCGGAAACCAACGATTCGACCACTCTGCCAAACGATAGGTAGGCTTCGTTGATGACACATTTACCATCATTATAAGAGATCATCTGGAAAATCTGCATAGTGTTAATTACTCAATGGTACACCAGTTTTCCACAGAATGGTTACGCGGACGATAATCTGAATAAGGAGAGCAATCACACTTCGCTCACTGGCAGAGTAGTGTCAATACCATACTCAAGCGAGCAAAAACTCGCTGTTCTGATAAAGAACGTCACAAACCGAAATAAGTTATTATTCAAAAAATTTTCTAACAATGGCCATCCTATATGTTTTGTGCATCTATCCATGAGACGATAAGATTTAAAAGAAAAGGACAAGGAACTAGGCATCAGGTATTAACTGGAAAGCAACGGCTTTCAGTTGGGCCCTCTTATTTATAACGGATCTGGCATTCAGTATTATGACATCAAGCGTATTTCGAGTATCCAAACTATGGTTATCGTTATTTATCAAAAAATTGAGGTAAATAATTAAGTTGGAAGTTATTGTGGTTTGGAGGGTAAATGCCAACTGCGCCAGAAATTTTGGTTTAAGAAACGTCATAAGCAAAATGCTGAGAGGGATATCTAAAAGGTGTAGGAATATAACTTTCCGGTATCGAACCACCATAGGGGTTGAGACCGGGATATGCCTGTTGGTAGTTAAAACGAAATGGAGGAAATTAGATGGAAAACAGAGGCTAATGGGAGAGGGTAAGCAGCTATAAGAATTAAGTGCTGGATAGTTGGGTCTTGTATATCAGTTACCATGGTTAGGTTTATTTTCCTGTTGGAGAGGCTTGGGTAGTTTTGGAGAAGGTAGTATGCGATTAGTAAGAAATGCGCTAGTTTGCTTTTCGGTCTGGGTTGGATTTACGTCATATGGACAACATGCTTTAGGTGATTTAATTGGGAATATCAGATGACCCGTGGGGTTGTGGGATGAGCTAGTTTGTGGAGGGTTAAATAAGTTGTCCTTAAATTGAGATGATAGCAGATTTGTATTTAAAGTACGTTATTTATGCGGAGTGGCTCAGGAAATTTAACGGAGAGGCCTGGAGAACGGCGTTCAATAGGGTAAGCCGTCAGTCTAAGTGCTTAGACGGTATAAATGCTTTATACAGGGTTGTGGATATTACAGGGGAGCTGAAAGCACAAGAAAATGCATGAATCGGTCGTTGGGAAAATGAAGTAGAAGTTGAGAGGGAGGGTTGATCAAACAGGACATTTGAGGAGATGAATTACCCTGTGAGTTTAGGGTTTTGGAAAAACGACAAAACTTGTGAATATTCGGTTAAGAATTTGATGATATATTTGACCGGAAAGACACATTTATTCGCTCCATTGGTGTAAGCTCTCGGCAAAGGAAAGATTTTATCATTTACACATAGCAAAATGAGCGACCTCGTTGAGCAAAGATTATGTCCACCTCAATTGGTTAAAAAACAATAAACTAAGATAGGAGGATTCAAGCTACAAAAAGACGGCGTTTTTCTTCCACTATTTTGTAGTTGAAACCACCAGAGTACAAAAAGTCCATAGTAACGTCAGCTGAGCGCCTGTGTATGGGAGCTTTTTTAGGGGAAAATTATGATAACGTTTCTGTCTGTCAAAAGCCTTGCTGGCGACACCGTGAACAAGCGAGTCGAGAGTTCTGCATTCCTGCGAGGGAATATCAGATATGTTACCATCGAACAGGTTACCGAGTATAGATAAAATAGATCCAAACTTCATCGTGAATTCATTGCATTTCTGTAAAGCCAACAGATCTAACTGAGTCAATGTTGAGACTGCTGGGTGTATTCAAGCAAAGTTTTGATCCAGAGACAAGTATAGTTCCCCCTATTGTTAATGACAAACACCACAAGTGTGTGCAGTTGATAAAGGGTTATTAATGTGAAAACTTTATCAACGGTTAAGCAAATAACGTCAGCAAGTAACGAAGGGATAAGTTAAAATTTTGAGATTTCCTTTAACTTTCACTAAGCCCGGAAGCCATATGTTTGGCCATCAAGGCTCTTGAATCTCCATGTCTTGATGTCCTTCCTAGCTATCAGCCACCTAGGCCAGACCAACTCGGAGACGACCATCTCTTTGAAAAAATTTGGGAAGTTCTTCAATCGACCTAATGATATGATTATGATCGGCTTCAACGCACCAGGAATTACCTGGAGACCTGTTCTAATGTCGTGCCCGAAATTGACTTCTGATTATGGTTTTTTGGAAAAAAACCTTGAAGGTGCTCCTCACGCAACGTGTCCTGTTCCCAACCAGAACACGCGAAGGACAAAGAGTTTATTATCTTGACCTGGTTTTTACGAACACATCACGCCGTATAATTCAGAATAATTCAGTATATATCGACGAGATCATTCCCTTATTCTCCGTTTTACCTTACAAAGACAAGGAAGATAAAAACGTTTTGCGAGGTAATTTCAACGAGATGCGAGCCGAATTAATTGACCTCGACTGGACCCCAATATTTTCCGGCAGTGTGAGCGAAGATTAGGAGATGTTCTGCATGCTCTTCTGCAGCTCATCAACAACCATTGCCCACTGACGCGGGTCCATCAGAACTAACGCCTTGGGTGGATAGGTAGCAACCTGAAAATGTAAAAAAATAGGAAACATAAATTGCTGAGAAAATACTGCGAGTCTAAACAAGAAACACATTTTAACATTTATAAAACATAGGGAAACAAACTACGAAGCCAAATCCTTAAAACGTATCGGGAATTTTAGAAGACCTTACTACAAAAGGCAATGCAGAATCAAAGTTGGTCTACAGTCATCTCTGCAGATGCGCAAGGAATATGCATCGAATTCTGATACTTAAGACTACCGCGGGCATCGAAATTACTGAAAACGGGAACAAAACCGAGATCTTTCCACAGTTCTTCCGCTCCGCCTACACGAAGGACGCAAGTTTCCTTCATCCCTCCGCGGAGGACCTGTAAAATCCAAGCATTAGCCACATTCTGCTTTCAAAACTCTGATCCGAAGGGAATTAAGGGAATTAAGTGAGTCGAAATCTCCAGGAACGGATGAGATTACACCAAAGTTTCGCAAAGAACTCGCCAGTAATCTTTCAAGGCTCATTAGACTCCGGCTCATTTGACTCTGGAAACTGGCGAATATAATTACGTACACAAAAGCAGGAGCCTGGTGTCGGTGAGAAATTACAGCCAAAAAATGTGACATACATAAAAAACAAGGTTATTAAGAAATTATATTTGGTAAGCGCCGGAAAGGCACTGTCAAAACAAATATAAGTAACGAAATAAAATTAGGACAGTGTGCAGATAAAATGTACAAATATTTAATAATGCAGGCAGAACTTGTCCTGTCATGGCAATATTAAGGTTATGTTTTGAAATTAATTGCGAACTAGAAAATAGGGAGGGAAAACTTTTATACCTTGAAAATGAGTCCAGTGTTCAACAGGCCCCCATTTTCGAAAAAAAGAAGGAGGAAAACTGCTTAAGAAAATAAGGTCAAGATGTAAAGTAGGCTGATACTCCGGTAGTATTTAAGAATGAGATAATGAAACGTCGATAGAGTTGGTTCTTGATCACTGAGGTGCATGAAACAACATCTTTCGAAAAAGACGTCAATGGACTTTAGTCCTCAGCATCTTTGGATCCAGAATTGAATACTTATGCTTGTAAGTATCCAACGAAACGCCAACATGTAAGATTGTGTACGTCCGAATGTGTAAACCGAATTACGTCGTCTTTGAAAGACTGGTGGTACAAGGAGACATCGGGATTCCTAAGGGACTCGAGGTAGAGAAATTAGTTTTAATAAGGTCCCTTAAATTCCCAATGGTCCTTTCTCCAAGCCATGGAGAAAACTGCTCGGAAAAGATGAGGAAAATAAAAGCTTAAAAGCATCATTTTTAAGATAAATATGCAGTCTTCGCTTGAATGCAGATAGACTTGTTAACGAACTTACTTTAATTGGCAAGTTATTACAAAGAAAGCTATACCTAGAAGCAAAGAATAGAGAGCGCTAGCATGTGGAGGATGCAAGAGGATGTATAATTAGGGCAGAATTTCGTAGGTTATAAGAAAGATGAACTGGGTTAATTACAGAAATTATGGGAAGATTTGAGCTATTTTTTAAGTCGAAAAAGGAGAAAAAGCCGGCTTCTGATCTCCTGATCCAAAGAAACTTTAGCTTTGTTGGCTGGCATCTTGTTGAGTAGGAAGGATTTAAAAGAGTCGGATACAGGAGTTGTTTCGTGAAATTTGTTTGGACATTTTAAACTTTGAACGACTAGATTCGTGCATTAAACCGAAGAATGGAAAGTGAAATTCAAGAATGGGAAGGACAAACAGAAGATAAAGTCTTCATTAAATTTCAGGAAGGTATAAATTATAAGAAATAAAGCTGCAAATATGAGCAGCTTTGGCCATCATTCTATCGGCATAAGGTGAAAGATCTAACTTATTGGTGTAGCGTTAACCCAAGTCCATGATGGAGGAACATTTAGTCATAGGGCAACCTTTAAAAATAACTGGTTGCAGCAGCCTTACAGTCCCGAAGCACACGTAGCGATATTTAGACGGTGAGAACCACATTAGCCATTTGGAACTCTTCACTGAAAGAGCGTCTTAGTTCGAATAAATTTGACCTAGGCATCGTTCGGTCGTAGACTTAGAGAAGGCATACACGCATTTGAGGTCATCAGCATCAATTTAATAGATTGATAATGTTTAACTATCTGTGAAATATCGTTTATGTAAAGTAAGAACAACAAAGGACCTAACACGGTACCTTAAAAGGCACCAATAACAATGGGGGTAGCAATTTAGTATGAGGACCCCACTTATAGAGAGGATAATTAAAAGAGAATTGATGTAATTCTTAAAGACTCGTTATTCCTTATCTAAACTGTCAACAGGGCTTCCGAAATGAAGATCGTGCCTGACTAATTTGCTACAATTTCGACAGAGCTGTACCTAGCTCTTGAAGAGAGGCACGTGGTTCACCTCATCTTCAATGACTTTTAAACGGTATTGGACACTGTGCAACACCAAAGGCTGTTTTACAAACTAAAATGAACAAAAATCGGCGATGACATGCTCAAATGGATTGAAAGCTTCCTCGTTGGACGCCACCAGGTTGTTTGCATTGTCCAAGAGAGGTAAATGTCTGCTGTGGTCCACAGTGGGACTCCCCATGGTTCAGAACTAGGAAAAATTATGTTCTGACTTTACGTGAATGATTGCGTCAGAGACTTAGACTGGGAAGTAGCAATGTTTGCTGACAATATAAAAATTTGGAATGAAATCCGGAGCTCTGTTGACGAAGATAGACTAAAGACCAGTATAAACCAGTTACCGGAGTGGTCAAGCCATTGGCTTTTGCGGTTCAACGCCGATAAGTGAACAATACTACGCTTTGGTAACTTATACAGATCCGCTGACAGTAGAAGCTACTTTCTCAACGGTAAAGACTTAAAAGACGTAGGAAACCAAAACGAAATATGTGTGCTGACGATCACGACTTTTAAATTACCCTCTTACTGCTCAAGAGTGGCTAGCAGCACAATGTCTGCGTTGCACGCCATCAGGAAAGCCATTTTATATTTCGATGAATATCGCTTCGCTAAGAGTTTTGGAACATTTGTGAGGCCGCATGTGGAATATGCTATACCAGCCTAGAGACCCTAGACAGTTAAAGATCAGTACTGTCTCGAAGAAGTACAAAGGGGACCCACGAAAATGGTTAAGGGTCAAAGCACCTTGGCATACGCAACCCTCCTAACAAATCTCAATCTTTTCCCTTTGAGTTATAGGAAAATGCACGGTTATCTCCTACAGATGTCCCACATTGTTCAGTTCAGGTTAGTTCAGTTTTATTAAGGGAAATATAGGCCAAGCCTTTGAGCTCCCTTTCGATGTCAATGACACTGCAAATTAAAAAGGCCGACATATAATGGACGTTGGACAAAGGGTTATCTCCCCATCACACTACAGGGCATCGGACAAACAATTATAAAATAATATTACTCAAAAATAGGGAGTAGTATGTTCAATAACGCGTAAATTGTGGATGGGAATATGTTTCAGGAAATGTGTTAGGTTCTGATGTCGTGGTGGTACTTATGGCTGTACTGGTCAAACTTCTGCTTAAAAATGTTAACGGATGGGGACATGACGATGTCCGCAGGCAGAGCATTCCAGTCCTTAATCACTCTGTCTGAGAAGAAGAAACTTCTTGTGTCGAGTCTTGCACCTGTCACACATAGTTTAATAGGATGTCCTTGCAAAGAACAAGTAGTGGCAATCTCAAAGAAGTCGCCAGATGCAAGGCAACAATCCTGACCCCACAGTATGTGAAAGGCTTGTATTAGGTCACCCCGTAGCTATCTATAGACAAGAGTAAAAAGATCGTGATTTGACAATCGTGTCTCGTTAGGCAGGCAGCTTTGAACTTGAACAAGCTTGGTTGCACGTCTTTGGACATTCTCAATCGTGTTGTGGTCTTTGACAGACCACGGTCTCCAGGCTTGTATGGCAAATTCCAATTTTGTTCGCCCAAACATCCCGAAGATCTTATAAAAGCACTCTTTTTAGAACATTGCGAACGCTCGTTTAATTAGATACAAGCTTGAAATGGCAGATTTTGCTACTTTTGGGCAATGGAAAGATGGCTTCAGTGAGTGCGTGATCCATACTCCTAGATCTTTCTGAGCCTCTACCTCTGGTAGCGGTGTGTCGTCCAGATAGTAAATTCTCTGGCGCCTTGACCTGGTACTTCCGAATCGCAGAATATTGCACTTGGTAGCATTGAATAAGAGAAGCCAGTTGTGCGACCATTCCTCGAGTCGATGCAAGTTCGCCTGTAGATTTGTTTCATCAGCTTCGGTTTGGATGACCTTCCAAAGCTTTTTATATTCAGCAACATGGTTGGGTCATAGTCCAACCCAGTTACGCAGTCATAAATGTATATAAGGAAGAGGATAGGGCCAAGGACGGAGCCCTGAGGAACCCCACTCTCAACCGCCACCTCCGCCGATTGTTGATCGCCAAGACGGAAACTCTGAGATCGCACAATCAAGAAGTTTTCGATCCATTTCAAAAGCTTGCCCCTTACCCAAATATAGTTGAGTTTGTATAGGAGACGCTGAAGAGGCACGCTATCAAAGACCTTCTTGAAGTCTGTGTGGACTGCGTGCACCAAATTTCCTTCATCAACCGCTCGGGTCCATCGTTCCAGACAGTAGAGCAGATTATTTAAACAGGACCTTCCTCTGCGGAATCCGTGCTGCGCGTCAGAGAGAAGATGATGCCGCTCCAGAAACTGCATCAGTTCACGTTTGATGATTCGCTCCATAATCTTGCAATATATGGAGGTGAGACTTACTGGCCTGTATTTATTTGCGGAAACCCGGCTGCAACTTTTATGTATCGGGAAAATCCACGTGGTCTTCCAATCGGGTGGCAATCTGCCTGCAGCGAGGGAGGCTATGAAGAGGAGACACAAAGGTTCTGCCAACTCTACGGCCTACTCATTCAAAAACTTTACCGGTATTACATCAGGAACTGACGATTTGGTTTCGTCCAGCTTCAGTAGTTCCTGTAGAACAATAGGTTCTGTATTGACCACTGAGTCAATTAACGAGATCTCATCCGCACTATAGTTATCAGCGGTTAGATTGGCTTCTCTCGTTAAAAACCGACTGAAAGAACTCAGATAGATGCTCAGCCTTTTCCTCGTCCTTGCAAAGTTCGACGCCTTCATCCGTTTTTTTACAAAGGGATAGGGTCTTTATTTCGAGTGCACTGCCTAATGTAGTTGTAGAAGAGCTTCGGGTTTTCTGCTGCATGGTTTATCAAGTTACTCTCAAAACAGTGGCAGGCTTTATAAACCAGGCCTTTTACCCTGTTTCTCTGCGTCTTTTACTTCGTCAGCGATTCGACGGTCTTTTCCCTGAGATTATTTTGCCACAGCTTTCGCTTGTGGTTTACTTCACTCTTCAGTGCGGTCGTTAGCCACTGGGGCCTGTTGGTGACCTTTTTTCGAATTAGGACAGCAGTTGGTGATAAGTCCCTATAATACGGCCTTAAATTGCAACCAATCCTCGAGGATACACCCAGTGAATGATTCATTCCAATCTAAATGGCGAACATTAATTTTTATTTGGGTAAAGTCTCCACACTATAGGTTGCGTTTGACTGTGATGCTTCGATCGGGGACAGAGAGGAGTGAATATTCCCATTGTATGTTTATGTGATCACTTTTGCCCCGTAGGGGTAGACAGGTCACATCATCTATGATGTCAGGCGCCTTTGTCAATACAAGGTCCAAACAATTAGCTTGTTGCCTCTCGCGTATTCTGGTCGGAGACAGGATGTGTTGAGTTAGGAAGCGTTTGTGTATAGCTTCTAGGAGGTGGCAATCGAAGTTTAATTCCGAGCCTGGTGCCGAGTTCAGATTCCAATCGATGTTTGGAGCGTTAAAGTCGCCCAAACTCATGACTTCGGATCGACTAGCAAACGATTCTTAATCATCTATCAGTCTACTATCTGACTGCGGATCGTTTCTCGGTGGTCAGTATACCGTTAGGATCTCAAATGCTTGGGACCCCGGCGCTCTGATGGTGATGGTGAGCCAGATGGCTTCAGTTTCGCACGCAAGCTTTTCCTTTTTTGACATGGGCAGGTCATATCTGACATAAGTCAGCACACCCTTACCATGACGTCCTGCTCTATTTTTTTCTGAATAACTGAAAACCGGGGATGGAAACTTCACGATCGTCCACCTTCGAAGTCAGCCACGTTTCAGTTATGGAGATGATATGTGGTGAAGTTTGGCACACGTATATCTTAAGCTCATCTAATTTAGGGAGTTGGCTTTAAACATTGTTATGCATACATTTTAGTTTATTTGTGTGTTGTTAGCCGGCTATGTCACTGCCTTCTTCATTTGCGGCAGCTGGACCGACATTCACACTGGATGTGTCCATATTCAAGAGGCTTTGCATATTTCCGCAATAGAACTTGATGTTATGTAGATTTTTGCATCGGATTAGTATCCCGACCGTGAGAATTTTTTCAGAATGACGGGCGTCCTCCACAGAAGGGGTTTCTGTACTCGAACAATCACTCTGTTCCTTATTACCAGTTCCTTCTCTCCCTGTTCTTTCAAGTTATCCATTTCCGCTTTTAGAGCCCTCCATTTCTATCTCTCTTGTACAGAGTATTCCGGTTGAAAACAATACCTCTGTTACCGGCGAATCCCCCTCCTGTTCGCTCGATTAGATGGTCTCCCTGAAGTTTGTTTTTCCAAGATTGTGAAGTGATTGGGTTTCTGCCTGGCATTTGCGTACTTATTTGACGTCTCTTCTGCAACGTATCTCAGGGGCAATCCATTGAAACTGCGAAATAAGCAGGCCAGGCTGGATGTGCGCAAGTTCTCATATTCCGTCATAGGGGTCAAACGATGAAATGCCCTGCCTGCAGAGGTTGCGATGTCACAATCACTGGAAAGCTTTAAAGGGAACCTTGACAGATTTATAAATAGGTTTATTGATATTGCACTTCTTGGGCGTTGCCAATTTCCTTGTAACACAGGAAAACCTAAACAGAATCTTCTTTTCAGTAACCACTTTAGCTTTATTTGGTTGTAAGATTAAACAGCAGTGTTTAAAATGAAGAGTTTGTCTTAAGTGAAAAAAACCTGCCTTCCAATGTTGAATAATATCAAAATAGGAAATAAAGCAGTAAAGCAGAATGCATATGAATAGTTCCTGGCAAGAGTTTTTAGTGTCAAGAATAAACTGTTATAGAATTTCGAGAGTACTCATTTGACTGAGGTAGAAGTGTTTGCGGTCGATTCAGATGCGAATGCAGTCGATTCAGATGCGCGGTCGGCCAACTAATTGGACTAAATTGTACTGATCGTTGGAAAAATGGAAATGGATTAGGTGCAAAAATACTTCAATGGTAATAATTTTTTATTGCTGTTAAAAAGTTGTCATGTTTCATTTTTAAATATAGTTTTGATTATATTTATCAAGCTTTATGAAACGACTTTTCCCTGCAGACTTATTGGGGTATTTACCCCAATTCGTTAGCAGGTTTGCTGAAATACTTGCTTGTGTGACTAACTTCTAAGATAATTATTGTTGCCTGCTAAACCAGGGCATATAGATATTAAGAATGTAGGTATTAATTACCCTAATAGCATGCCGATATCGTGTGTAAGCCGAAGACTTCGAGGTTTGCACACACACGGGCGAGTAACGCACCTGTAGTCGTTATTAGACGATGCGCATATTGAACAGGGTCTCTAAGCACCATGCTGATCACTCAAACGCAACAGTCATTAGAAGGAACGGCAGAAATATTGGAAATGGATTCTACTATTAAGAAGGATATAAAGGTATGAAAGGGCACAATAGAAAATAAAGAAGGGAGCGTTAAATGAGGCGATATCCCTTTTGGAGTGGGGGAATTACGTCATGTCTGTTGGATAACCGGTGGGGAGTGCAACGCTGTGGGCAACTGCAGGGTCGGCACGCGGGGATGCTGACATTGAACGGAGGGTAGCGATACGATAAGCGGCGACGGTTCTCGTGGGGATGGGGGTCAGCGTTCGAGAGTGGAAGTGCGCACCGGCATCTTCACCGACATTCCATCCCCATCCGGGATCCGCGCGAAAAGTGCTACCAGTCCATTCAAACAATTGTCGGAACTGTGGTTCGTTACATGGCCTCCTTCTGAAATGCAGCACTGTCCTCAGTGCTGTGCAGGTTGGTTTGGTAGGTATGGAAGTGTATGCCCCTTTTGGAGTGGGGGAATTGTGTCGTCCCGACCCTGCAGTTGCCCACAGCGTTGCACTCCTCACCGGTTATCCAACAGACATGACGTAATTCCCCCCACTCCAAAAGGGATATCGATTCATGTAACGCTCCCTTCTTTATTTTCTATTGTTCCTTAATACCTTTATATCCTTCTTTATAGTAGAATCAATTTCCAACATTTCTGCCGTTCCTTCTAATGACTGTTGCGTTTGAGTGATTGGCATGGTGCTTAGAGCTCCTGTTCAATATGCACATCGTCTAATAAGGACTACAGGTGCGTTACTCGCCCGTGTGTGTGTGCAAACCTCTGAGTCTTCGGCCGCTACAATAGCTCTGATATACGTAAATCTCGACATTGCGAGATAGGACATAGCCTCTGCTCATTTGTTAATCTATATTAAAACTCCGTGCTGTGATTGGTTGGCATGATAATGTGTCTAGAGTGTGCGCGGGAAGCGGCCATCATACTTATTTTTCGTGGCTTGCGTGGTTGACCGTAATTCATCCTGCTCTTCTGTCGAACCCTATTTCTCATTTACATTGCTTAACTGTTTACTATATCAATTTATTTTGTTTATTTACCATCTACAATGTATAGGCAGCCCAGTAAAATGACCATTAAAAGGCATGTTGCCCACGATGTCGCGGAAATATACCGCGAAGTTAATGAGGAACTTAATAGATATAGATTAAAGCATAAACGAGTTAAACATGACAAGGAAAGCACGTCAGCATCGCCTAGTGATCGAACTTTGATGGACATGCCCGTTGATTTAGATAATTCCACTGATGAGTCCACAGATGACAGCGAGGAGTATCCCTCGAATTACTACAGATGTAGTAATTCATCATTCGATGAGGATGAAAGCAACACTGATAGTGGTATCCCCTCGCATACGTCGATTCAGGATAGGGTAAGGGAATGGGCTATTGAATAAAACATTGCCCATAGCCACCTACGTAATGTTCTTGAAATTTAAATCGCTATAGTGTAAATTGCAGTATGCCTTAGGCTAGATCCAAAAGACTGCATAGAGGACGAGTAGAAGAAGCTGCTGCTCAAATGAGCTTATACCTAGCGGAGTGATTGCAACTAAAAGCTGTAATTGCTTGAAGAGGTCAAGACAAATGAGCGCAGTTTATGAAACACCGCCGTCATTCAACAGCGCAGTCAGAAGATGCATAGGCATCACACTTGTCGCCCATCCGAGTTTATAGAGCCAATATGATGCCGAAAATGCAAAACATTATGCTACTCACATCCTGAGCCCCAAAACAACATTTAGCAATTCGTTTTAAAACAAATTCTTTAGCAGTCATAAAGTTATGTTCATAAATAAACATGCTATTGGAAAACATGTAAATGTAAAATTAACATAAATTTTCTTATTATTATTAATGGCATAATAAAAGATGTTTTTTAACTAATGGATTCGTATATTTTTGTTCCAAAATGAGCTGGATCAACGAGGGATTTAACTTACCCCTCGGGACTCACGTCCCAACTGTCTTAATTTATGATCGCCTTTGCACTATTGCAACCCATATAGTTTCTCATGGTTAAAAATTGGATACTTAAAGGCCCATGCCTGTTTGCCTCAATGAATTCAATTAAATTGAAAAAAATGTATGAAATGTTTTTTGTTTCTTTGTTTCTAACTTGATGCTGATCCTGGAATTAGTGTTATCAGATCTCGGTAACATTATGGTGAAAGCACCACAAATAACTCCCAATCTGTTTGGAAATAGGGGTTTTATGGGATGAGCATTCCCGAAAGAATAATAAAAATAAGTAGAAAAAACAATGAAAAATAAAAAATATGTAAACGTATTAAAAAATTGAAATATAGCAACAATCGTGGTGACCAAATCAAATCTAACATTTTTTTATTTTCTCCTCTCCTTCTTAAGTTATATTCGCATTCGCACGACACATTATCACCCGGCTGCTAATGTGAGGGTCAAGCAGTTTCAACACCTACGGAAGGCCTACCTACGCTCCATGGACGAGCAGAAGAATTGGATGGAACATCTACCCTGGTCCTGTTGGGCATCTGCTCTGCTCTCAAGTCGGACCTTGATTGTTCCACTGCTGAACTCATGTTTGGCGCCACCGTCCGACTTCCTGGTTAGATGATCTCACCAAATCCTCGTGGTGTTGTTGACCTGGTGACCTGCTGTCACGTCTAGCTCCGTTCTGATCAATTTGCCGGTCATTGGAATACGCTACGATGGCCCATTTCGGGTTGTCTCTCGTGGGACGAAGACCATCCGCATCCAATGTGGAACTCGCGAGGAGGACGTGAGCGTGAACCATGTTAAAGTTGCTCTTCTGGACACTCCACTGGACAAGCCCTGTTGTACCCTACCCTCTATCACTCCGTCCCGCATGCTTCCTCTAGGTCCGCATCCCCAACTGCAAATTCCTCCTCATAAAAAACCTCTTGCCCTCAAGCTGCAAGTTACACTCACCCTACTCCGGTGCCCACTGTATATACCACCCGCAGTGGATGTAATGTAACTTTCCCTGGCCGTTTTGTAACTCATGTTTTCTATATAAAAACAATGTCCTCAGCGTAGCTACACGCCGCCTTCAATCTAGTCGGGGGAGTACTGTGGTAGACGGTTCCTACGCACGCTTCTCAGTTTGCCGCTCTTTGTCAAGGCAGTTAGCTCACGTGATTACCGATGCAGACGCTGGCTCACACCGTAAACCTTACGCTCCTGCTGGGACTACACGAATATTGGCACAAGCGGCGCGAGTGCTCGAAACCAAACAAAGTGCGTAATTTTACTGATTGGCTGCAGGTGACAAATGACGCCTGGGGTCAAGTGGTCTCAATGGCGAAGAGACGACACACAACGACGGGCCTGAGGCGACCGCTAGCGGCAACTGCGTGTAGAATCCATTGTAGGCTCTTGGCCTCATTAAAAGCTAGTACTACCTACTCCGTCTTCCCTGGCTTCTGACTTCGAAACATTCGTCTTGTTCAACTCACCAGTTCGGCAATGTCCTGAAATTCTAGGGCACACTCATGGCATGTGACAGTCCGGCAGATTTGATGAGGTAACAGTGGAGCTGACTGTAATTGAGTGAAAGCAAATCAAGTTCAGCCAGTCCGGCTGCGTAAGGCAGATGGCTAAGATGCTTGAGCATCTTCGAATCCCTCGCTTGCATGCATTCCAGCCGTAGATAATCGTTTTTAAAGCACGGACGCCATGCCTGGACGGCATAATCGAAGTGAGATCAACCAAATGATCCCGTAGGAATTTCTGCATAGTTCCATATCAATCTGCACAAATCCACGTCTGAGCGCAAATAAGACCTGTGTCACGCTTTTAGCTGCCTTTAGACACTTTGAAGATGATTTGAGTAAGAATTTTTATAGAACACTGAAGTGCTTCTGTTCCTCAACAGTTAAAATTGGCTGCCCGTCGATTAGGTATTGGTAGGAATCATCCTCCTCATTGATCATGCTGTTACGGAGTCTTAAGACCACACACTTCCCAAAGTGTGCCAACGAGCAGACTAGCTGCTAAGACGGTCGAGACTCTCTTGAAGTGCGTGCCTTTCGGCCTCAGATCTGCTGGCCCTCCACAATTTAACATCGTCTGTATACATAACGGCAGTGCAACTCAGGTCGTCGACACAGTCGTTGATGTAGCCTTAGAAGTGTAATGGCCCTAAGACGGAGCTTCGTGGGATACAACTTGGAACCAGAGTAGGTGTTTACTTTGCAATCTTCCTGTGAGAAAATCTTTGATCCATGTTAGCAACATTCCTCTGATAATTTATAGATTAGAGGTTTGTGTGGGTTACTGTCAAACGCCTTCTTAAATCAGTGTAGATGACGTCAACCCTACAATTTTCGTCGAATGCGCGAGTCCACTGCTCTGTCTAGAGCAATAAATTGGAAAGACAAAAGTAATTCTGCCTGAAGCCTTGCTGGAGCTCTGAGACTAATCGGTTTTCTTCCAGGAACTTCATGGCCTTCTTAATTAAAGATTCTATTATTTGCAGCAAAAGGAGGTAAGGCTAACAGGCTGATATTTTTTTACATAAGATCGAGCCCAAACGTTGTATATGGGGAAGATATTTCCTGCCTTCCATTCAGGTGGCAGTCTGCCTGATTCAAATGACGAATTGAAAATGTACGCTAGCGGTTTAGAGAGTTTGCCCACCAATTCTGTCAAAAACTTTGCCAGGAATAGTATATTTTCAAGCACATGACCGGTGTTTACAACAGCACTGTTGACATTGAAAAACTGAATCACAGTTACCCTAGTGAATACCAAGACAAGGTACTGACCCAACTGCTCGGCTTTCTCTCCATTTTCAATGACTTCTCCACCATTCCCATCCATAAGTAAGGCCACTGCGACCCTGTTTTTTATGCAACTGTTGATATAGCGGAATAAAAATTTGGGTATCTTTTCAATCTGCTGGATAATTCTGGATTCATAGTTCTTCCTTTGCTGACGGATCAATTTTTTGACCGCATTTTGTTGGTGACGAAATTCGTCGAGATGTTCTGCTGACCCTCTTTACTGAATACCTTCCATTTTTTATTTTTCCTTTTTATTTGAATGTTACGTTTTTTCGTTAACCAGGCCGGGCGACTAGTTTTTTTGTACTTTCACTGGGCTCGATCAGATCGAGTGAAATCGTCTTAAACAATCATCAGTCATCTACCGCATTCCCTTTGAACAAGCAATCCCAATTCATGGACATCAGTTCTTTCTACATCGCGTTAAAATTGGCCTTTCAAATATTTCGCTTGCCTTCCGTTCTCGTCTGTCATTTAGAATAAAGTGAGTAATCCCACAGCAGCGTAATATGGTCATTCTTACCAAAAGGTGCAATGGAATACACTTCATCAATGTTAGCGAAGTCCTTCGTAAATTCTAGGTCCAGACAATTGGCTCTCTGGTTCTCTCTTAATCTCGTTGGTATGTTAACCATCTGTAACAGAAGTTGACCGAGAGTGAGATCCATTAGCTTGTGGCAGAAGGACGATGGCGCACCGTCAACTATCAGATTTACCCAGTCAACTCTAGGTGCATCGAAATCTCCAGCAATAAGCACCTCCTGGTGACTGGCTTCTTCCTTGAGCGAACGGAGGAGTGACTCATCAGCTGCACTGGGAATATTAGGTAGTCTGTAGATTGTCAAGCATTGTAGGTTTTGTGAACAATTCTTTTTTATCTTTATCTAGAAAAATTCATATTCAAGGAAGAGGGCGTTCGCTCGTTCGTCTGCCGAGATTCCTGTCTTAACGCGTACGGTCACTCCACCTCCCTGTCTATTTTCGTGGTCTCTTCGAAAGAGCTGATATTCATCTATGGAAACCTCGCTTTCGGTGATTTTGGCTTTGAGCCACGCTTCCGTAATGGCAATGACATCGGGGGTTCAGTCTGATAACAGTGCCTTGAGTTCGTCTATTTTCGAAATGAGAGTCTGAGCATTGGTATACAACAATCTCAATTCAGACTGGGTAACTCCTTTATACAGAGATCTGCTAATTTCGCGGGATTGTATGCTAGAAGCTGTCAGTGCTATCTGAGACGAACTGGTGCGCATCACGCCCGGACTGAGGTTTGATGAGTGGCCGTCAAACGAGTTCTGGAGCATCCTCCTATTGTTATCCAAGCTCCATACAGTTAGGTACTTCATATTTAGCGTCCTCAGTCTCGATGACGACCAGCCTTGATGATATAAGTGGTGTGCCGCAAAAAAAGACCTCTTCCTCACTTTTATGTCCTTATCCTTATTTGGAGCCATTTTCCCCCTGTTGTCCTCTTCAGTTTGATTCTCAGCATCCTCATTTTGTGCCTTTCCGTCGGTTTGTAATCCGGCTGAAAAACATATCCAGGTGTGAGCTACAGAGAGCCATTTTCCGTTCAATGAGATGTGAAGCTTGAAAATCATTTTCAAGAATGATTTTAAGAGACTTCGATGTTTATAGTTCATAGGAAACACCCGCTTTGTGCACGGTAATGCATTCGCCATCTTGAAGAATGTCATTTGAATATGCTCGAAAGAGATTGGTGTCAATTTTAACCCTTTTCTTTGCGGTCAGAGAAGTGGACTGGGGAGCTCCCGGTAGAAATTTCTGTTTGGACACTTGGTCGTTTGATTTGTTAATGGAACATCAGTATCAGGAAAGAATTATATTCTGGTTGAAGAGGCTATTTTGCGTTAGTATTAATAATTATTATTAGAATTTTTATTTGGTAAGTGCCTGGAATGCACTGTTGAAAAAAATAGTAGTACCGAGACATATTATGAAAAGTTGTGCAGATAAAATGTACAAATACGCAATTATGTCTCGTCAACTTTTAACGACTAGATTCATTCGTTAAACCGAAGAATGGACAGTAGAATTCAAGAATAGGAAAAAGATCTTCCTTTAATTTCTGGAAGGTAACAATTATAATAAATAACGCCACAAATCTGAGCAGCTTTGGTCATACTTCTCTCGCCATGAGGCGAAAGATGTTATTTATTAGTGTAGCTTCCTTGGTGAAGGAATATTTAGCCACAAGGCAACCTTTAAATATAACAGCTTGTGGTAAACCTACCTGCCCGAAACACACGTTACGACACTTAGAAGGTGAGAACTTCATATGTCCTGTGGACCTCCATACCGAAAGAGCGTGTATGTTCGCAGGAATTTGTTCTAGGCATCGTTCGGCCGTAGACTTAGAGAAGAAATACATGCATTTGAGGTCATCAGCATGAATAAAAGATTGAGAAGGTTTAACTATCAATTAAATATCGTTTATCTTAAGTAAGAACAACAAATGACCTAACATGGTACGTTGACGTACAACAATAACAATATCTTATCGTTATCCTCCGTTCAATGTCAGCATCCCCTCGTCCCGACCCTGCAGTTGCCCACAGCGTTGCACTCCCCACCGGTTATCCAACAGACATGACGTAATTCCCCCCACTCCAAAAGAGATATCGCTTCATTTAACGCTCCCTTCTTTATTTTCTATCGTGCCTTTTCATACCTTTATATCCTTCTTAATAGTAGAATCCATTTCCAACGTTTCTGTCGTTCCTTCTAATGACTGTTGCGTTTGCGTGATCGGTATGGTGCTTAGAGACCCTGTTCAATATGCGCATCGTCTAATAACGACTAAAGGTTCGTTATTCGCCCGTGTGTGTGCCAACCTCGAAGTCCTCGGCCACTACAGTAGCACTTGAGTACGAAGACCCCACTAAAACTGTTTGTTTTCGCTCAGATAGGTATGATCTAATAAATTCAGTAAGGGGTCTACGAAATCCCATAGCCTCTTTTTTAGCTAGAAGTAATATATGAGGCACTTTTTCTAATGCCTTGCTAAGATCAAATTAGGTTACCGCTACAGATAGATGATCATTACGAAGAGGGGTTAAAAGATTTAGAAAAGACATATGGCAGGTTTCATAAAAGGGGTCCGGTAAAAAACTATGATTGGAGGAGTTGAGAAATCTCTTACTAATGCAGATATCCGTGAATTTTGCAATTAGTTTTTTAAACAATTTAACAAGAGAGTGTGTTTCATGAAACACCGCGATAACAAGGACTGTCAGAGTAGGGAACCTGATTTAAAAACTGGAACTACAAAAGCATTCTTACCACTAATCGGGGAATAAACCATAGCAAGGGTTTTTATATGTGTAACATATGCAATAGGGTATGTTTTAAGCAAAGGACAACAAGCAAAATTCTTCTAGTTAACGAATTTAGAATGGAATTATCGAAGCGGCTTCGCAGGTTGAAAATTATCACAACTGGTATATCAACTACGTCAAAATATTATTCGCTGGAAATGAAGTATACGTCCGAAATTTGAACTCTAGTTCTAGAAGTTCTCGTTAGATTCCACATTTTTACGTAAACCTGCAGGACCTTTTATGAAGCAGTGTTATGTGAAACAGTTCAACGATTCCTAAATTTAATGGCGAACCCCTGTGAGAAACTTCTCAATGTATCCCACAGTCACTCCTGTATCACTAGCACATGATTCCGCTTCAATGTCTATCGATAAGAAGGAGTTTTGCTCTGAGCTGGAACCAAATGTTTGTGTAATCGTCTTGGCTTTCTTGAACTTCGGTTTTTTCCTCTTCGGTTCCTAAAATTTGATAAGCTTTTCTACGCCTTCATTTGCTGCATCATTCAGCAAAGATGCAGCATTTATTTGTGTATTCAAAGCATTACTGATTCTGTATGAGCTGGATGACAGTGGTTGGATGCAGGAGCTGGTTTAATGTCCATTTCGAAGAAAGGAAATAGCTACTGATTTACTGAGCTCTGCAGACGCAATGTCAAGAAATGTTTGGCTAGGGGAAGCATTGTGTAAACGGACCAGTGGAGAGCCTACAGTCATCTGCCAGCTTACGGATATGTGCACTGTACGGTGAGTCAAGCAAAACATTTCAAAGATCTGAGAAAAGGATAAATTTACAGATGCAAAAGAGTAGTATTGAGTAGGCTCAAGAGAAAACTACGTGAAAGAGAACCTGCACGCGGCCACGCAATATGAGACCATATCGACGAGGTCCAATACAGGCTGTGGTTTGGCGTATGTGCAATGTATTTAAAGCAGGTCTGGGAGCTATTTCGGAGGCATGTAGTATTAGGGAAGACATTCCATATGCTTGCATATCTTACGTAATAAAAGTTTGATCGTTGTGACTTTCTGATTTTGGGAATTCTTATGGTACCTTTGTTGGTTCCATTGTTTAATGGGCGCTTTTCATTTGCTAACATACGACAGTTCTACCGTCGATTTCGACGATGTCCACCGTAGGCTCCACGGAAGGGCGGTGCAGGGACGGTGACTTGCGTGTGATTTAGTTTAAAGTGACATAAGACTTGCGCTGCATCTACCGCACTCTCTCCTCCTCCCCTACCTGAGCCCGGTGGCAAGACAGGGTCAAGAAGTCCGGAGGCGGGAGAGGACGCAGGTGGCTGGCGTGGCCGGGTCTCCTAAGTCCTAGCCGCCCCTAGGCGTGCCATCATACCTCCCATGTTCGGCATTTGTTAGCGGAGCGCAACCCGAATAACGAATTCCGTGCCCTGAAGTGGCCCCCGTGTTGGTCCAACGCATCTACCATGTGGCCTGTTAAGGGGGCAATAACATACTTACGTCGAGTATACCTTAATCGTATGTTACTCTGAATAATAAGTTGAGACCATTTTGGAGTCGTCTGATCTAAAGTGGTTTAAAACTATATTTAGTTTTCATTTCTAAATTTGAACCTGGGAGGCCATCACACTTAGACAGAAATCTACTAAAGTGTCTCTGAACTCCTTCTAGTTACTTTATGCCGGCAAAAGACATTATGCAGCAGTAATCCAGGAGAGTTAAAACGTACATCTTATAAAGTTGTATCTTAAGTGCAGTTAAGGTATAATTTTTACATATGAAACCACATAAGTGGGTGGCTTTTGGCAAAATCTCTTTAACATTACGAGAAAAGTCAAGTGCATTTGTATACTTTAGACCTAAGTCTTTTATTTAAAGAGATTGTTTATTTCGTGATCATCAAAATGATGGGAGGGGGCAGTTTTTTGGACAAAAGATCATGAGATGGAATTTGGTCGGTGAGAATGGCATTTGCCGTTGGTTACTCCATTCGTTAAGCTTTTTGAGATCCGCACCAAATGAAGGGGGGCCTATGATGGTACCCTGTGACCCTCGACTAGGAATAGGAGCTGTTTTTTGAGACAATGCTTAGACGTTGCACTACCTGATGTCGGTTTTGGAGGTAAGATTTGAGAAAGTCAGGTATTGGGGGCCAGATGCTGTGGCTTATTAGCTTCGTTATATCTTTTATGGGGGACTTCATCAAAGGATTTCAAGATCGAAGTAGACAGTGGCTATGTGTTTTATTCATTTCTGTTGCTGGAAATGAATTCTACGAAAGTGAGATGGCAAAACTGACATGAATTCTCTGGTAAAAACGCATGTTGGACGATTATCGGTGTTATATGAACACCATGACAGCTTTTGATATTGGATCGGCTACCATTTTTATGGATTGGTACAAAGCTAGACTATTTTGTTATGTCTGAAAAAATTCAATTTGCTTGTGTTAACGAAAATAATTTTGCGAGGATTATTGGGGCACAATCATATGTTTAATAATACATAGGGGATTTTATCTGCCATCGGTTGATCTTCTGATCTGTAGTAGGCGGAGAAGTACTTGTTGAAAAGATTCCTTATTTGGTTTTCATTTGGTATTATTTCTCCTGAGTCCATAATCATAATGTGAGGCCTTGCTTTTTAATGGTAGTTCATTTGCTTTTGAAAATTTTGGGCTGTTTGTTCTAGGGATTCTAGTGCACGGTGTTCTCTAGTTTTAATCTTTTTTGTTTACATTTTGGTGGCTTGGTCATGGATTTTTCTTCCTCGTCGTAGTGTGAATATGAAAGTAACACAGACGTCATGCATATTTTTTAAGTGTTTTACGTCCCACTGAGAGGAACCTAAGTGGTAGGCTAATCTGGTTTCATTTGAACTTGTAGGGCTTGACATGAACGTCTTGGAGTATTAATGCGTTGCTTGGCTGATAGTTTCTATCACGGGTCGGTCATTTTTCAGTGTCATAGTAAAACGTTTATCACTATCTATTATTGTAACGGGACGTGGTTCAGGATCTGTGTCTTCTATCTCTTCTATTGATGTATTGGCGTTTTTGATACTCATTTTAGTTGATTCCAACCTCCTCTCTTAAACGATTTAGCAACTGTTTGTTTTTTATAATGTGTGTCAGAAGCAGGAATCAAAGTAATCGCCAGAGTTTTGGTTGATGGTGTGGTATGTTTATTATTTTGCTTATACTGTATTTTAGGTTTCAGAATTAGAAGTAATTGCTGTATGTTCCACTGGGGGATGGTATGATGATTTTTTTGCTTGTACTGCAGCCATTGTTCCGAAGTTCACGTATTTGCATAGGTGTGAGGCCTGGGTGATTTTAGGTTGCGAATAGTTTTGTTTAATTTAGGTTTTTGTAGTATTAGATCGGTTTCAGTATATAAATAGATCTCTGACACTCGCTGGTTTCGGCTTCTTGAGCTAAGACTTTTGGTTTAAGCTATTTGGATAAAAGGCCGCACAAATGTGTAAGTCATTGGATTGACGGTTTTGGGTAAACCATGTGGGAGATATTGCGGAAAATGACGTTACACCTGCGTTTTACTCTGTCTGCGACCTCAGATGATGCTAAGGGTATGGTCAATTCTATTTTTGGTAAGATTGTTAGGCTATTTATAAAATTGTTTGTGTCTAATCGTGATTCAAGTATAGAAAAAAAAGTTCTGCGGAGGTAAGATAATAGAGAGGTCTGGTTTCTCGATGACAGCTTTCGCGTCCGTCGTTTTCTGCAATATGAACAAATGAAGATTAAGACGGTTTGTTCGTATGACTTAGGAGTTCAGGTAAAAACACACGACTTATAAATTAAAATGAGAATTTATGGAAAATTTATCAAGCGCTTCGAATAATAATCAAGTCTAACCTGGATTTGAGAATTAAATCAGTTGAGAACTAGTTTCAATATGAATCAACGATCGACTTAGCCTTCGAAGCTAGTATATCACTATTCCTTTGTTCCTTGTTTATAGCCTATAACTTTGCTGGCGGATAAATATATGTCGGCACTCCTAGGTTGATCCTTGTGAATCGATGGCAATATGTGATCCGATTGCGGCTTATTTCGTCGATTCATAACTTCGGGTACAAAACGATAACGGAGATATCAAGACCCTGGTAAATGAACAAATTTCAATCTGAATGCATTACCTAAAGACTGCGCGGAACGGTTGCCAAACGTATCATTCAGCTATCTTACCAGTTCTAAATGAACGTACTTACCGATTCCCATTGTCATCACAGGCGGGGTAACGAATGCACCGCCCAATGAGTTTTATGCGTCGGATGGCAGCCTCGTAGTTAAGTACAGCTTGATCGGCTTTAGAAAGCTGTTTGGATGCATGTGCGCTAATTTTAATCACATTACCCACTTGTCGCGTAACGTAGCCAAGATGATTGCACAAACATTGGGTTCCAACTCAGAGCAAACCTACTTCTTATCGATTGACGTTCAAGCGGAATCGTGTAATGTTGATGTAGGAGCGACTGCAAGACACATTGAGAAGTTTCTTACAGGGGTTCACCAGTAAATTAAGGAATCGTTGAACTGTTTCTCCCAACAAAGCCTCATAAAAAGGTCTTGCAGGTTTGCATAAAAATGCGAAAGCTAACAATAATTCCTAGAATAAAAGTTGCAATTTTGCAACTTTACTTAATTTCCAGCGAAAAATAGTTTGACATAGTTGATATACCAGTTGAGATAATTTTCATCCTGCGAAGCCTCTTCTCTAATTTTAGTCTAAATTGTTTAACTAGAAGAATTTAGCATGCTTCCCCTTGCATAAAACATACCTTATTGCATATTTTACACATATTAAATCTCTTGCTACGCAAAACGTCACTATTGACAATTTTCCTTTCGTATTATCGCTTTTAAAAATTCTGATAAGTAAAAACTCAATATGAAACTTCTGTCAGCGATCAGACGCATATTTTTTGATAGCGTAAAATTTCCACAAGTGCAACGCACCTTAAAATTTAAGAAATTAGAATTTGACGCCCTGAAAATTTTAAATAATTATATGTCTCACTATGGTTCTCTGTTCACGATCCTCGTTACCATTTTTGACGGAAAGTTGTCTTCATTCACTTCTCAACAGTGCGAGAAACGTGAGCCATTTATTAACATGTTTAGTACTGAGTCATATGACCGAAATAAGATAAGTTTAAACTTTCTTTTTAAAAACGTCCCTTAGACTTAATTCCCTGGATGATGCATTTGATTTCCTTTACTCGTGCAGCTTAAACTTTAAGGTCACAGAAGCTAAACGTTTGTCATCTCCTATCAAAAACCCGCCAATTCTGGTCAAATTTTATTGGCGATTGAAGTGAACATTATTTTTTTGAAGCATGAGCATTCAGCTCAATAGTTAAAAAATAAGCTGTTTATCTGAAGAGATAAACTCCCAGTTGAATGACGGTTTTCACCCTCAGTAGCAAACGACAAGCCTATGGCTATATCTACAATACCAAAAGTTAGCTCAGAGGTTGGCCCTCTAGCTAATGCAAGCCACGTCCCTCCGGATCAGCAATAATTTCGACTCTACTTGAATCTTCACCAATTCACCTTGTTCCTTGTTTGAGTGAAATCGCGTCAAACACCACTTCATTCCTTTCTCAAGAAAGCCACACCTGCTTTAGCTCTAAAATCTCGTAAAACTGTTAACAAAATTACGCTATTGAGGATTTGAGCAAAAAAGAACGGTTTAATTTATTTTTCCCAACCACTTCATCATGGAAACTTACCTAACTTCACCAATCCCTCTGCTGTCAAATTTAAATTCAAATCTAACATTAATTTCTCGGCTCCAAGTCTTAACAAAAAAATATGTCGCCTAAATATTTACATTCATTTGGAAATGATAACATTCCAAACTAACGTATTAAACAGTTAAACGATTTTCCACCTTTTCTGAGCAAATTGTTCTCAGTATTTCTCAAACACGGTTACTTCCCCGATTATTAGAATAAATTATATTATAATTCCAGTTTTTAATGCTGGTTACCACTCTGCAATTCCTACCTATCGTGATTTTCATAAAACGCCTTCTCTTGGGTAACTGTTTGAAAAACTAATTGCAAAGAATTTCAGATTTTGTATAACTAATCAAATTCTCAACTCCTATCAACATGGCTTTTTTAAGTCAAGCAAGCTCCTGACGTCCACTGATGTGCTTAGGAACACATTCTGTCCCCCAGCCAGCCTGCTACGGCTGACAAACGAACGTTGTTTCATAGGATACCTGCCACATATAATAATAGGCTATTTTGCTAAGATTGTAACAGATAAGACGCCCACAGCTCTTTCATTGTTGTTACCAATCATTAGTAGGTCATAGGCCTTGAGCAATGAGGTCTGCCCGCCAGCCTGCTACTGGTGATAAACGAACGTTGAGTTCTGGGACACATATAATACAAGGCTATGTTGTTAAGGGTGCAACAGACAAAACACAAACATCAGTTTCACGATTGTTACGGATCTACAGTACGCCATATGCCTTGAGCAGTGAGGTATATACAGAAGTCAAACAAGCGTGAGACACTCACTGATGTGGTTAGGGTGTCACTCGATTTCATGCTCTCCGCCCGCAAGCCTGCTACTGGTGATAAATGAATTTAGAATCATAGGAAAATATACTACAAGGCTATGTTGCTAACGGTGCAACAGACAAAACGCAAACAACAGTTTCAGGTTTGTTACCGATCATCTGTACGTCATATGCCTTGAGCATTGAGGTTTATACTTAAGTCAAACAAGCGCGTGACACTCACTGATGTGGTTAGGATCTCACTCGAAACCATTCAGTGTACCCGCCAGTCTGCTACTGGCGTAAACGAACCTTGTGTAATGGGACACATGCCACATAAAATACAAGGCTATGTTGTTAAGGGTGCAGCAGGCAAGACACAGACAGCTGCTTCTTGATAGTTACCGATCAGCAGTTCGTCATATGCCTTGAGCAGGGAGCTATATAGAGAAGTTAAACAAGAGCATGCCACTCGCTGATGTGGTTAGGAACTCACTCGATCCCATTCTGTCCGCCAGCCAGCCTGCTACTGGCGATAAATGAACGTTGTGTCCTAGGACACATGTCACATAGAATATAAGGCTATGTCGCTAAGGGTGCAACAGGCAAGACGAAAACAGCAGTTTCTTGATTGTAACGGATCTTCAGTACGTCATATGCCTTGAGCAGTGATGTATATAGAGAAGTCAAACAAGCGCTTGACACTCAATGATGTGATGAGGATCTCACGCGATCCCATTCTGTGCGCTCACCAGCCTACTTCTGGCGATAAACGAACGTTGAGCCATGGGACATATGCCACATAGAATACAAGGCTATGTTGCTAAGGGTGTAAAGGCAAGACGCAAACAGCTATTTCACGGTTGTCACCGATCATCAGTAAGTTATATGTATTGAGCAGTTAGGTGTATACTTAAGCCAAACAATCGCGTGACACTCACTGATGTGATCCCTGCTGAGTTTTACATGAACGACAGCCCTCAACTTATGAATAACCTCACAGCCGTCTTCCAGGAGATTTGGTTCCAACGGCAATCCTCCAGGTTTTCAATTATACCACAGTCATGTGCCAATATTTGAGAGAAGAATGAGAATAATACGCTTTATTTTGAAGTATCATTCAAAATTTTCAGCAAAAATATAAATGGCTCCATTCACTAAGATAATAGGATAATTAAACATAATATGCAAGAATCAAACAGTCAAAAATGGACATCTAGCGGGGAGACAGTTCTAGTCTGAGCTTTTTTATTTCAGTCTCTTCACACGTAAGGTAGCGTGCTAGAAATGGCAAAACGGAGCACTGGTATGCCGTTGTACGGCAGGCTATATGGCGAAAGCCTCGGCGCATCGGACGGGAACACTTCACAGCAATCAGCTCAGAGTGGAGGGGATGGGTTTCATCATCAAGGATTCGCCCAGCAAATTGTTTGACTGTCGTAAAGTGTCGTTTTGCTATCAAATCCACTAAAACAGTATAAGAAACACCAGCAGCAGAAGAGAGCATTCGAAAAATACGTTTTAAAATCAAAAAAATCCTTGTTAAGCAATGCTGGAAAAATCACGGGAGAGCAATAAAGGATGAGGGGAAGAACACATGCCTCTGTAAATCGACAGATAAGGGCCTGAGGTGTGTGTTAGGAACGTAAACCGCGAATATAATATAGAAGTTTACGAATTTTTGTAAAAAGAGCTTCGATATGTTGGGAGAATGAAAGATTCGATGCCATGACTACAAATGGAACCAGAAATACTATGATAATCACAGAGGATTCTTGATGCCCAACTTATCCGGAAAAATCTTTACCCGCGTTCTCCTCAATCGCCTCCACAGTCATATGGAACATTGTATCCTATTTAAAAAGCAGTGCGTCTTCTGCCGTAATCGAGGTGCCATTGATATGATCTTTGCCACGCGTTATCTGCAGGAGAAATGCCAGTAGATGTGGATCCATGTCTACCTTCGTGAATCTGAAGAAAGCCTTTGGCACTGTGATTCACGAAGGATTGTGGAACAGCAGGCAGAAATTCGACTGTCCTGATCGATTCAATCATATAGGGTTTCAGCTATATGATGGCTTTATGGCGCGTGTCACGTACAACGGAGTTATCTTAGCGGCTTTTGGGGCGACCAACGGAGTGAAGCAGAGCTGCGTCTTTCGCATCATCCCTCCTCAGTTGAATGTTTTATGTCACGTTAATGGACGCCTAGCTTGATGACCGTCCCGGAATATGCATCGTCTACAGGATAGACAGCCAACTCCTCAGTCGTCGGCGGATGTACGTCCAGTCGCATGTATCCACAACAACCGTCCATGAACTTCTCATTGCCGTTGATTTCTACCTCAATGTAAGGATAGAAAGACACATACAAATGAACATGAACCTCTTCACCGCGGCCTACAACAGCTTTGGCCTGACCATCAACATGGAGAAAATGGTGATCATGCGCCATCCGCCTGTCAAAACCACCTACATCAATTTCAATGGTACCCAACTGCAAGCCGTAGACATCACCTACCTAGACATCACCCTCTCTCACAGCACCAAATATGTATTGACACCGGGCCCAGATGAAGAGTAAATCAGAGAGTTCGGTAGGTTACTCGCAAGTCTAATCTCACTAGACTCCAATCCAAATCACCGCCTCTGAACGACAATTCTGTGCAGCACACGATGTTCATTGTCGAACGCGACGGTCGAACTTCTTTATTTTTCTTTATTCTATTTTCCTATGAAAACATCAAAGGACTCGAGGCTGAATTAACTAAGAAAAGTGTCTGCTCAAATGGGTTTCGCCGTCAATGTGTCATATGATGAGCATAACTTAAAAATGTTTAGTAAAAGAGATAAGTAGTCTAAAATTATAAATAATCAGTCGCCTTAATTAAAATATCAAGAAAGTATAACAGTGAATCAAATACAACTAGAAAATCAAAGATGCAGCCACAATGACAAAATGTAATAGAATAATTGAAAGTTTAACTGGACACGAGGCATTCTTATTTTTTTAGATTAGTTTAAATAGGCAAATATATTTATCTTATATAGACAAAACAGGAATTCTAGAGACTTTTTCAGGTTGAGGTTTCCAATCACTATGCAGTGCCGATTCGTTTGATGTTTTAAACGTGTACCTAGATTCACCGCAGTACAAAAATGCTCGAGCTATACGAGTCATCTATTTTTGGCCTCTCACGTATTCACTGATATGGTAGCATATTGTTGGCCTGTTAAAAAGCTTACCCATCACAAATGCTGATCACCATCGGCCAAAGGTTTCAGTTGTTATTCGGAAGAGAAACGGCTTTTAATAAGTAAGACACGTGTGGCACTCACATCACTTTCTCTTCTTAAGCACCCAATTTCGATGTTGAAATCAAACTAGAACGACCAGAGCTAAAAGGTAACACAATGAATGAAAGAACTAAGCAGCTCATCTATGTGTGCCGCGCACTGTCTGTTTCCAGCTCCCCTTATCAACGTATACAGAGAGGGTTGCAGATCTCACGATAGTGAGAGGCCTCACGGTCACATTTGCAAGGTCAGCTGCTACATCTGGAAATCTGTTTGTTATTAGCGTGTGTACGTTTGAGATGACTGATTACGTAAGGCCTCTCTTTTAATCTACTAAGTAGCCTTTAGCCACATGAACTGTTAAAAAGTAGATGTAGAAGACTAAAATTTTTGGCCATTTTCATTTGACGGCTACTAATGTTTATTTTAAGGAGGAATATCTTGCAGATTTCAACGCATATTTAAGATCATGGTAGATATTTGTTGTTGACATAATTCAGCTCGTTTAAATAGAGAATTACAGTACGTTCCCTACCTGATGAAATGTCAACCAAACTCCTGAAAGAAGTTCTCAAATTAAACAAATTACTTTATTGGGGTTGTCATATTGACTATCGTGCAGCCTTATCTCAGGATATTTCAGTCGCTTGAGGATTCCGGCAGTTGATCAAGCTTCTTTCTGACCGCTTGCAAAAAGCATAGCCAGTAAGAAATGGCTACTTATTTCGTATGCACTGTTCTCGTTGATTTTCGATGGCCATATATATTGAAATATATTTCTCAGAAAATGGGCAGAAACGAATGCATTCTTTTAATCTTTTTGCAGTAAATTAAGCCTTTTTTAAATGTTATGCTTGAAAAAGGACATCATTTGGTTTTACAAACGTTTCTAAGTTGTCGAATAATTGCTAAACTTACCAGCCGTTACAATGGATTTCAAGGTTTTCAGACTACGTGCTGCATTCATTTGCAAAGGCGATAACAATTTAATGTACTCTCTATGCATTATGTCCTAGGAACATAACCAAGTTTCTCTATTCACTGAGTAAGAAATTACATGGTTATCATAAAAGTTTGCAATTTGAGTGGATTATTTTGCATACTTTGTAGGACGGATAGGATGAATTATGAATGAACATTTCAAAGACTTAAAAATCTCATGATGAGGGACTCCTTTACAACAGGAGGTTGCCCCTTTTTCAGAAACAAAGTTTAACCATATAGTTTTTTAACAAACAAGTACAAGAAGGAATATTTTCAAGCAGGTTATCTGAAAAGTATATTTACATTTATAAATGCATCGAAAATAAAAGACAAATGCATACCAAGTAAGTGTTCATGTCTTACCGCCTATTATTTTTGCAGACAATCAAAAAGGAGCTCGTTCAAAAGCCGACATCCTGACAATATTTTTGGATAAGGCTGCACACGAATCAATATTCCAACCCTACTTAATTAAGTTGTTCAAGTCAAAAAACATTTCAGAATTTTCGTTTGACATTTACTGTGACGGGTAATCTACGGTAGGTAATGTTTCCCACGAATATATACCATAGTATTTGTAAATTACGGCAATGAACTTAGTATATCACTCACGATTTCTGTAACTAAATTGTATTCAGCATACCTGCTCTAGATGCATTATGGAGTTCCCTGGTAGGTCGATTCATCCTCTTCGTAAACGACGGACGCCAAAAACCGAAGGTCCAAGAACAGCTTGCATGTCTAAACGAACTTTGTCGAGCCAGGGTTTGAGCTGACCCCCTCTTCGACACCTCCAAATTGGAAGTCGGGCCGGATCAAGGGCATTAAAACTGAACTTGTGAAGAATGTGCCCAAATAACCTCAGTCGTCGTTCTCGCGATGATTTGCAGCGAGTGCGGACATTTTCATTTGAGACTTAGTCTGCGTACTTCACTCGTAGGATGGTCTTCAAGCTGTGGTGGTAAAATGCCTCCAGTTTTCGCTCATCTTCCACGCGTAAAGCCCAGCATTTACAGCCCTAAAGACAGACTGGACAGACGCACGGTAAACGCGAATCTTTGTGCTAATGGAAATGTCGTGTCTTGTCCACAGGCACTTTTGAAGGTATGAAAAACCCAAAAAGCAGCATCGATTCGGGAGACAATATCAATCTTACGCTGTTCCTTTGGCAGCAACCTCGCCCGAGGTATTTTAAACTGTCTACTAATTGACAACCTTCAGTCCCGAGGGATGCCTTCTCCTAGGCAGGCATTCAGTTTGAAAACACTTTGGTCTTCCGCACGTTTATGGACAAGCCGATTTAGTGACCTCATTCACCCGTGACACCATAGACTGCAGATCATCAAAGCCTAAAACTAGTAAGGCGATGTCATCGGCGTAGTCAAGATTAGTCATCCGGCGTCCAGATGCAAGTTTAACACCATCTTCTTCATGCAGGGCCTTCCCAAGAAATCTAGTCGATAGCGTATTTCAACAGAATGGGCAACAGGATACAAACTCCTCAAACGCCAGACCGAATACTGAGTGGTTTTTAAAGATTGTTATAGGCCAAAACTCGTGCAGTGGTTGAGCTGTAATCGACCTTAATCATGCTGATGATTTTCGATGGTACACCATCTAGTGCCAATATTCACGATGGACGGAATCGAACGTGGCGGCAAAGCCGACAAAGCAAACGGCCGTCGGTTGCTGATAACTATGGCGGAATTCAGGGATACACCTTAGCGTGAATATTTTTCCGCGCATCCATGCCCAGCACGGAATCTGGCTTGGTTGGGCCTCGTCCTAGAGTCGCACACAACCAAGAGTCAACCGAGTGGACAATAGCAAAGATTTTCGCAGTAACGTCGATAAGACTTTTTCCACGATAGCTCTCGCATCTCGTCTTATCTCCCTTTTTGTGAAAAGGCCCAAGGATGCCTGAGCCCCAGTCATCTGGAACAACCTCCTCACTACACGCTTGTTTAATCACTTCATGTAGCCAGGGTGCCAGTGTATCGACACAAGACTTGTAGATTTCAGCGTGTATACCATCCTCTCCAGGTGCCTTGTCATTGCGCAACTTTCTTTGGCACCAGCGACTTCTCCTACAGTAGGGGGATCGCATGACTGCAAAGGCAGGAGAGGAAGGAGACTCCGTTTTAGATGGGAATGAAGGGGTGCTGGGCTCGGTATTGAAGGTGAGAAGATGCTCGAAGTGCTAATACCAACGCTCGACCTTGGCTGAGTGGTCAACAATAAAGCTGCAATTCACTTCACGAACAGAGTAACTCAGTGAAGAGGGTTAACCACTAACTTGGCAGAGAATTTGGTAGTTTTAAAATTTCATCGACCTTTGAGGCCTGCTCCATGGAGGCCGCTATTTCAGCCCAGTATTTCTTCCGGTCTTCCCTAGCCGATCTTGCCATCACCGTTCGGAGATGGCGGAAGGAAGCATCGTTGCGGGACCTGTCTCTAGCCGTCTGAGCAGACAACTGTAGGGTTCTTCCGCTGATCCAGTCATTGCGGCGTCGCTGAGTATATACAAGGATTTTCTCAGTTACCTCATAGGGTAATACTTTCAGTGATGGCCATCATTACTGCCTTTGCCGTCTGCTCGGGTAGTAAATTAGGGCCAGATTTCTCTGTTCAGGGCCTCGGCAGTGCCGAGCAGCCGGATTTTGGTGACATCGAGGTGCCTAGCAAGTGACATTATGGGCGCGGAGATAGGTAAACTTTCACGTTTGTACGAACGACGTGTTCAGACTCGTAGGCTTTACCATTCTCGGCACCACACATCGAGCTGCTATCATGAATTCAGTTGCGGAACCGTGAACTAACTGGGATTTAGTCGGTCTGACTGGCCGTATTACAGTCGTTTGAATACTGTGTTAGCAGGAGTTTGTTGCGGTGCTGGAAGCACGTGTTCGTGACAAACAGTCGGTTCTGATCAGCAAAGTTCAGCAGTCTCCCCCCATTTTCATATCGTGAACCAAGACCGAAATGGCCAATAAGATTACTGCTTGTGGGGTCACTACGTCCAGTTCAGCTATTCCAGCCCCCGACAACAATCAGCAGATCGCGGCGAGGGAGTCTTTCAACTAACGCCCTCAGCTCCGAGTAAAACGTCTCTTTGTCGTGCTTTTTGGCAGTGGAAATTGGTGCTTGCACGCAGACAATAGAGCTGTTTGCGAAGTGACCTTTCAGTCGCACATAGGCTATCTATTCACTGACTCGTTCCCAAGAAAACAGTGCACGGATTGCATGCTGCAAGAGGGCGATCGCCACACCATGGCTACCAGAGGAGTCACGAGGGCTACTTTGATATAGAGTGAAGTACGAGTTGGCTCCAGGGATCTTTATTTCCAGAGAACCTGAGTCAGGGATTCGCACTTTCGAAAGGTAGCACACTTTTACTTTGTACTGATAAAGGTTACGCATCGTTAGACTTTGGGTAACAAAATCCAGGAACGGTCGCACATTCCAGCATCTAATACCAAGGGTCCGATTCCAATTGAGTAGTCAAGCTCGCATATTGATCGCCCAAACCACTGAACTAGGGTTGCGGAGCGTGTCGGTTCCCGCGGACGCCGTAGCATGGATCATAGTACTATAATTGGACATATGTTTCCTGAGGTTCCTTGGAAATTGTGAGTATGGGCGGGTCCCCAACAGCCGCTTGGATTGTTCGAGGTTGCCTCCTCTAGTTCGTCGACTCAAGAGCCTACCCAAAAGGTAGTGGGGGCAAGCGAAATTATTTAATGGTGGTTCAGAGTCGCGATTTCACAGTGCCATCGTCGGGATTAACGGTTTTTTGTAAGGCTTTTGGCGTGCCAGACCTTAGTCTGTCGCTCCTTGGCCGCCCTGCTGCTGTTGGTCCACGACTGCTTATTATCCAGACTCGACAGTCTGCTTATTTCGTAGATAACTATCACTGAAGGCCTTTTCATTATCCGCCACCTATGGACGCGCCGAGTAGCCAGTAGCTAGACTAATGGGTAACTCCCTCTTCCCGAGATTACCCATCTTCCATTATGTTTATTTAACGTTTTAATCTGACTCACAATCCCTTTTTTAGGACGTGCGCATGTCGTTTACTAACCAACGCTGAGAAGCAATGCTGGCCTTCCAATTTATCTCCCCCGACGAACTCTTGTCAGGTTGTAGAAAAAAAAACTGACGCATTCAAAGTTAGAAATAAAAATGGTTTGTTTTGGCTAGCTTTGTCTAAAATAGGCCTACATTTCCGGACCTTTGTACAAAGAACTTTCAGTTCGCTTAGGCTCAACAATCTCTCAGATAAGACAGTTAAGAATTTCCTGAATATTGTTCTTCCGTTGATTCTTTTTCTTCGATGGTTAATTCAAAGGAAACACTTTGTTCATTCATTTTGTGTTGATCCAGTTTGTCCATTTTCTGTCAGTATCGGCAGATATATTGATTGGGTCAAACTGGAAACGAATCCTGATGAATGCATAGTTCGGAGCTTTCGTTTTCTGCCTTCCTCATGAGGTGGTTAAGCTCGTAGATCTAGTGACACGGAAAAAATCTTCAAGTTTATTTCCTGGTTTTCTGATTCTAATTTAAATATCTTTGTAACTTCTTTTATTTATCAATTTAATTTCAGTTCAATTTACAAAACACGTCATTATACGTGTTACTTTTAACTGAGCTTTCTGAACAGCAAGGTCCGCACTATTAATGGCATACCACTAACCTGAACCACTTGGTGCCAAGAAAGTGCGAAAATTAGTACTTTTTGACGTATCAGGTGAGTAACCGTTCGCAATAAACTTCGACGGAAGTGACTCTCTGCCCTATGCTCAATTCCAATCATAACAATTCTGGTCTGACGCGTCAGTCCTTCCTAGCATAATGTTATCGTATATTGAAACACTAGACATATTCACATTTATTTATTTATTTCTTGCTGGAACTTTTCCGTATTTGAAGTTTTTTATTTTTAAATAAGTTATCTATTCTATTTGTCTGCTACTAAGTGTAAGAAGAGACTTTCAAGCCTCATTGCCATGTAGTTGGGGTTCAACGTAATTTCTCAAATTGCTAAGCTACCAGATGTTTAGTAGATAGAGTTCAGAAAGATGACTGACTGCACTATGAAATAAACTTTAGTGAATATACTAAAAAGCGTATTGTATGTCTCCTTTTTACAGTATTCGGGAACATGAGATAGAGTATAACTATATTTTTGACCCCCTTAAATAATTAAAAACTCGTTGTTTTAAAGCCGACTAGAACACGAGCGATAAATTTCCTTGTACGCTCACAGCAAGCCAGCTTAAATTTATAAGCATACACTGTATCATTCTTCTTGCTACCGGGAGGTGCTATCGAACGCAAAGCAGACCGTGCAAATTAATTTTATTAGTCTTATTTAATGTGCATGGTCTGCAATAATTGTTTCTTTAAGGTACCTGAGACACTTCAAGGCAAAACTATTACATAAAATTAGAAATACAAGTACTGAGCGAAGACACTGAGAGCAACTGGATATTATAGCTAGTTCACTAAAACGAATAAAATTGTTACCGTCTTTTAGGCATGGCATAATTTTATTTAATCCTGGCTAAATCTCCGGAAGCATGCTAGTCAAGAACAATAACGTTCAGTTCATCTGTCATCATAAATAGTCAAACGGGCTTGCTAAAGATAAATTAGGGGCTGCCTTACGTTAAAAAAACTAACATTTATGGATTTTTAAATGCTAACCAGATGGCACTAAAGGATTTTTGAATGAGGAGGATATTTTCAGATTCACTCCGATGTTCATAGGAAGGATGCAGTTGCAGGTACTGAAAAGTTGTTTTTACGGTGCGTTTATGCTCTGGGAAACCAAAGTGATAGTTTTTTATAAATGATTTGCAGTGGATGATTCGGGTAAAATAAAGGTGTCCTTCACCAGTCTACTTTTTGTGCACAATGGCATATGAGCTCCAGGCAAAAGCCTGCGTATTACATCGTGCAGCAGTATGTGACAAATAATCGAGAAATATTGCTGACAAAGGATAAAAGCACTAGAATGCTCATTTCAGTCTATCTTTTTATTGTTGGTTAGCTCTCTGCTGGCGTTCGCAACCAAACATTCTTCCTGTAACTCGATGATCGTAGTTAGTCCTGCGATTAAGATATCGCTGATCTGAGGGTCAGACAGCACGGTGTAAATCTCAGTGTAAATACACACACAAGTTACACACAAGTTACGCCTGAGAACGACCAGGATAAAATTTTATAAAGGTCAACTGACAGTAGCACGTCAGGCAGAAACGGAAACTTCACCCCATTCGTTTATGCCAGAAATGTTTTTCACCTACTCAAAAATAATTTTGATGGATTAAGTTGTGCATTTATAAAGCCGCTAAGGTCGAGAGGTACCACGCGATCTGCAACCAAGTTACAGACATTCAGCCTATAATATAGAAATAGAACACGGAACTTGGAATTTATCACGTTATATTACAAAAATACTGCTGATGATAATTATTTGCAAGGTATTAGAGAAGCCCTACTATGGACCCCCAAAACCGGACGTACCGTATTTCTTTGTTTCTGGCGTAGAGCGTTTTCTCTTATCCTTTCGTAATTTTCAGCTTTTGGAACACCCTAAATATGTTCGGTTAATGTTATGAGCATATTTTGGAAACAAATATGCAAGCCAATTCGAATTTCTTAGAAAATTCTGAAGACTATATTACAAAGCATATGAAGACGAAAATCTTTCGTTGTCGTGTTTACGTAAGACAGCTGTTTGATCGTCGTGCACGGTAACTTGACAGTCAAAATCATGTCTACTCTAGCGTAGATTTAATACATTTGACTCATATATACAGTAGTTGGTTGATTATATATAATGTTAACCGAAATTTTGAACTGTATTTTTGCTTAGAAAGGATTTCCTCCAGAGTAGTTTTAATAGTGGTTACCATGTAACATGATCCCAAAGATCTTTCCGTCAACACATGTCACCGGCTAAGATACTCAATAAAAATTACTAAGTAATAAGTATAAATCTGCCACAATGATTTTAGATAATTTTATAAATTCAGCATATTTAATCTCAAAATATATTAAACTACTTATCCAACTTTAGTAGTAAGTTATGGCTTCTTTAAAGTTTATGTTGATGAAAGAGTATCTTTCGGTCTTAACAACCATTAGCATTTTTGAACAAGTTTGAACACGGTCTATATTTGCGCTAACGTTTAAAGTTTCCGACTGGCC
Source organism: Schistocephalus solidus (assembly GCA_017591395.1). NCBI lineage: Eukaryota > Metazoa > Platyhelminthes > Cestoda > Diphyllobothriidea > Diphyllobothriidae > Schistocephalus > Schistocephalus solidus. Next base: position 94,209 of record WEDG01001471.1, read on the forward strand.
TGCTGTACACTTTCTCTGTAAGGGAAAGATATATTGCTCTATGGCGTTCGTTTCCATCAGAGGTCGGCAAACTCCGGCCTTTAGGCCAGATACTGGCCTAGCTAGTATTCCAGTCTGGCCTAACGCCCCCATATTTAATTATGAATGGAAACGGCCTAATTGAGTTGTCGCGGTTTTGTTCTCATTCATTACTGCTGGTTGCAGCTCAAGCTGTGGCTCGTGTTTATTTTGAGAACTGATTTCAGACGCTTGTATGAAACAGAAGCGCCTAACCGGGAGGGATGATAAATGTTGTGTTGTAAACAAGTTCACTCTCTGGTCTCGGTTTCATTCACCTCTAATTGGGGTCAATGCGTCTTGTGCGCACGTGTATGTGCTGTGACATGCGAAGAACTTTTATTTAATGGTCGTATTACAGATATCGATAAGCCGCAAATTAACCCCAATTACTATGCATAAAGAGCAGAAGCAACGCCCAGCTACAAGTCTCCGGAAGGTTGACTCCGAACATCGTGTCTAAATACCCTAATAGACTGACGATTCGTGCCTCCTATGGTGTCCTTGTTGATTGCGAAGAAAATGCATCCCTTCACTGATGCAGACTTTGTAATGGATTGTATACTTGCTGCTGTTGACGTCATTTTGCCCGAGTAACACGACGCTTTTAAGGCAATCCCGCTGTCTGCCCGCACTGTGAATCGACGCGTGGAGGACTTGGCCTCTGATGTCTGGTCTTCAATCTCAACGAAGTTCAAAACTCTTGATATATTTCCCGTGCCAAGCGTGTGATTGCAATGTTTGGCAGCACTTATTCGTGTGAGCAGCTCGTCTCCAAAATGACGTTTTGTAAGAACAAGCTGCGCTCTCAACTCACTGACAATCACCTAAATGACATTAGAACCTGATATTTTATCTGTTTCTAAGAGCATGCTACATCATGTTCCCCATTGATCGTTCTGTATTTCTGAATAATAAACGTTTCCTTGGACACCTTGTTTTTTTCTGGCCTAGTGTGATTTCTTGACCTCCTGAAATGGCCTGGTAGACCAAAAAGTTTGCCGACCCCTGGTTTACATCAAAGCAGTCTGATAAAAGTTTGCAATAGGCGTAAACTATCCGTGTTCTGTATCAGCAGCATCAATAACTGTACAAATACGATCGCAAATGAATGGAATTTCATTTTCATAAAACCCTCAGGTTCACATAATCTTCTTAAGTTGGAATTTACCCTTTCTTCATGTACAAAATGTGGATTCCAATTATTTTTCCGAAAAATTGCACAGAAAATGTTATTGGGTCCAAAAAATATATCTGAATTTAAAGGGAAATCGAAAATAAATGGCAAACAGTCGCACTAGATAACTAATCACTTTCGGAAATACGGCCGAAACTAACCCTATAAAAGCTGGCATCATGTTATGACTGAAATTTCTTATAATTATGCTGTTATAATCACCCTTATATTTTCAGCCAAGTTATCCTTGCTAGACATGAGCCATGATACCGATACCTTTTATACTATCTTTGCTACCATTAACACACAACGCACTATTGCGCACTTCAAAAAAGGAACTTTATCAACACTTGTTATTGACCAACAGTCAATGGCGTGTGCAATTGTGCAGTGATAAATGCTAAGTCATCCTCAAACCAAAAGGAACTGCTGCGCTCAAAACTGGTAATGCCGTCTGATGACATGCACTAGACAGAATGTGGTGCTGAAATACTAAGTAAAGGACCCCTACATGCTTGCGGAACGTTTCAAGCATACGTACAGTGTTCTTGCGACTGGTTACTGCTATGAAAGGGGTGGGAATTAATGTTTGTTCAATGTGGATGCGGCATTTGGCTCGGTGTTAGATACAAGTCGTGGCTTAAGGAAGGGGCTGTCAAATGGCTCAATATTCATTTATCTTATGAAAAAAGAGACCAACTACAGTGGTTTTACTTTTAATTTGGCCACTATAGAAGTTAGATTCATGTGAATAATGAGGTTTCTTTCTTGAATATCCATTTGTGTACCTCTAGGATGCAAAATGTTGAACATCTTGGTCAATGACCCTACGCCGAGAGTTTTCTTTGGTATTATATGTTTGAATGGACAATGAGATAGATGCCGCGCAAATCTTTCGTATTAAAGATAACTTCCCGCGCAAGACATCGCTGTGCCATTGATAAGATAGTCGTCCGCGTCTATAGCAAAATATGACTAACGCATAAGGTCAACCGAAAAATATGATTTTCGTTGAACTTTTTACATTATTTTTGACAGTCTCATTTCAAAATCAGAATTTAAAAGCTATATTTGAAATAGCTTTGGCGCATTTTTTCATCGTACTTCACCTTCATATATTCAAGGTCAGGCAGCTGCTTCACAATATCCAGACGTTTCGCAAAATGTCCTTACTTTTGTCAGGTATGAACCCACCAAAATTGGTCTTAGCTAGAGGCCTATGGTCTTAACTAAGGAACGTAAACAGCACAAACCAAATTACAATTAGAACCAGCACCTCGCGAGAGGTGGCTTGCATAGCCATTTTAGACAAAATTATTCATCCTCGGCAGACATCCTAGTATGATATTATAAGTAAGTACAATACTAATCACACACGTTTTTAATTCAACAAAAAGTCTATATTCGTAAGGAAAACATATTTGAACGCTCTTATTTATCTGGAGATTAATGTGCAATACTACAAAGGTAAACTTACACAACGAATGATTGCACAATGCTAAGGTTATGCACTCACTCATCCTCACAACACACGCGTATACTGAAACTATAACTTTCAAGTCACAAATTAAGCCTATGTGTACCCACTTACATTTGAGGCGCTGATACTGGCGTGACTTGTATTGCGTCCTCTTTCTGTAATGCAGCACATAAGTCAATTTTGAAAATTTTTGATGAAGCACTTGGACAATTTGGTGTTGAAAAATATAATTCAATTATTCTTATCTCGTGTTATTGTGATTGAATTCAGGCATGATAAAGCCATAATAATAATTGTCATATAGACACAAAATTGATTTAAATTATATAACATATGTAAGTGTCTGTATGACGATGACATGAGTGCTAGTTCAACTGTAACAAAATAACTCTATTGTATCAGGACCAACCACGCATCATAAAGCAGAGGACAATGACTCGTAAAATATTAATAAATTATTTCCGGAATATTCTTACACACGACTTATACAGTACTTGTATACAAAAGGCAAAAAATATAGGAAATTTGTTACCTTGATATCCAATGCGACAAACCACAAAGTTACTTTTGACACTTGTCGTATATCCACTTATTCGCGAGCAACTGTCAGAATTCAAAGGCTGTGATACATTACGATTGCTAAATATTTACTATATTTGCTGTTATTTTTTTCTTCTGAAAGTCGAACGAATGGGGCTTTAAAAAATCGGATATACTCCGTTTGTTCTTCGTTCTATCTGAAGGACGCTCATTCACCAAACCTGGATTGAGTACTTTGTCTCCCATCCTCATATGATTTCGAGGATTCTAAACTATTGTTACGGTTACCGTTGCTAGGGTGTGATAAACTCGATTGGCTTATATATTAGAAGTATTCATTTATTCAAGGGTCCAAGAATAATTATAACTTTTTGAACAATTAGGGTAATTCAAGAAAACAACTTCTGAATGAAAGTACTTGGCAAGAGTTACCAGAAAATCAGATCGGTATATAATGCGTTAATGTATGACAACTTATAAAATCAGCCACAATTTGGAAGTGTGCAAAGCCTCCTTGAAATTTTTACAATTTTTTACTGCTTATAGGAATATAAAAATTTGACCTAGGAAAGTATCTCATATGGGACGTTTTGAATGAACAGTGTAGAGAAATAAATTGCAAAACAAAATACTGAGGGGATAGAATAGCAAACAGGCAAACGCAAAATAAATGCCAAGTTACTTATATAAACCGAACCGAACATACATTGTACAGTAATGCAGAAAGTAAAAAACAATGAATTTTTTGTTCCAATTGGCCTGGCTAGCACCTGCCATGTCGTTCATCACAATGCCACCGTGGCAAGACCATATGATAGCGTGACATGGTAAAGGCAATCTGGCATGTCTATGACATATTACCGTGTGGCACGAACTGCACTAAAGTCCATCCTCCAGATCAGGTTAAAATGAATTCTAGAGTTTAAATTAAAACACCGTGATGAGTCCGACTTTAAGCCGATATACAGGTGTGTTACCGAAGCGCGTGGTAGGCCGGCGACAGATCGATGTATCAGTTGCTTGAGCGATAATTCGAGCGTTATATACGCTAGAATCGCCAGAAAATTCTGAAATCCTATTAACTCAGGATTTCCATTCAATAGGAAGCGAAGAAATCGCTAAAATACCAACCAAGCTAGGGATCAGAGTATGAAATACACTTCTCCAACAGCTCACGCGTCCAATGGAACCACTAGCTTTATCGCCTCATGCAGATCGAATTTCTGCAAAGCTGAACATATATGCGGTTTAATATCAGATAAATTCTTCTTTCCGGAAATATAGTTAAGAGTGTATCGCGTGCTTGTTCTTCCATTCTAGAATACTGCCCTCCCCTCTTTGGTCTGATGAACGCCTCTGACCGCTATAAGATTGAAAATGTTTAAAAAATTTTACACAAGGACTATTTTCTCTTCCTGGATCCAGCATTTCGTAAACAAATATATTTCAATAACTAAATATTACATTTCTGCGGGTAAGAAAACTTTAAGCCGGGCCCTGCTTCCTTTTTCGCCTTAACTCTAGCCAAAATCTCCAACGAATTAAGGCTTTCTCTCCTATAGATCGACAATATGCTGCTCGTAATTCCTCCCCTTCGCTATTAAACTAACCGTTCTCGTATTTGGCCTCTGCATATGCTTTCATCTGGAATAACCTTCCTCTAGAAATAAGGTTGTCGTCTACATTAGCGGTTTTCAAAACTAAATAAAGTTCACATTTAACTTCGAAGATATAGTGTCCTTATTGTCCGTTTTCTTTCACAAACTTGCAATTTTTGGACTTTGAAAAGGGTCCTTTTCGTATTACATTGGTTTCCAAATATTTTTTAATTATCCTCTGCAGAGTCGAGCTTTTTCGTCCTCTCCTTTTCAACCATCATTGCCAACTGTTTACAAACTTGATACTTTCCACCGTTTTTTGCAAATCTCACAATGGTCTCCGGCATCTGTTGAGGATCGTGGTGGGTTTTGGTGTTTCTGCCCCCGTTTTGGCGGAATATGCAGTCATTGAGGTCAAATCTCGTCACCTCTACTTTCCCCTCTTCGTTGAGATCCTGTTATGTACGATGTACTACTCCTGTCTCACCTCCCTTCTGGTTATAAACAGAAACTCTAGCTGATAAAGGATCTCCCCCATGACATGGAGCGTTTTGAACCCTCATATGTTGTCACCAACATTATAGGACGATCCCAAGGCATCGTGCCAATCCTATTAAACCTATCTATTAATTCCTGAGAGAAGCGATTTTTCTCCTTGTTTCCTTTTTATATTGGTGGCTCGCCAAACTCTGCCCCCTATTTAACCGTTCACCGTTTATTCCAAAGATTGTAAAACTAATGTTTTAAAAAGGACGAATCGTTATGAATCGTATTTGCCTACCATACTACTCATTTTTGCTGTTCATATGGCCCTTCACACAGTGCAGTAATTTTCCAAATTGTATTTATATAAACCATAATACTAAATTTGTTAAGATGGGCCCCTGTGGGCCTTAAATAGAAAATGTATTTATTTTAAGTAATAGGATAGTTGACATTTGATGCAATTAAACGCAAACTCCAAGACAAAGCTAACACAACAACTGCACAGACACGCGCTAGGATACAACGAGTGATTCAGAAGATGAAACACACGTCGCTTCTTGTATTTCACAACCTTCAAATTACGGATAAACTTTTCGTGGTTTTATCAGCATTCGCGAGCACTGGTGTACTTAGGTGACTGACACTGCACTATCATGTGGTCCACACCAATCTACTTATGCTCTCACGTTGGAGCTCTAGTTGGCAGCTGGAATTTTCTCCATCCAAGAGTAGTTTCATGTGTTTTGGCCCCGTCAAGCTTCCTGGACCCTGGTATTTCAAAATAGTACATTTTTAGAATGATTAACTATAAAAGACTTAGGTCTAAGTTACACGAATAAGCTAGCATTATCACCTCATGCAGATCGAATTTATGCAAAGGCTGCACACATATGTGGTTTTATATCACATAATTTCTTCCTTCCGGAAATAAACTTAAACCTATACCGCGTGTTTGTTCTTCCTATCCTAGAATACTACTGTCCCCTCTTTGGGCTGATGAACGCCTCTGACCGCAGTAAGATTGAAAAAGTTCAGAGGGTCCTTGCTCGAAGACAATTTTCTCATCCTGGATCCAGTGTTTCTTAAATGGATAGATGCCAGTTAGCAAACATTAAATTTCTCTGGGTTCGAAGACTCGAAGCTGGTCTCAGCTTCCTGTTTCGCTTTAACTCTAGCCCAAATCTCTCACGAATCAACGCTCTCACTCCGGTAGATCGACCGTATGCGACTCGTAATTCATCCATAATCATTTCACCACTCCTAAGCTCCACAACTAACCGTTCTCAGTTTTTCCTCCAAATATGCTTTCATATGGAATAATCATCCACTGCAAATTAGGTTGTCGTCTACATTAGCTACTTTTAAAACCAAATTACGCAAACATTTAACTTCGGAAGATATAAAGTCCTTATTGTCTGCTTCCTTCCCAAACTCGCAACTGTTAGATTTTTAAAAGGGTCCTCCTGGTATTTGAGGCAGCTCCCTTGATATTATATTGGTCTCTAAAAATATTTTTATCATCCTCCGCAAAGTCAATCTTTGCATTCACTTTTTAGTCCCTTCCTTTTAAACCCCGACGATGGTCTCCAGGTTCAGTTGATGATCGAGGCAGGTTCACCTCTTTGATGGTGGACTATGCAGTCAGCAAGATCGCATCTCGATGATGACCTCGTGATCTCTACTGTCCCCTCTTTGTTTCGACCCTGTTGTCCACGATGAGTTCCTCCTCTCTCACCTCCACTGGTATTTGTAAACATTAGCTCTGACTGCTATATTATCTCTTACCCGACAAGGAGCCTCCCGAACACTCATACTTAGTAAGCAACATCACAATACTATCCCGTTGCATTAAGCTATTAATTTTTTAGTGAAGCAGATTTTTTCTCCTATTTTTTTTAAATTGGCGGCTCGCCGAACTCCGCCTCCGATTAAACCCTGGGAGTTTTTTTTCACTGCTTCGTTTCGAGTTCACCGTATATGCCAACGATTGTTGACTTTTGTTTTAAAAATGGCAAATATTTTTGAATCGGATATGTTTACCATACTACTCATTTCTGCTGTTCATATGGATGCTCACATAGTGTAGCAATTATCCACTTTGTATTTATTTAAACCATGATACTAAGTTTGTAATGATGGGCCCTCTGGGCCTTAAATATATAATTTATTATTATTATTAATAATTGGCACTGCAACGGTGTTACCGACAGAGAAACCGTCCGTGCAAGGGCGCAGTCAACATGTGATGCTACTTAAGGCAGTCTCCTAAGCTGAGCTAATGCGATAGCTGCAATTTTAGTGGCAAGATAATTGCAAGTGGGGGGTATCAGAAAAAAAACCATGTTATTTCTCTTCACTCACAATTTCAATTGTGGTTAAGCATTCCGCTGTTAACTTAAAATGTCTGCGAGTTGTGCTATAAAGTGTGTCAATGAATTCAAGCATCTGACTGTGGAACCATACGTTCATAACCATCCCAGTCCCACCTACTAAAATTAAATTCACTGGGCGCCCATACACGACATCCCAAACTTAATTTACTTCCCAAAAGGAATTATCTGTCAGTTCTGTTAACCCTGCCAAACAGTCTCATATTCACACTCATCTGCTAAGTGGGGCTATTTACCTGATCGTCAACCGTGTAACTTATGAGGAATAAGAGGTTATACGTGATTATTGTGAGATTTCATTGGTCAATTAATTTGGCACTCCCGACAGAATCTTGCTTGAAAGATAAAACGGAAATGCCTTATACGGACGAATGCAGTCAAAAATATAATACAAATTTATTTTAAACATAACGGTTAATTTTTTAATCGATAGAAGGATACTATCTGACTCCGAACTCTCTATTCAAGGTTACGCTAACATTTGGAATGATCGACGCGAGGGCCGTGGCGGAGAAAGCTGTATCTATGTAAAACAACCACTTACACTTCTGCCTTTATACTAGCAACAATTTCCCGCAAATAAGAGAGTTGATGGCTCCCTGTTGTTCTAAAAGATAAATACTCTTTGCTCGTTGGTTGTGTCTATCACTCTCACAACGCCAGCGAAGATTAAGATCTTTGGCTCGCGCAGGCAGTTCATGCCACAATTGACTTGAATCTGAAGTACTGCTTGATTGCAGATGACTTCAATCTTCCTGCAATTCATTGGTTTCCACCTTCCAGTCATGCAAAGTTCGGAGACTTACTTGAGGCCATATATATTGGCATGTGAGACCAGGAAGTTGAATTTCCCACCCGAGGTATTTTATTTGAGTATCCAGAAGGGCATTGTCAATGGATAAAAATCAATTAAAACGAGTGTAAAATCGTGTACAGTTAAGTTTAAATAGTAGTTCAACTATTGGCAATGACAATTGACACAAAGCAGTGTGGTCAAGAAATTAGATAAAAGAGCACACAGTGAAAAAATCATTGGGCATTTAAATGGAAGAGGCATATTTTGAATGGGGTTTGTGGGATTTTAAGGAAAAATTAATTGCGCGCCTGAGTGAAAAACATACGCATTAGGTAGGACCGACATGCTTATTAGAGCGTATGAGTGTTCAAAAAGCTACAGAGGCTACTTTTCAGCACCGAAGGTGTGATCTCAATGCATATTGACGCGGTAAAAGCGTAACCGTCATGGATGCTAGACAGGGTAAACATTGGCAGGCATCATCCGTACGTTTAGGGTCGAACGAGGAAAGGACCATGAAGATGCTGAAGGACATGGTTGAATTGCCAGAGAAGCATCCACGATAGTCTTATTGCTGATTTATAAGACCACCAACAGAGCAGCCGAAACGATCGTCAACAGTCCGAGTAGGGTCAAAACCATGACACTGCTCCACGAGGGCATATAAAGCAGCATAGTAGGTTGCTTCTGAGCGTACTATGAAAGGATAATGGGAGATCCGGTAATAGAGTAAGAAGAAATCAACATAATGCGCTCGGGGGTGCTAGTTGGCATGATAATCGATGATGAATCTGAGGCCTACACAGCTCAGTGTTCAGATTGTTATTCTGATTATGGTTATCGGCATTCGAAATGAGGGTGCTTCCAAACAAGCGCGTAATATGGCGTAAGTGTTTTGGCGATCATTTTACGGAGGCATGCGTTATAAGGACATCATAGTTTGTGAGGGAAAAATTGCATGGAAGATATAATTTAGAGCTGTTTTTCTAAATTCCCAATTGTCCTTTCTCGGGGTCATGGAGAAAGCTGCTAGGGAAGGAAGAGGAAAATAAAAGGTTAATTGAATCTGTGTTAAGATAAATGCGCAGTCTTCGCTTGAAAGTGGACAGGTTATTTGATAACCTTATACTGATGGGGAGGTTATTCCAAAGAAAGCAATACCTGGAAGCAAAGAACAGAGAGTGTTTAAAGCAAACATACTTGATCTTGTTTTCTGTAGAGGTAGTCAGGCATTGTCAGTGTCACCTTAAGACCACCTTGTGAGTTCTGAATATGCGATAGTTATTTCTACACTAGAACTCGGGGCTGATGAAACGTTTTACAAAAAATATAGTTTGTTACGTGATTTGCGGTCAGAAAATATGGGGAAATTACCAACACATCTTTATTCCCACGATTGGACTAACTTCTTTCTATGTTTAAATGTAAATATTTTTACTGATACATTTGACCAAATTCTTAGTCCGCTCATTTCTCATTTTGTTCTTCGTAATAAAGTTATTAATGCTAAGGAAGAATCTACCTCCCTTTATCTTTCCGTCATAGACTGCATAGATTCTCACGTCGTTTTCATCTACAAAACTACACTTCCATCCTGCCCCTGATCCAACAAATATTTGAGCAGTATAAGAGAAAATCTGAATAAAAATAACCAGCCAATGAGGTCAACTTTGCCGAAAACCCTTTCGTTAAGCATTGTGCACATAGTACAAGCGCAGAGAAAAACACGTCACCCCATAATTTAAGACGCCTTAGGAAACCCCATAGTTGATGCTAATTTGATGGCTGATAGCTTCAATGATTTCTTGTCCAGAACTTTTAGTGAACCGCCCGTCACTCCCTTTCCGAACACGGGTTTGTACAGGTAACGTCCTCGAAACCATAACTTTTACCCTCTGGAACGTTGCCATAGCCATTCGGCGTTTTCGTCAATCTTACAGTCCTGGACCAGATGGCGTCCCGGTCAGCGTTCTAAAGTTGGATGCCTTTCTCTTGAATGCGAAACTTTTCCTTTTAATTGAAGGAATCGCACGTTCTGCATATATCCAAACACGGCCATTTATAGTCATTTAACGAATTTTGCCAGCAGCCTCGAAGATCTTGGAGATCTTTATCAAAGACATGATGATGCGTCACCTAACAGAGAATAACCTACTTTATGCGGCTTAGCATGGGTTCCTCGAAAAATATCTTGTGACACCTACCAGCTGTCTTTCTTTGATAATAAGCTGCAACATAGAGACAGGTGGTTTTGTAATTTACACCGTTTATTTCGACTTCACGAAGGCTTTCTAGCGTGTTGACCATGATCTCCTCCTGCTGCAACTTGCCTCCTTTGGCATAGGTAACAAGGTGCTAAACGTAATATCCTCCTATTTGAGTGCTCGCCCACAAGGATTTAAAATTCTGATGTTATCTCCAACTCCAAGCATGTGAGGGGTGGGGTTATTTAGGGTAGCGTGTTCGGCCCGCTTCTATTTAGCCTTTTTGTCAAGGATGTTCCTGATTGTTTTCAGTATGGTAGGCTCCTTATAAACACTGATGATTTAAAAGTTGCCTATCGATATAAACCGGCCGATCACAACATCGTGTTTTGGCTTTAAAAAAAGGATCTGCAGGCCTTCTCTTAGTGGTTTCGCACATGGCGCCTTTCGCTTTCTTGGTACCAGTGCTCTGTTATGGTTATTGGTGACAAACATCAGCCCCAGCTAAGCATAGAGGGTCACGGCGTAAATGTGCCCAGAATTATAAACGATCTGGACATATCATGTTCTAGTAGTCTTAATCTGTAAGAGCACTGCATGCTGATTGTCTCAAAAGCCCGCCGAACTAGCGGGTTTATTCTCAGAAATTTCAAATCCATCAATACTAGAACCAGTTTTCATAAAATGCACGTCAGACCTATTCTCGAATACTGCTCGTTTCTATTTGGCCTTCTGCACGCTACTGAACAGGAGGAGCTCAAATCAATCCGGCTCTTCCTTACTAAAAGAATTTCCGCTTCAGAACACAGAAACATGCACTACCAACAAAGCTCTGAGCTTACAAACCTCGACCCGTTGTGGCTTCACAGATAACGGAAGGGAATATTTGTACTGTTCAAAGGTTTAAACAGTTGTACCTTTAACCCCCTTACTACTGTGAGGCAGCTCGACCACTCTCTGCGTACCAGTCATTTAGATGTGTTTTTAATTCTTCCTCTGGCACGCACCATTAAAAACCGTCAGTTTTTTCGGTAAACGCTTTAGCAAGCTGGAATAAGCTACCCAGAAATATCAAAATTATTCAAAACTATCCTTTTGTACGGGAGCTGTCACTAGTTTTCTACATTCAGGACACATTTCTCGAATTTTGGATGCTGACTCGATGAAAGCTCTCTGCCATTCTGATGGCGTTCGCGGACTCATAATCCTGTTCTACACTTCATGCTGAGGGCAATATTGCTGGCTCTGCAGTCCGTAATCGGCTTATTCCTCAGTCAAAGCGAGCTACCGTTCGCCGACATACCTGCTAGTGCAGAATACTGGATCAATGTCACTGAAAGGAGAAGGACTACACCATACACCTGTCTCAACCCTTGCCCTTCTGAACTTTAATTACTTAATAACCTACAGTTTATTCTCCTGAAAACAACCCTTGCCCTTCTGAACTTTAATAACTTAATAACCTACAGTTTATTCTCCTGAAAACATTTGAAAGCACGAGTAGGAGTTTTTCCTTGTCAGCTCGATCCTCACCTGTATATATCTTTCGACCTTGTCTGTAAACTGGCTGTAAATTAATCTAAGCAAAGCTCAGCCTCTATTACAAGTGATGCATCCTTTCGTGTTTGTTGCTTTTGATAATAATATCCAACAATGCCTTAGTGGAAATGCATAAAAAATGCTGAGCTCAGAATGAACTAGTGAATAAAAGCCCTGAAATCGAGAGAGAGAGTAGAGTTCAGAGGAAAAATGACTGCTTCATGACAAGATATAGAGAAGCAGGTTAATTTCTTTCTGAGGGTAGTGTGAAACTATAAAGTTCAATCGGCGAGTAAGAATCATCCGACACTATATTTTGCTCGAGGATACCATGTTGGGGCAGAACTAGGGCAAGCTCAATGGTGAGGCTGAGACTTCAAAATCTCAATGCGCAAAAGGCATTGTGAGAAGTGTTAATGTTGAGTGTACACGTCAATCTGACCCAAATTATTTGTGAGGGAGGTGGCTTAGGGAGGATATGGCATTTCGTGAGCGGCATGATGCATGAGCTGAGATTATTGAAATTTTTAACGAGAGAGCGTGGCAAGGAAAACTATACGCAAAGAGAGGAATGCGATTTACAAACCTATTTGAATACGAAGCTCACTGTTTAAGGCCATGGAAAAATCACCTCGAGAAAAATGACGAAGATAAAATGTTTATTTAGTCAGTTCAACTCAGTTCAGTGTATTTGCTATAGCCTTTAGTTTATTTAGAAGTCGTCTATGGGGCACTTTATCGAATGCCTTTCTAACATAAAAATAGATAACTACTACAGATAGATGGCCATTACGAAGAGAGGTTAGTAGATTTAGAAGAGATATGTGGCAATTTTCACAAGAGCGGTTCAGTAAAAAGTCATGTTGGTATTAGTTGAGAAGTTGATTACTTATCCAAAAATTTATAATTTTTTTGCAATTAGTTGTTCAAAGAGTTTAGCAATAGAGTGCGTTTTATGAACACCGCGATAGTTATGAATGTCAGAGCGGGAACAGATTTAAAAACTGAAATTATAATAGAAGTTCTCCAGTAATCGGGGAAGAAACAATTTTAGAGAAATACTGAGAATAATTTGCTTTTAAAGTTGACAAATCTCTTAACTGCTTAATAAGTGAGTTTGGAATGTTATCAGTTCCAGCCGAATTTGAAAAGTTTTAGGTGAGCTATTTCTTTGTGAATACTTGAAGGCGAGAATGACGTGGCCTTACAAACGTACCAAAGACTTGAGAAAAGCAGTCAATGTCGAAAACGTAAATGCCGCTTGAAAGCGTACAGCATTGAATTGACAGATTTAGCCGCCTTACAACATTGCCTAGAAGTTTTCTGGTTGTCTGTCATCCAAATGCCGAGATCTTTCTCTGTTTCTACTTCTTGGAGTGGCATACCATTCAAATAGTAGGGTCCCATATCAGGTATCTGATTTCGATTTCCCAGACGTAGCAGCGCACATATGTTTGAGTTGAAGGACAAGAGCCATCTGCCGGACCACTCGTTCTATCGATGATAATTGTCTTAGAAATCGTCTCTATCGGTGGCATTGTGAATGAATTATCAGATATTTTACATCGTCCGTAAACATAGCAAAGTCACAGTCCTATTCATGTACACAATCATTAATGAACAAGATAAATAGGATCGGTCCGAGCACTGAATCTTGTGGGACTCCACTCCCGAGGACCATGCGCTTTGAGCGCGCTCCGCTTACACAGACCACTTGGGAACGACCAACGAGAAGATGCTCGATCCACATAAGAATTTTGCCTCCAATATCCAACATTCTTAATGTAAGCCACATTCACAGTGTCTTTTGCATCGAGTGCTTTTGTCCAGATGTTCATTGTAAAGTGTAAAGTCATAACACCTGCTCTTCCCCTACGAAAGTCTTATTGCGCATTTGATAAGAATTTAAGGGTTTCTATATAAATAGTTAATTCCTTTTTGATAACCTTCTTCATAACCTTGCAACAGATTGAGGTCAGGCTGACAGACCTGTAGTTTGTAGCAATTGCACAACTACTATCAATTTGGCCAGCTTTCGAGCGAGTTCGAGAAGCAGCTTTGCTGAAATCTCGTCGGGGTCGTGGGATTTCCATGTTTTTTTGACTTTTTATTTCTTCAAAGACAAACTCTTTTTGAACGAGCATATCCTGAATAGTTGGCGCTCCCATAGTCCCGAAACAAGATGGAACAAAAAGAGCTACCCTGGTTAAATCCGAGTGAAAAAACTGCGAAAATTGTTTAGCTTTGTTTACATTTCTGATATCTCGACACCGTAATCGTTTCTCATAACAGGAATCTGGTTCCTGTCACTTGAACTTTTTCGTAAAAAGCTGTTGAGCAATTTTGGATTGTGAACTGCTCGCTGGAGTAAATCCCTCTTGTAATCCCGTCGTCTTTTAATGATCAAGATTTTAACCTTGTTCATTTGAATTTCGTATGCTTGGAAGGCTACCATTTCATTGGTTTGGCAAAATTTCTTCCGAAGCCTTCCTTTCCTGTTAATCTGTATTTTTAGATCTCTTGTTAGCCATTTTGGTCTGTTAGATATCCTAAGTTTTGATGACGGATAATGGCATTTTATTAGATTCAACAACCACTTCTTAAATAAATTCCGCGCTCTCTTTGGAAGGAATACATATTTGTGAGAAGAGCTTCAAATGTTGTCTTTAGCAGATGGTGATCAAAGGAATATTTGGAGCACTGCGCCTGTAGATTGTTCCATCGAATGCTGGGTGCACTAAAGTGACCCATGAGAACAACATCAGGTCGATTTCTAATCCTCTTTATGTACTCCAACAAACAAGTATCATAGTCAGTGTCTATCTCCGGTGGTCGGTAGGTAGTCATGGCTTAAATGAACTGCGATCCCCGTGTCATTCTAGTCAGCCAAATAGCCTATAGGCCGCAATGGAACATCCATGTTCCTAAAGCAGATCGGTGAGCAGCACAATATCATCACATTCCCGATCGCAATCGACAATCCAACGAGTCCGTGGCTAAATGAAATAACGTTTGACTCAATTACCAAAGGTCGCGTGTTCGAATTCCAGGTGGTCCACACTTGGGATTGGGTATAACTGGCTGATGACGGCTAATAAGCCAGAAATGGCCATCCCAGTTTCCCTTGTCTTTTTCCGGTTCTATCTTAACAACATATGCTACACGTCGCTAGGTTACCGCCTACAAGGGCTCTAATGTGAGCTCCAGGGTACAACGGAACATACATGTTCCTTAAGCAGATCAGTGAGCCGCACACTATCAAATATATATATATATATATATATATATATATATATATATATATATATATATGATAGTGTGGGGCTCTTTGTCGGTTCCATTCCATCATATGCTACACGTCGCTATGCGACCGCCTGCGAGGGCTCTAGTCCCGCCTCCTCAGACCGCTGGGGATCGGAATCGCCCATCGAACGGATTCAACCATTCGGAATCTAGTTATGAGACCGAAAGCCCCCCTTCCACGAGGTGAGACTTCAAACATCATCTACAGGATCCAATGTGACTCCTGTGAAGTTAACTACGTCGGAGAGACAGGGAAGCGGTTGCAGACCCGTGTTACCGAACACGTGCGGGCAGTGAGGAGAATGGACCCATTGTCCCTGGTGGCAGAACACTGTGCAAACTCTGGGCACACGTTCGCCTTCCAAAACGCCGAAATCCTGGGTCGAGAAATGACCGCGTAACCAGGGGAAACAATTGAAGCCTGGCACACGGAGCCTACGTCGATCAACCGTTGTGTCGCCCTTCCGGCAGCCTACCAGGCCCTCCGGGCGCAGCTCATCGAACGTAAGAGCAAACACGGAATTAGGCCAAACGTGAATTCCACCGCGGGAGAACCTAGGACGGACATGCACCTAACCACGCCACAATTCGAGGGCCGACGAAGGCGCAGTCATGATCACCGCCGCATCAATTGCTACCCCGACAAACGAGGAGACATGCACTCAGGACACAAACAACACAGGGCGCCAATTAAGGTCAATGCTGACCCAGATAATGGCCGCCCCCCTCAACGAGAGACATGTCAACTGACAGAAATTTCCTCCCCCCCCTTCTTCACCGTGGTGGCTACAGAGATGATTCCTTTGTGTATGCCGGCTTGTCTTACAGGCCACCGGTGAACACGAGTCTGGCCAAACGGTGGGTGATGCAACACGGCAGGCGAATGATACGGGCGCTCCTCCAGGACTGCCACCTTCGATTGCGGAAATATAACGGGGTTTTGAGCCAAGCGGTTGCAAAGTGCGCTGAACTCATTGGCGAAGACGGAACTAAACTTTTGCGACATGTGATAAGTAGACGAGCCAGAGAATTACGGGCAAAACGAGATGCGGATCTGACGGATAAGCTTCGAAATATAAGCCACTCACCTGAGGAAGAGACTGATGTCCTAGTCCACAATCTTTCCTCTAAACAGTTGACGCCTGGACAGCTGAAGGTTCTGAGTCATGAGGTTTGCTTCAATACCACAGACGCCGATCCGGTTAACCTCATTGACACAGTCGAATCAATTCTCAAACAAACCGGGGAATCCGATGAAACAAAAACACCTTGTTCGGCAACAGGTAACCGCCTTGGTAATGGCAATACAAACCACGCACAATTATTACCAGAGTGGAGCAGGGTGCTGTCAAGAGACTGAGAGCTGACACGAGTATTGTGATACTACCAGCGGACAAAGGACGTTCTACAGTCGTCTTGGATAAGACCGACTATATTCAGAAGGCCAACAACCCTGCTGGAAGACCGACAGGCATATCTTCGCTGCGAGGGGTGAACCGATGAAAAAGCTGATGATGCAGCTAGACAAAACGCTTGCCGATATGCAGACAAACAAAGTAATAAGTAAGTCGGTAAGACTGGCTGTAAAATCCATCTGATGCGGCTGCAGCAAGGTTCTACGGATTACCAAAGTACACAAGGCCGATATTCCCCTCCGTCCAATTGTCTCATTGCGTGGTGCACCAACATTCAATCTGGCTAAATGGTTGTTCCGACACCTGAAGTCTCTCACCTCGGGCGCAGCCACAACGGTCACTTCAGCTACTCAGTTCCTGGAAAGGCTCAGGGGGATGCAACCCATCGCAGACGAGGTCATGGTGTCATTTGATGTCACCTCTCTCTTCACTTCAATCCCGCAGGACTTAGCAGTCAAAACGGTAAGCGAATTGCTTGAGAAGCGGTACGATGATGCAGGCGAGTCGGTGAAGCGGGGACATCTTGTCCAACTCTTAAAATTCTGTCTTAAGACGTACTTCACCTTTGAGGGGACCATGTACGAGCAGATCAGAGGGACGCCAATGGGATCGCCGCTCTCGGGCTTCATCGCTGAGGCAGTTCTCCAAAAGCTTGAGACTCTGGTTTTCGAAAACTACAAGCCGACGTTTTGGACTCGAAACGTCGACGATACCTTCGTCATCAGCAAGCGAGAAATGATCGACGAATTCCATAGCGTCCTGAATTCCGTCTTCCGGGAGGGCCGAAATCAACAACCAACTGCCATTCCTGGATGTTATTGTCCATCGAAAATCCAGCGGGCACATAAAACTACGGTTTTTAGGAAGGCGACCAACACACGCCAAATTCTAAGTTACCACAGTAAGCACCCGTTGTGCCACAAACGCAGCTGTGTGCGAACTCTTTACAGAAGGGCAGAAACACATTGCAGCGAGTCGGACGACAAAGGGCAGAACTCCGCTACCTCCAGCGCCTTTCATGGCCAACGGATACCCTCGTAACTTCATCGAGCGCAGCAGGCTGGCCAAACCAATAAAAAATCTGGTAACAGAACAACCAAAAGTCTGGCGTGCACTGCCATACATTGACGGCGTCTCTGAGTCAGTTTCCCGCCTCCTCAGACCGCTGGGATCGGAATCGCCCATCGACCGGATTCAACCATTCGGAATCTAGTTATGAGACCGAAAGCCCCCTTCCACGAGGTGAGACTTCAAACATCATCTACGGATCCAATGCGACTCCTGTGAAGCAACTGCGCTCGCGAGAGACAGGAAGCGGTCGCAAGACCCGTGTTACCGAACACGTGCGGGCAGTGAGGAGAATGGACCCATTGTCCCTGGTGGCAGAACACTGTGCAAAACTCAGGCACACACCTCGCCTCCGAAACGCCGAAAATCCTGGGTCGAGGAAATGACCGCGTAACCAGGAAACAACTGAAGCCTGGCACACGGGCTCCGTCGATCAACCGCTGTGTCGCCCTTCCGGCAGCCTACCAGGCCTCCGGGCTGCAGCTCATCGAACGTCAGAGCAAACACGGAATTAGGCCAAACGTGAATTCCACCGCGGGAGAACCTAGACGGACATGCACCCAAACCACGCCACAATTCGGGGCCGACGAAGGCGCAGTCATGATCACCGCCGCATCAATTGCTACCCCGACAAACGAGGAGACATGCACTCAGGACACAAACAACACAGGGCGCCAATGCAAAGGTCAATGCTGACCCAGATAATGGCCGCCCTCAACAAGAGACATGTCAATCTGACGAAAATTTCCTCCTCCCCTTCTTCACCGCTGGTGGCTACAGAGATGATTCCTTTTGTGTATGCTGGGCATTTAAGGACTCCCCACCCCGTCCTCCTCTAGTGCACACTGTTAAGGTGAACCCGTACAAACAACCCTGTCACAAACTGGCTATCACCCCTATAAATACTCGTGAGACGCGGTACGATACTCACCTCCAACGATGGAAGCTTGTATGCTTTTTGAAACGTCAGGACAATATACCTTTAGTCCCTTAGATCGCCTTTTTCTCTCATTTATGTCCGGGGACACGCATATTCGCTTCAATCAGCATATATATATATATATATATCCACCTATGTACGAGAACATGGTACGTCAATTATTAAACACATTTTATTTTAAGGAAGCAGCTAGCTTCGAAGAAATAAAAAGTTTGAATAAATATAAATCTTCCGGTATGGACGATATTTAAGCAAAAACTGCGTCATGAACTTCTGCGGAGAGCTGGCAAAACCACTATCCATAATGTGCCAGAGTCATTCGATACTGAAATTCTTCCCGTGAACTGAAAAACAGCCCACATCAAACCAATTAATCAAATCGGTCATGGTGCACTTGCTACGGACTAAAGACCTGTCAGTCTGACCTCACTGGAATATCCGTCCAGTGACCTATGCTGGAACAAACATGTTGGGTGAAAAGAGCCTAAGTGTTGTCTTTAGGTAGACGATGATCGAAGGAAAACTTCTTCTTTGAGGCTTCTGTGCTGCTTGCAGATCGTTCCATCGATAAGCATGCTTAATAAATGACCCCAAGAATTAGGCCTTCAAACACTGTCCAGCACATGTAACTGAACGAAGCGCCATGAA